>CAMQGK010000308.1:10025000-10212500 GCA_947000775.1 Pterois miles | reverse complement strand
CAAACTAATGATAAAATAATTTATAGAATTGCTAATAATTAGTAAACATTGTTAATGGTCATTTCATTGTTCGTTAGCAGTAAAATAACTATTAACTAAGTTTAATTATCTATCAATTTACCATTTATAAATGATGGTTATTATAAAGTTTTATCCTCACCTCTCCTAGATAATTTACTGCCAAACAGACGGTAAACAAGAAGTCTAGTTCTGGATTTGAAGCTTCCTCAGTGTGTCGTCCTGAATGCGGTGCTTTATTTTTTTACCCCGATGTGCTAAATATAAAACTGTATATCTGCTCTAGTTACCTGTGACATATTCTATTCTCTTTATGATTCGGTTAACAAGGAATACCCCGCCAGCTCAGGAGCTGATGCTACTTTTATGGCCCAGTAAATATTTGTGGACGTGAACAGCTTCCAAGATAATTAAGACTTCAAATGCGTGCTGTCATCATGCAGCGTGCACGATTAAAAAAAGCTCTCCCAAAGATTCATTTCAAACATTTGGGAAGCTGCTCTGAAACAGATAACAAGAAGACAATAGCATCACACACACAGATTCTCAGACAGACCGGCAGAAAAGATCTTACAGTGCTGGACTCTGATTGATAGGTGATCTCCAGAATGTGTGGTTTAAAAAAAAAAAAAAAAATCACAGAAAACAGTGCTGAACAGTACATAAAAAAACAGGATCGCGTAGCTACCGCTTTAAATATTCGGCTGAAAAATGCATGAGGGCATAGCTCCCTTTGTAAAACATTTGCAGCAGTCCTGCTGTATCTTGCTTTCCGTGTGATAAGCGCAGCAAAGGGTCTGTTCGAGTCAGAGGCCACAACCTGGAGAACGAGAGAGAAACCTAGAGAGACAAAGCAACAACGCTGGGGGAGGAGATGAATTGTCTCTGTTAGCTCGATGCCCAGTATATGAAATAAATGTAGGTGATGCAGACAAGCAGAGACACAGAGAATTGGGGGAGATAAACAGAGGCACAGAAATGGAGAACCAGGGAGGAATAATGGATGCAGACGGGGAGATAAAGATGGTGAAGCTGAGGGGAGCGTGAGAACATGCAGAGACTAAGTGAAGAGAGAGGAGGACCGAAACCACTTCCACTCCGACTCCTGCTGAATGCCTTCGGTGTCAGATCTATCTGGCTGTACTTAACTAGCACCCTAGGGACTCCCAGACGCACACCTCCACAGTGGGTCAGGATGAACACCGTGGGGTCGTCATTACTTCACACTGTAATTACCTGGGTGAGATGTGTGTTTGTGCACAAAGGTTTACACTAAAGCAACAGGCAGCATTGCTGTAGTTTACAGCAGACCTGAGGCATGTACACAGAAACACACACTCGCCTCAGGAGTGTACGGAAGCCATGAAATGCAATTTTTTTTTTTTTTTTTCTGGTGAACCATTTTCTAAGTGTGATCTAAAATCCTGTGTTTATGACTTAAGAACTAGTGAAAAAAAATGTTTTACCAGGATAATCTTTCTGTTTTGTTTTTTTTGTCCAGACCGATATTTCTGATTTTTTTTTTTTTTTTTTTGTTCCTGTGTTAAAGCAAGTGAAAACAAAAACTAGGCGGATTTTTCCAAGTTACTTTTTTCTTTCCCTTCTATTCCCTTTCCCTGAAAACAGGCGGAAGACAAACAATTTTTCTGGCTGATTTTGTATTTTTATTTTTTTTGTATTTTTACAACAATCAGCCTCAAGAAAAAAAAACATCGTCCACCAATTTTCACTAAGAGGCAAAGAAAAAAAAAATAAGTTAAAAAATCGGCTTCCTTCAGGAACCTAGATTATCCTGGCAAAACTTTCACCTGTTTGCAGGAGAAATAACTCAGAAAATGAATCACCAGAGAAAACAACAATCTTTCTTGCCATTCAGGGCTTCTATATGAGCGTATTGGTCCTGTATTTGAGTGCACCATTCACACGTACTGTGTAAAAGAACATACGCACATTGTAGCTGGAAGTTGAAGCAGGTATCAGTACATGTTGTACACTCAAATTTACAAATATTTTTAAGACTTTATACTGTATTTTGTTGCCATAACAGACCTTTTACACCAGTCTCACCAAGCCAGATAATCACAACTATATTCAGCATGCTAGCAATTAGCACTAACTATTAGCATAGGCTAATTGAGAGGGTAACGGCTATCATGAATGGTAATTTAAGAACATTAAAGTCTGGCTACATGTCAAAGTAATATAAATTAACCAAGCCCAGCAGTTCATGTGGTGCTTTTCATGTTTTATGACTATAGCATGAAAGCATGGTGGAATCAGCAAGCTAGCTAGTCAACTAGCCAGGCGCTAAATGAGTAACATTTAACAATTTAATGCTTCATCAACACGCTGTTGTCTCAGCGTAGGAAATCACTGCTACCGCCAGATAGATTCACCAATCACCCGTTACGCTGATGGCTTCATTCAAGTCCACAGAACACAGAGGAAAAAGGCTAGTGCTGTGATTATAACGCTACACTGGTTACGGAAAATAAGCCAACGATATAAGCGACTGGACTTGTCCATGTCGACACTGTTTTCACTTTTTCTTTTAATTTCCAGGGTAGAGACACTTCTACTGGGGATATTAGTAATTACCAGTTTAACTGTTTACCACATTTTTACAGATTAGTACTGTCAGTTAAGCCAGACCTGGGCATTATGGCTCGCGGGCCAGGCCCAGCCCTCGTAATGGTTCTGCCTGGCCTGAGAGGTCTCAGACAATTTTACAATTTTACTTACAAGGCAAAAAAAAAAAACAGTCCAGAAAAAAAGCTTTTGTTTTGAAATGCTTGTGCATTGTTAGAGTGTTTCTTCCTGTCACACTTGACATTGCTGTAAATTGGCATGAGGGATGTCTCAAATAGCGTCACCTGCTGAGATGCACGAACATGATAAGTCATGGACTGCTACGTATTTTTCCGCTGAGGTTGGTGGTAAAGCTGTGAGCTTAGTTTGCAACAAACATGTAGATGTACTCGAAGAATACAACTTGAACACATCACTTTGAGACAAAACATGCAAAAAAATCCAGAAAAAAACTCAGCGGAGCAGCTTGTCGCTTAAAGGACAACAGTCCACCTTAAGAGAGTCTGAGTCGGTGTTGTGCGACACGGAAACTTGGCTCTGGTTTTGAGGAGTTGTAGCATTTATTCACCGACAAACTGTGTGCTCACACTGCATAGCTACGTTCACAGCTATAACGCCACAGTCAACCCCACGCTTGCTGCCGCCACACACACACGGTCTGTGGGAAACTTACTAACGTTACACCGGGCTGACAGCGTAGCCAGGCGGAGACACCGCTGACCACCTTGCAGCTAAACTGTTAATGATGCCATGGAGGCGTTTACAAGGAAAATAGCTGCGCGTGTCGTCGACAACAGATGCAGCATCGTGGCTGCTACAGTAACTCTCCCAGACAGGTGATCTGAGGATGCAGTTGACTCAGTTTAACCTGTTCGTGCGTCGGCTTATCGTTGCAGCCGGGCAGCTTTTTAGGCACTAAAACCACAGCAACGCTGCATGAAACACACTAATATTGTCGGTTAAGGGTTAATAATCGTTAACGAGGGTTTGCTATCAGTTAGAAAAAAAAAAAAAAATTAGCATCCCTAACTTCAACCAAAGCTCTGGGCTTTAGTTACTCTTTAAAAGTCCTTTTTTTCTGTCTGTATCTACATCTCTCTCTCCATGATCAGTATTGAGTAAAAGGAAATGAGCAAGAGATAATAGCTTTAACCTGGATAAGAGTCCCCATTTAGTGTAACTCACCACCTACAGCGCAATTTAGGTCCATTATTTTGTCACCCTCAGAAGTATTTTTAGCTTATCACTTTTAATTAAACTTTATTTCACTATTCTCCTGAAAACACCCAGTATATTTTCAGATGTCAGGGGAGAACCAGCCGAAGAGGACTGATTACAAATAAAACTACATTGTCCTGAAGTTCAGGGATATTTTCAAAACATTTAGCTGTAAATGACATTGCCTGGTCTTTTATAAATGTATTAATTTTTTAATGAGGATCTGCACATCAGCCAGGCAGGACAGTTAACACAGCGTCTGTGGTGATGACAAGGCTATGCTTAGAGCTTTTTAATAAGGTGTAGTAACTAACTTTACACATCGAGCACATCTTCATCACAATAAGTGGAGGTATGATAAATATTAGCTCAGTTTACACAACATATGATGCAAAAATAACATGCCGTTTTCAGTCAGAAAATGAGTGCAACGAGGCTGTGTAATCCACTTAATTCAGCTAGTTGCCAACTGTCACTCATTACAGTGCACCTATATCTGCACTAATCAATGTTTTTATATTAAAGAGACCATATTGTTAAAAAGTAAGATTTCCATGTCTTTTTAAGCTTTTATATAAATACTGTGAAATGATCAAAACTCTCTATCCATGTAGAAATACACACAGCTTGTACTCAGGAACTGTGCTGTCAGGACCTCTGTACATTTGTGATGTCACAACTGTACAATATTAATAAGATTTCACAGTTTTAAAGGTAAATATTTTAAATGTGTACTAGCTCATTTCCGGTTACAGTGTTTGTGAATGACATCAGCTGACAGGAAGTAGACATGTGACAAGTAGACCCATGCTGTTGCTTAGCAACGCAATTCTGCTGCAATTGCGCTGAAATACGCTAAAACGAAGCGTTTCATACAGACAGTATGAGGAAAACAGAGGGTTTTTTGAACATTACAGCATGTAAACATGTCCTAGTAGAAACATAATATAAAGTATAAACCTGGAAATGAGCATGATGTGGGACCTTTAAATGTGCAGGTGTCATATGCAGGTTCTGTATAATACTGATGCAGTCCACTTTTTGATTGCTGTACAATATAACACAATTCAGTCCACTGCAATTTATACCATTTGATACAGTTTCTCTCTCAAATTTAATTCAAATTAATACTAGTTAACCATAATCAAAAGTAGTATTGCCATAGAACTGTAAATATACTGACATTAGTTTACACACTTAGAACATTGTCAAAGAATAAAGGAAAACAAAATACATTTGTGTATTAGTACTTTTTAAAACTTACTAGTAAATAAAACACATATGGGTCCTTTAATGTTCCTGTGAAATGAAAAATACATTTTCCCAGTTTTAATCCTGTGTCCCTGTGTTAAATGTTCATTTACCTCTTGTTACGTACTAAATATATGTCAAAAAACATTATCAGAGTATTTTTACATAAAATCTAATCCAGTCTCTGTCTTCTCTCTTCCTGTAAACGGTTTCAAATGGTTGATGATTTATCCTGCGCATGGGGCGTTAACGAAAATTCATCCAATCAAATGAGACTTTGGGCGACGAGATAGTCATTTGTGGATCAAATCAATAATCTCTGATCAACGTAGCTAACAGAGTAATATGGAGAGGGACAGGAAGAGATGTGTTTTTGGATAACAGTGGCCAAAAATGCTGGTTTCGTTTTGGAACCAGTGTGGCTGATGTCTAATGCATTAAAGGGAAACTTTACCGATTTTCAACCAACTGTGTCACTGCAGCGTGGAAGCACAAGCACTGAACGTCCACCGGTGACGGTTGAAAATCGCTTCTCTTTCACCTCCTCCTTACTGCCTGGTCTAACAACAGGTGAGGGAGGTGTGTGCGTGGAGTCAACGGTCATCTGCTCTGTAGCTACTGGCTACGTACCGAGCTAAACTTTAAGCCCGCCCATTTTTTAGCGGCCCAATTAAATGCAAATGCTTTGATTTAAATCCCTCTGAAATATTCTGTTTCACTGTGAGATACGTCACAGTATGGAAGTTAGAGATGCTGTAACTTCCTTTTCACGGGGGCTTTAACAATGGGTCATACAGTAAGTCTGTGCATATGTGAATCAGCTTACATGCAGTGATGAACCTACACAGAATTATCAACATGTATGGAGAGTTTTAGCATCTTTCAGCACATTGTTTTGGTTTTGCTAACGCATTTGCCAGAACAACTTTATAAGGTGATAATGTTTTACAGCTGTTTTTGCTGCTATTGGATGGCAAAAAAATATACTGAATGCTGCTTTAATTCATTCAAAAGTGAATGATTTTATAGGCACTCTGATTTGTTTTTTTGCTTGTTCTCACCTCTCCATAGTTGACTAACAAAGTTCCAACTTTGTGATGTAGAGGCATTAAATTGAATTTTTATCGTAGAAGTAACAGAGTTGGCCTCACCAGAGTCAGTGACTGAATCGGTAGCTTTCAGGAGTGGAGCTCCACTCACCGTTGACTGAAAGCAGTGCTGTCAGCTCAGCTGTGATACACAATATGTTCCTTTCTGGTCAAAAGCTCATTGAAAGACCACAAAAGTCCCAGATACAGTTATGATGAGATTTCTCTTTTGGAGATTGTTGCAGAGATTTAAAGGAACAGTGTGTTGCATTTAGGGGGGTATATTAGCAGAATATTTGTGTTACCTTAAAATGATCCATCTATATCTAAATACAGAGTGGGCAAAGAGTATAGAAGTAAAAACATGAAACTCTGGTGTTTTTCCGCCATTTTGGACCGAAAATGCGTAATATATGTATAACATTTTATTGTTTTATTGCTTAGAATATGACAATAGAATTGAAATTTTTATTTATTTTTATTTATTTTTATTTTTTTTGCTTTTCTACAGCACTTTTTAGGCGCTGTACCGACATCTGGTTGTCGCTTTCAGTCCAAAATGGTGGAAGTGTAGCTTTGCTGCTGAGCACTGATGGAACAATTGACTTTCACTTCTCGGCAATATGCGTTCTTTTGAACGGAACCAGCTGCCACGTTTCTACAGTTTGTCCCAGAACGAACAAACCAAACATTGGCTCCAGATACGCCATTTGCACTTTCACATCAGCCACCATAGTTCTCCTACAAGTTCTCCTGCAACACCAGATGGTGCCAAATCCTACATACTGCACCTTTAAACAACGAAACAGTGCTTATGTGGACCTAGTTTTATACTAAACAAAACTGCTAAACCAGCAACAAACTGAACTTTAATTTTAAGAGACTGTACTGAAGACAGTCACGCTGTATTAAACAGCGACGTATATGAACCAACTACACAGTCAGTGACTATTAACCTTTGAATCGAACAAAACAAAATCCGAATGAGCTAAGTCATATGTATTTTCCGCCTCTAGTAGCTTATAGGCTACTTTTTTTAAAGTTCACTAGCAGGCTAACTAGCCAGCAGACTGTTCCAGCACCTCCTGGCCTGAAGCCTTGAAGCTAATAGGGTCACATTTGGGCGCCTGAACACAGCATGACAGCCTAAGCAAAGCACAAGGTATCCTAAGTTAGCACAAGTTATCAAAGCTTGATTTCATGCACTGTGTGTGATTGAATTAGGGTGTGCTCTCACCCTGCACTGACCCAAGGTAATGGCTTGATGCATCCATGTTGTACGCATGCCCTCGCACAGACACGCGGCACACACACCGTACCCATCCACTTATTGTAACCGACAGAGCAGAAAGAGCTGCCTTCAGCCACCATGACCGGAGTCTTACTAGAAAGAAAACATGTAGGGAGGGAGGAGGGGGTTGAGAGAAAATGACAGACAGGAGAACAGACAGGGACCAGAAACACATGGGTTCGCTGATGCCATTCAGAGGTTTCTGAAGGTCCGCGTTGATGGGCAGATGGGCATGGATTTGCCGGATGTCGCAGTGCACGCTTCAGCGAGCTTCGTGACCGTCTCCCAGCCTTCAGCCCGTTCTCCGAGTTCATGAGTTACGTTGAAACTTCCTAGGAATGCACCAATCCTGCATCAGATTTCAAGCTTATACTGACTCAAATAGCTCGGGCGACAATGGTCTGTTAAATTCAAATCTGTGTTTCTATACTATATACATTATAGACGTGGAAGTTTCACCAATTTGTTGCTGAATTAAAAAGGTTGACACCTGAATTGTACTTTGTGTTAATTTTGAGATTTTAAAATTTTAAAATGTATTTATTTATTTTTGTCAAGTCGCTTGTGTTTGATTTATTATTTTAACAATAAATAACAAGTCACTGAATTTAAATCTACGTATTTATTTGCTACTGTTGTTTTAGAAAGTTAGGAAAGCCATGTTTAAGTCAGGCCTGATGTTGCCGTACACATACCGCTGTCGGATATCGGGACTGAAAAATGTTGGATCGGTGCATCCCTAAAATTTGGTCTAATGTTAGCAAACTGTTAACAAGCTAATATTAACCGGTTTTCTTTGTAAACAAGCCTCACATGCGGAGCACTTGGTAACGTTATGTTTGCCCCGTGGAGCTATAAAGAGCAATAAAGAACGTCTTTTGTTAACGTTAAATTGATAAACCCTAACGTTAAATTATATAGCACGAACATCACCTGTAGGTCAACGAATTTAAACTCAGTAGCTCGGTGAGTGCATGTGTGAATAACGTTAATATCTGCTCTTTGGATTAAAGTTTTATGAATTTATTCCTTCATCTTTATTTTTCAGTATGTTATAATGTTATGATGGGCAATATAATAATAATAATATAATGTGAAAATTGTCTAGTGTATCTACAGTATGTCTTCGTAACAAATCGATGATCACAAAAAAAAATACAAAATCATCCTGGTTTGAACTTGCAATTAGGCATTAGGTCTCCTGTAGGTTTAATCTTGGGGTTAAGCTAAAGATTAGGTAAATAAACAGCATTTTAGGTTACAATCTTGTGAGTTTATCCAAAAAACGATAAGATGACACAATAAGATCCGATGAGAACGCACACCAGGCACACAACGTTCTGCCCCTGGGTGAAACACCAAGGTTTTAGGGATTCCCATTTGACTTTGGTCTCACCTCCACTCTTATTTACTTCATGTAGAAGCAAAACATAACGATTTGGGCAGTGTAGTGAGGACTGATTTGGCCGGGAGATACAGCCCTAAACTGCCCATTCTACCCCATTTATATTTTGTCACTTAGTGCATGTTGGACTGATCAGATAGCTACAGCATATTAACAGTATAAAAAAAAAGCCTTTGCAAATGCATTCAGGAAGAACTGATCAATTTGATTACTTTAAGAGGGGTTTTATGATGCATTCCAGCCAGATGTTGAAAAGGTGTAAATGCATCGGTCTCTCTGAAGTGCATACATAATCTTTACTCCTCCCAAGTGTAACTGTGTCAGTAAGCAGTCTGTACGAATAACTACTCACAGCAGAAGTTATAGTGAAACTACACTGAAATTAGCAGTTTATCTTCCTGTTTTTTTTGGGGGGGTTTTTTTGGCAGTTACCAAACATATTCTTGTGCATTACCACAACCCTCTTGAATGGAGTGGGGCTTAAACTGGACATGAAAACTTAAGCTGATTTACTAAATGGATTTCCACTCTAATCTATAGTTATATAATAAATGTGACAAATGGCATTTAAAAGAAAAAAAGGAGCTAACTTTTGTGGCAAGAGCGTTGACTGTGATGTCACTAGGTTGGTTAGCTCGGCTCAGATACACTAAGGAGGCACAGGACAGAAGAAAACAAAAGGGGAGGGGGTGTAAATATGAGTTTTGTAATGTTAAACCAAGGACAAATCGTTCCATTTCATAAACTGCAGCTGAAATGGAGATCAGTACTGCAGCGCTGGCTATAGTGACATTGAAAAGAGCCTTCCGACAGGCACTGCATTAAGTCCAGCTGCAGCTGGCTGTCCCACCATCCGCTGTCCTGTCCTGTTTTAAAATGTCTTCTTATGGACGTTTCTTTCGTTGCATCTTGTATCATGTTATTATAACGGTGGGATTAACACACATTTAGTGTAGCTGCCGTTTTTCCCTGTATAAACGAAACGAAAACGAAATGGTGTCACACTGTGTGGTAGCATATAAAACTAGAAAAGCACTCGGAGAGCGCAGCCCGCCGCCAAGCATCATAGTTTTTTATATAAATTGCTATAAAATCCACCATCTGGATCAGATCTGGATCAGCCTTTGGGATTTTGAGGACACATTTTAAATCCCTGAGTCAAATTTCATGAGCTTTGGGCAACAATTAGCAGAGATATTGAGAAACAATTTTTTGGGTCCCATTTACCCCAATGTTAACAAAAATTTCAAAGTGATCCAGAATCCAGGATTTCTTCCAGATCACCCCCAAAATTAAATCAGTTCTTCCTTTTCACATTTTCAACACACCCTGAATATTTCATCAAAATCCGTCCATAAGTTTTTGAGTTATCTTGAACACAGACAGACAGACAGACAGACAGATAAACGCCGGCAAAAACATAACCTCCTTGGCGGAGGTAAAAAAAAAAATAGTCTATGCAAGGTGGGTTTTTTTTAATATATCTGGGCACTACAGAGTGCCAAAACATCAATGTATAATGTCCCCTTTAAGCGAATTTGTTTGTAGCCTTGGAGAAGCAGGACAGTGATCTGGCAAAGAGACGTGCATAAGTTTATAGAAAAATGTCTTAAATCTTATCCGGATATGAGACGCTTGAAATTTCATAGTGTAAATGGAGCTGTTGAGTAATATTTACATTGACTTAATGTTCGAAAAAGTCTCCCTTTTCCCCCAAAAAGACTCACTTTCCTTAAAAGTAAGTTATCTTGTCTCTAACTTTGTGTGGAAAGAATTACTTTTAACATTTAACCCCCATTTGCTGTGTCCTGGAGCTTTCGATCATATCGCAAGATCGTCACCAGCAGATGGAGTTTTTGCGCCGTTGTCGCTGGATTGCAGATCTTCCATTTGAAAGGCCCTCGCAGGTGATGTGCTCAGGTTGAGGTTGGGTGGAGCGATGTTGGGTTCACGTGAGGTCGCCAACCTTCATGAACTAATAATAAAGACAAAGGTGAGAGCTGTACGGTGACGGGAGAATGACGGACATATAGTTCGAGCTCAGTGTCAATATGCCATCACAATAACTTGTAGTGCGGATGTGTAGGAAAGCCTTCTTCCCCGTGTTGGTTTAAAAGCTGACTAGATTTTGAGAATATTGACCCGAGTTCGGCGCTTTTCCCAGTTGCCTCTATAAGATAGAGATGGATTTTCTTCAGCTTCTGGTTGCCTGAAAAGAAACTGCATCTTAAGGCATTTCAGCATCTCATGGTTCTCATAAAAGTTGAGACAGATGGTACGTTAGGAGACTAACTTTACGGCTATTTTTATTTCATCATCATTAATGTTGTTTCTTGACAAATTGCTTTAGCGACACATGCTAAATTCACTTCTAATGGAGCCATTATTATCTGACACATCGGCAATATTGTGTTTGTTACATTCATGTCAATAAAACATATTGAGTTGAATATTAAGAGAAAACGGCTGTGGCATTCAACATGGGGGTATCTATGTCACTATGCTTGGCTGTGTAGAAACACAAAGAGCACGGCATTTTATTGAAACCTCTTCCAGCATATTCCTCCCCACACATACAGATACCTCGACCTGTACCGTTGACTTCTCTTTTCATGCCTAGTAAGTTAAAAAGCATCAACGTTCAAATTCTGGTCCCATTTTCCTGGGCAGTGATATCGGGAGACGGTGGCAGCTAAGTGGCTCATTACTAATGGAAAATATTTGAGAAAGATAGATGGGGGGGGGGGGGGAAGAGAGGAGAACGGAGGAAGGAGAGAGGGATGGATGGAGGCGAGGGGGAGATGGAGAGAGAAGCAGAGGTTTCTAAATGTGTCTCATTACTAATGGAAGCAATCGGAGTTCACTTCACTGCAGAGCAAATATTTGGTAATTAGTTAAATTTCACTATTTTTCTAACCCCCCTCGGACCACCATTCGTTCCCTCCCTCCTTCCCTCCCTCCCTCTCCCCCGCTCCGTCGCTGTCCCACCCCTTTAGTGGATCTGTGTAGAAGTAAAGGTGGTGTAGCAGCTCAGAGTAGAGTTGGGGAGACGTCTACTGGCAAAATGTGGTAACTTCATATATTTCTTTTATGTACTGTAAATCAATAGGCATGCATTGTTGGAGATTATTTAATTGAAGAAAAGAGGACAATAATAACCCATTTCATCTATATTTAGGAGGTATACACTGTATATATAGTATATATAACACACAGAACATGCAAACTGAAATCGTACTTGGTGATGTATTCACAGTATTAGAAGATCCTGTTGAACATTGTTGATGCTCTGTCCTGCAGTCCTCCAACGCTATTTGATGTTATCATGGATTACTACAACCGATGATATTTAAACAGCTGTGGCATGCTCCACAGCCACCCACCCGTGTCACCGGCACACAGTCCAGACCTCTCCTCTGCACTCTGGAGGTGGGGAATGTGATGGTGAGACAGAGTCTTCAGTACTTGAATGTGTTCCCAAAAACAGGTGACAATACCAAGTATAAAAATATAATGCGGTGAATGTGCAGAATTAACTGACGTAGGCTATTATTAACATGAATGCATTTAAAGAGGATATTTACTTCCCCGACTTTAGAGAATCTAACTTGTGACGGCAGAGTTTGGCCAATCACAGGTCATTTCAGAGAGAGAGCGTTCCTATTGGCTGTTCATTTAATGAAGGCAACTTTCGGTTTCTGAAACAGTCTTCATGACGTAGTTTATGTAAAGGATCTCAATACTTCTTCCACCAATTAGGTTTTTTTCACACATTAAAGGTGCTAATTTCAACAGTCAGAGCACATTTATTGTCTCCGCATGGCTCTCAACATGGTGATGGCTGAGCCGGCGGCGAAAAGTGCTACGATGGCAACGCAGTGCTACAGAACCAATGGTGTTAACTTGGGGCTGCTACGCTTCTGCGACGATGCCATCAGTTGGTTATCAGCTGTAAATGCCGTATGAGCGCTGTGTAGAGCGGCGACCGTGAGCTAGTCAGTGAGGGACCCGGCTTTGTCAACAAAGCACAAAGCTACAGCACACACTTCATTCTCTGCTCAGGTAAACATTACTCCTCGATAGCTTTACATAGCAAATAGCTGTTTGATGCTATATTAACACCCTAGATTCTGTATATCTATAATCATTCCTGGTATCACATAATATGACCCTTTTAATATTAGTTACTATTTGTACAGTAGTATGTTATTAAAATTCGGCTCATGATTGCACGCCTTTGTGATCACTACATCTCTGATTGCTGCCTTCAGAGTTACAGTTGTATGAGATGTCAAATGAGCAGTCACAGTGCACACTGAGTGTTACTATTACACACTATCACTGAACTGACTTTGAATTTTAGATTGCATGATAGCCCTGACTCTCTTTATATTTCTGTGTGGATGGATGGATGTCTGCAGCAGCTCTGATACTCTTCATTTGACTGCTGTGATATCAAAGGAGGCAGGAGCAAATATGATTAAAACAAAAATGTTTTTATTTGTCACGATATATATATATATAGTAGTACATGAGACAGGTATTCAGATCGAAGGAAAACAGCCAATCGGAGCCGAGCTGGAACCTCGTCGTCTCTGAGCAGCTGTCAATCACTAACAAACTCTGATCAAACGGTCAAACTAGGCAGCGCTGATCAAATATGAATTCATATTCTGTTCCTATAATGACTGTTTCTCACCTCAAATGTTTTAAGAAACATCTTGTAGTTACTATTTAGTGACCCAGCAGCCATGTTGAAATCAGCTGAGGAAGTACCAAGCACTGCCCATTAGAGTACACAAGTAAGTTTCTAAAAAACATTTTACACAAGAAATATTCATCACAGTAACAGATTGATTGATTGATTCATATTTGATCAGCGCTGCCTAGTTTGAGTGGTTAGTCGGAGTTTGCGAGTGATTGACAGCTGCCTCCGTTGAATGAACAGCCAATAGGAACGCTCTCTCTCTCTCTCTCTCTCTCTCTCTCTCGAAATGACCTGTGATTGGCCAAAGTCTCCCGTCGCAGGCTAGATTTTTAGAAGTCTGAACCCAGAGTTGTGCGGAGGTACAGAAGTCTAGTTTCTCTCAGAACACTTGAATTACAAAATGCCAAAAGGTTATTATGAGATTTCTGCACAGTGATGCCAAAAATATTCTGCCTACAGCTGCTTTAATCAGTAACTTAAATGTTGGAGGGAGAAGTACACGCTGTGTGTTGTCATTCATTAAAAACAAGTGTAATGAGATTATGAAAGCCAAGCAAATATAGATGATAGTGGGAGATAGTATCCTCCTCCACTCAGATAATTACGTCTGACAGTGCATCAGACCAATCCACTCCCAAGGTGGCAACAAAAATCTGCTGACTGCTGCTCGACAGCTGTGATCGCACACTGGTACCGTGAGGTTTAAAGAATGTGAGGGGCTGTTGTTTAAAGTCAATTTCCCTCATGCTGCATTGATAACCAGACTAGATTGTGTGTATACTGTATATCAAATTCAAAACAAAAAAAAGCAATAATAACCGTTTTTTAAATGAAATGGTTCCAGGAAAAGTCATAGATGGATGAGTTGACGTGTGTACGTGTGCATCTGTTTGTGTGAGTGTGAGTGAGATAGTGATAGATCATATTTCCCGGGGTGTCATTCACCAGCCATGTTCCATTAATCTCCCATACACTCATATTGCCTATGATAGCACTATCATTCATTCACACACAGACCCTGTGTGTGTGTGTGTGTGTGTGTGTGTGTGTGTGTGTGTGTGTGTGTGTGTGTGTGTGTGTGTGTGTGTGTGTGTGTGTGTGTGTCTAACCTAACTTGGTATGTTTTGCCGACGTCTGATCTGTAGTTTCTGTAAAATACAGAATTACACAGATGGTTCCTCCATTTTTGTCAATTTCAGACCTTCTCTTACAACATAAGACCAGCACCAAACACCTGCATCAAAAGCATCACTAAATGTCAATGTAGACCACATACGTAGACCCGATGTGCATGTAAACTGTAGAAAGTGCAGTTATACCAACCCCGTCTGTAGCTCCGTTCACAGTTCCGGATGCTTCCTGTTGAAACGTTAGAGAAGCAGCTGTGTGCTGCTTTTAATTGGAGATGGGATAATTTACCCTATGCACATGTGCCAAATCAGTCTCAGTCCTCGTCCTTTTTCTGTACACTTCTGTACACTTTTTTTTGCAAGTCGTAGTGACTGTACTGTCTGCTAACCGTGTTAACTGGCAACTTTCATTCAAAAGCATCCGTGTTTGCTTGTAGTCACTTATGTAAATGGTCGGCGTAGATAATAAACACAGATGAGTATGTATTTAAAGTCAAATTGTACGGGAGAACCCCTAGACCCCCTGCTTTGGTCTCAAATTCCAATTTTTGAGGTCTCAAGGTTGGCAAGTATGGCGACTTGTTTACTTCCAGTATGTCCCTGGATTCATGTGTATGGGGAAATTTCCAATTTGAAAACCACTAGTGATGTTAACAATTAACCATTTAAATGCTAAATATAAATATCAATAATAATGATACAATAATTAATTGAAAAGCTGAGAAAAATACAGACGAGGCGGCTTGACACTTTAAGGAGAACTCTCCTGACGGTGAACTGGGGACGGTGAACGCAGCACCGTGGCTGCTACAGTAACTCTCCTGACTGTGAGCTGGAGACAGTGAACGCAGCACCGTGGCTCCTCCAGTAACTCTCCTGACAGTGAACTGGGGACAGTGAACGCAGCACCGTGGCTGCTACAGTAACTCTCCTGACGGTGAACTGGAGACAGTGAATGCAGCGCCGTGGCTGCTACAGTAACTCTCCTGACGGTGAACTGGGGACAGTGAATGCAGCACCGTGGCTGCTACAGTAACTCTCCTGACAGTGAACTGGACACAGTGAACGCAGCACCGTGGCTGCTACAGTAACTCTCCTGACAGTGAACTGGACACAGTGAACGCAGCACCGTGGCTGCTACAGTAATTCTCCTGACAGTGAACTGGACACAGTGAACGCAGCGCCGTGGCTGCTACAGTAACTCTCCTGACAGTGAACTGGAGACAGTGAAGGCAGCGCCGTGGCTGCTACAGTAACTCTCCTGACGGTGAACTGGGGACAGTGAATGCAGCGCCGTGGCTGCTACAGTAACTCTCCTGACAGTGAACTGGAGACAGTGAAGGCAGCACCGTGGCTGCTACAGTAACTCTCCTGACGGTGAACTGGAGACAGTGAATGCAGCGCCGTGGCTGCTACAGTAACTCTCCTGACAGTAAACTGTTGACTCAGTTATCTGTTGTGATCATATACTGCAGCTGGTGCAGCATGTCAGGTACAAATCTTGTAAGTTAACGGTTAATAATCGGTTAATGGTTATGGTTATCCTTAAGTTCCACTAAAGTGTAAATCTGACCTTTGTGTGGCTTGTCCAAGTTAGGGTTGGGCGATATGTTAAACTTTTCCAGCTGTCAGTCCAACCGGAGATTGCCGATAATTTGCGTAGGTGATACATGTGTGTGTGAAAATATACACACACTGTCGTCCAGAATATTCAGTACAAAGCAGCGCAAAAACTGACATCACTAATTCTTCCTGTCCATCATCCACCATGTTTGTTTACACTAAAGTCACATTCGATCACGAGATTTTGTGAGATTTCCATGTTTTTCTAGTCGGGACTCATGAATGAATCTGTTAGTGGCTGTTTTGGCCGAATCATTGCTTTTCACACACTACAGGAACCAAACAGTTCGCTTTAACATAATATGTCCTCATGTGTGGGGTCTGTCACATTTGCAACATCTGTTAGTGTGGACCAACCTTAACTGTGATATTCATTCAGCCTCCGACCTCCCAGCAGAAGACGGCAAGTCATAAGGGAATTTCTATACGAGCAAATGAAACAAACACTGTGAAGAGGCTCCTATTTAATTAGCTCTTGGCAGTCGGCTTGTTTCTGTGGTTTTAAAGAATCATGTTAAAACGTCTTACTCGACTCTGATTCTGACATACTGGAGAAAATATCTGATTATTTTGTCTTTACCTCACCGTCAGTGACCCTTTGAGAAATAACTAATATACTGTGTGATCTCTTCTCTGCTCCTCCTCTTGCTGTATCTCCCTGATTGCAGATATGTATCGTCTGGAGTTGGCTGGTGGTCTGGGGGTCATACTGCTGCTTCTGGGAGTCCTGACAGCACTTTATAAGTGTTACAACCTGGAGATCATGCTCTGCTACAGGAGACACTTTGGAAGTGATGAAACTGAAGACGGTAAGCCTAACTGTATGCTTGCGTTTACTTCAGGACAATCGCACAACAGCAGTGTTCAGCCAGGCATCTCATAGCAGAATCAGGGCTTATATCAACGTCCATATTGCACAAGGAAGAACTACAAACATGGACGACAGCAGCAAGAGAATAGACGGGGATCTTGTATGCAAACATTACTGTGTGTGTGCATTCAGGGGGCAAAACCGCTGTTAGCCGTTGTAATCGACGTAGATTTTACATTGTTTGTACGTAGGATCAGACATACAGTAAGCGTGATTTGACTGGAAACTTGGATTTTGGCCTTGCTTTAAGTCCAACCAGTCACACAGCAGCTCTTTGCATGTCGGCTAGGTGAACATAAACATCAGACTCCCTGATGGCTCTCTATTAAATAGAGTGTTGCTGGTTGATAGTTAGCGGTTAGCCATCAGTCAGAAATAATACATCAATTTTGCTAATATGTCTGGTTCAAATTTAAATGATTATCTAATGTCAGCTTCCACGGCTGCTTGTTGTTGTGACGGCAGGGGAGGAGGAGGAGCGGCGGTTTAAGACATAGTCGCTAGTCTAAATATTTTCTTAGAGTGTCGGCCGATCACCCCGTTGTCGATCAGTTCAGCTTTAGCGATCTGTGGAGCAGGACGGCTCGCCGCGACCATCCCCTGCTTTGTTAGCGCCGTGTGCCTAGAATGCTTTTACCCATCAGGCCTGGATCCATAATCTCTGTTTTTAGCAAATGCATGTGATCCCCTCAGAATATTAAACATTTTCAGTCCATCTTTTCTGCAAGTTTAACTCTGCTAGACATGCTGAGCTTTCCCTATCTGCGCACACATCTCTGTGGTGATGCTGCACAGAAACCCGACTATTGTGGAGCATATTACAGTTGAAGAGGTTTCCCCGCACTTTCCGCGTTGATAACTTATTGCTTAAATGCTGCACCCTGACATAAGTGAGTGAAAAGAGTCACGAGTGAAAGGCCATTAAGTTATGACAGGAACATGTTGGTGAGGCGATATAAAGAGTAAAAAATACACAATAATTACACTCCATCAAGTTGACTCTTAAACGTTCAGTGTGTTGGTTTCTGGGGGATCTATTAGCAGAAATGAAATCTAATATTCAGAACTATGTTTTCATGAGGGTATAATCACCTTAGACTAAGAATCCATGTTTCTGCAGCCCAGAACGGATAAATCAAACACTGGCTCTACAAGGAGCCTTTCGCATTTTTACGTTACCTGAAGTCCACCGTAGTTCTCAGATATGCTTCAAATGTTGAAGTCATTTCCTGTACTTGTGTTCTCTCACTCACTGTGTGTCTTTTTTCACAGATAATAAGGAGTATGATGCCTATCTGTCCTATACTAAAGTGGACCTGGACTGTTTGGGCAGGTCAGTTACCTCCGTACACGTGTATATGTATTAAACGATCCTTTCTTATCATGCTTACAACACTGGTTCTCAAACACACAATCGCAGCATAAAATGTTTTCAGATTTTTTATTGTGACAATCATTACAGTCAGATGCCAGATTTAGTAGTATTGTGTTTTGGGTGTCAATTGTTTTAACACCACTAATTTCTTTAACTGTTTAACGCAGTCGATCTTTTGGAGGTTGTAGCGGGCTCAGTTTTAAAGCTAGAGTGAAGATACTGGCATCATATGAAACTAGGAAACCACTAGAATCCACTGGTCATAGCTTGCTCGTCCCAAAGGAGTTTGAAAAACACTGAACTTGCTCTAAATTTTGGCAAGGAAAAATTGTCATGGCCATTTTCAAGGTCCCTTGACCTCTAACCTCAAGATATGTGAATGAAAATGGGTTCTATGGGTACCCACGAGTCTCCCCTTTACAGACATGCCCACTTTATGATAATCACATGCAGTTTGGATCAAGTCAGTCAAGTCAGCACACTGACACACTGACAGCTGTTGTTGCCTGTTGGGCTGCAGTTTGCCATGTTATGATTTGAGCTTATTTCTATGCTAAATGTAGAACCTGTGAGGGTTTCTGGACAATATTTGCCATTGTTTTGTGTTGTAAATTGATTTCCAACAATAAACATATACATACATTTGCATAAAGCAGCATATTTGCCCACTCACATGTTGATAAGAGCATTAAAGGCTTGACATATCTCCCTTTAACACTTTGAACAGATAAAAAATGTGTGATTAATTTGCAATTAATCACGATTGTTTGCAGTTAATCACCATTAATTGCACATTTTTACCTGTTCAAAGTGTACCTTAAAGCTGCAGTGGGTTGAATTGGAGCTAATATAATATGGTTATTTTTTTTATAAAATCCTGCACGAGACAGGTAATCTGAAAAAAAATCATGTTCCTCTGTGTCCTCCTAATGGCATCTGCAAGATTTGACAGACAGGAGGAAAACAACCAATCAGAGCGGATCTGGAGCCTTGACGTCTCAGGTGTAAGTCACTTGCAAACTCTGATTAAACAGTCAAACTGTAATGACTATTTCAATATGTTTTCAGAAACAACTTGTAGATACCGTTTAGCTGTAAAATGAGAAAGTTTGTGACCCAGCAGCCATGTTGAGATCAGCTGAGGAAACACCAAGCACCGCCCACCAGCCGGAGCAAACTCTCATTTTATAGCTAAATGGTATCTACAAGATGTTTCTGCAAACATCTGAGGAGAGAAATAGACATTACAGTAACAGAATATTGATTCATATTTGATCAGCGCTGCCTAGTTTGACCGTTTGATCAGAGTTTGTGAGTGATTGACAGCTGGCTCTGTTGCATGAACAGCCAATAGGAACGCTCTCTGTAGATTTTATAAAACTTTAAAACAGAGCCATGAGGAAGTGCAGAAGTGTAGTTTTCTCTCAGAACACTTGAATTACAATATGCTGAAAGGTTGTTATGGAATTTTTACCCAATGATGCCAAAAATGTTCTGCTTATTACCACTTTAACTAGTTGATTTTGAATCAGGGGCCATAATTGTTATTTTCTTCTCCAGCAGGGCGAGCAGCGATGAGGAAACATTTGCTTTGGAGATCCTGCCGGATGTTTTGGAGAAACATTATGGATACAAGCTGTTTATACCAGACAGAGATCTAATACCCAGCAGTAGTAAGTATCCATCCATCTATCCGTCTATCTACCATCTCCTCCTCACCGACCCGCCCACACACACATCCTCTCTCTCTCTCTCTATGGGCCATTATAGCCCCCAATACCCAAAATTCATCACTCTGTCAGAATAAATAAGAATTCATGCGGATCTTCATCATAACACACTTACAAACAGACACACACACACACACACACACATCTGTGTGTGATCTCAGGGGTACATCGCATGTACGACTCAAAACAAACACACATCAACACACAATGAAACACAGTGTCGCGCTCACTCAAGACACAGTTTCTCACGTATTCATGCTCTCATTTTAATTATGAAGCGAACGCACGCAAAAGCGATCTGTGTCTTATGTTATCTCACATTCACACCCACAAATTTCTGCACATACTGCGCAGGACGCATAGGGTTCACACAATACACACACGCACACACACACTTTTTGCCATCATTTCTGGGGTTACAGTCACTCTCTGTCCAACTGGAGGGGGAGATATGACTGTTATTGCTCTATCTGTCAATGCTCTAACCTGACAAACACACAGGTGCACACAGACACACAATTACGTTGTTGACACGCACAGAAAAGGGGAAAACAAACTGCCACACACACACACACCACACACACACACACACGTAGGTACACACCATCTACTTCTACCTCATTATTTCTACTTCTACTTCATCTACTCTGTCTACCAATCCCCTTTCACTTGACTAATATACTTAAGGTTTGAGGATAGTTTACACTGGACGCTGACCATGTGCACAGGGTTCCCGTGGGGGGGGTCTAAAAAAGTCACAAAAAAGTCTTAAAATCTCACAATCCAACTTTTTCAGGTCTTAAAAATTCATTCATGTTGGTTTCATCTCAACAGAAATGTATTATCTTGCTTTTTAATGTCTTGTTTGTTCAGCACAGCGTAAAGCTATAAAGCGGAACCAAAAGGGAGAAGCTGTGTTCCCCAGATAGATTTTATCGGAGCGCACCCGTGTCGCGTCCAGTCAAGGGAACCTCGCCGAAAGTGAAACGCTGAGCAACGTCACCGACGTTGCTTTTGTCAAACTTCAGAGTCCTAAAACCGGGTAAAAAATGCGAGTCCAGTTAGCTATGGTTAGGACAGTGAATTTAGTGCGTGGTTGAAGCCGCTGCTTGGAAACGCATCTGAAGCCTGCTGCACCCTCTGCAAGAAAACTTTGAAACTTGGGCATCATGTCTTTGGAGTCGCATGCAAAGTCAGAAAAAAGCGATTTTAAAAATAAAAAAGCAGCAGCAAACGCCTGCAATCAGCCAGTTTTGTTCCACGTCTGGATCTAGAGCATCAACACCAATCGACCTCCAGACAGCGTTGGTAGGTCCACCTACACTAAAAGCTGAGCTGATCTGGACTTTACTCCCAGTAACGAAGCATCAGTCATATAGCAGCAATGACCATATTGATGTTCCAGTTTTCTTTCACATCCTTAGTACTTGTCTGAAATGGCATTCATAGTGGTCTTAAAGGGATGTGCAATGGGTCTTAAATTGCATTCCAAAAAAAAAAAAGAATGGTTGTAAAAAGTCTTAAATTTGGTTTGTTGAAACCTGCAGATACTCTGTGTGTGGACTGCAGCTGTTGCCTACAGATGGTCACAACCTACGATGTACAGTATATACTCAAGATGTAAACTGAACACTGTGAAGATGCTTAATAATGAACAGCTTAAAGGCATCGTGGCTGTTGTCATACACTGTTTGTAGGTATACCTACAAAAAGCCCTGTAATTCATCTATTTTCCGCAAAATCAATTTGTATGTAATTCACATAATTGTGAACGAGGAAGTAAATAGAGCAGTGAATGCACCAGACGTTTGCCCAGAAGACAAGTTACGCTACTTCCGGTGGTATTTTTTGGGATGGCAACCACTTTTTCATATCCGATACCGACGCCGCAACCTTGAGTATCTGCTGATACCGATTTCCCTCTCTTAGACAATTAAGCTGTTAATAATACATCTGCGTTATTTATGCACTTTGCTTAGCCTAGTCATCTGAAAACATCATGCTCAAACTGTGAAAGAATTATTGTACTGAGAGGAAGAAATAGATTACCCACAACATGACAGAGCTTTGCTGCAGTGCTGCTTCTTTTTATTTAAACCTTCTCACACAAATGACTTGTTTCAGCAGCATTTTTGATTGATCTGGTGATGGGTTCTCCTGTAACCTGCAGCACTGCTTTTTGTAAAATGAAATTTGACTATATCCACTGAACTGTCAGACTCTGTAACAACATCAGACACAAATCTGAGCTCCAGATGACAGTGGTTAAACTAACCATAATGTTTTCCAAGCTTTTCGAAATGAATTCACACTCTTGCCTGTATTTATTTGGAATGTGGAATTTGGTATTTCGGAAATGAAATTCTAGTTTGGCAACATGGAGCGATGCTTCAAATGTGTTTAAACCCCACAATTTCAAACACAGAAAGGGGTTGGTCATCCAACACAATGAAGTCCCGTCACTCAAAGTTTAGTTAAGCATTTCCATGATAGTTTAGACCACTTGTCAAACTCAATGCCCGCGGGCCAAATCAGGCCCGCCACCTCATTTTATGTGGCCCCCGAGGGCTTGAAAAGAATATATCATGCTTATCATACAATTTTATGCCACTTTAAAGAAGTACGGTGTCCTTAAACTATGTCCCACAATGCATCTTGATTTTGTTACATGCGCACTGAAGCATCTCAGTATCACCGCTCTCCAGCAGCAGCGCTCTAACCGAGTGATGGGGTCATAAAAAAAAAAATATAAAAACCAAAATGTCCAAGAAAAGAAAAATTGATGCAGAGGGAAGGAAATTTAATGAGAGACAGGAGAGCGAATCCATGTTTGTGGTTAAAGGAGACAAGCCGGTATGTTGAGGCAGTGGCAGTGCCTGAGGAATACAATTACGGCGGCACTTCGACACCAAATACAGAGTTAAGTATGTTACACCACTGTCATCTACCTCACATGACCTCAGCAGATCAGCTGTCGGAACAAAAACAGTTTATATACCACAGACTGCACAATAGATCAGAGCACATTGATTTATTATACTATAGTTCTGCCCCTCTCAACTCCGACCACAAAGTTAAACAAAGTTAATGTAATAAATTGTTTATTATTGGCGATAGTAAACGAACAAAAGAACTTCATTATTCACTTGAGAATTATTTTGATCTTTGATGGATGAGTAATCCATATCATCTTAACATCTTAATCTCATAAATTTATGGGATTTTTATTATAATAACACATAGAAATGTGAGTGTGTGTGCCCACATACAGTACTTTTGTATCTACATGCATGCATGCAGTATATATTGATGCATGAGGCATGCAAGTGTTTTGGTTACTGAACTCATTATATACATAAATTGTTCAATATTTCTGCTTGCCATTATTTTTCCTAGACTTCTGCTTTCAGACCTTGTTATTAAATAAATTATTACTAAAACTAGTGATAATAAAATACAGAGGCAATTTTGTAATATGACCAAGAGTAGATATAATTATATAGTCTTACAATTACAACCAAACCTTTGAGGGCAACATAATGCTGATGTGGCCCAGGATGAAATTGAGTTTGACACCCCTGGTTTAGACTAATTGATCATATCGGATTATACTTTTTTTCCCCCGATATCCGATCCAGTAATTTTGGCCAGTATCATACCGATACCAATACTGAGTATTGCATCGGCGCATCCCTAATTATTTTAAACCAAACCACAATCTTTTCCTAAACGTTGCTTCTTGTCACAGAACTTGGGAAATGTGCATCAATTAATTTACAATTAATCGTGAATAATGTGATTAATCGTGATTAAATAGTTGAATTGATTGACAGCCCTTCTATCCACCATTTGTGGTATTTTTTTGTCCAGTTACAAATTGACGACATATGAGTCTGTGTTTCTACTTTGATATTTCTTTGAAATTTATTAGACAATGTGACTGTGTGCTTCAGGAGGCTGAATATGCAACATACCTGCTCATTACTTTAAAAACCTCATAAAGCACATTCAGTAGTCCCCGAGGCGCCTGCTTATTTCAACTGAAGTATCAAACTAATGCATGAAATAAAATATTGAGCCATTATCCCCAGCATTAGCATTTTATTACCCACACTTCAGCATGTCCAAAAAAACTTTGCCAAAATAACTTTATAATGTGTCTAGAAAGTAACAAACTGTGTTCTGTGCACTATTTAACATTTTCTCCTAAAATACATAAATAAATTTACTTAAATATGGTTCATAATGAATCGCCCTTAGCCCAAATTATGCCTCCTTCCAACACACACTCAAGATAAAAAGACACGCATCCTGAAAACAGATGAGAACGTCCTCCAAAACCGAGGCTTCCTCCCTGTGCCCTGAAAACATCCTAAAAACAAATGTCCGCTGTGTATAGCCAGACTTTCTCTCAGCAGCGTATGAACTAAAGGTTACGGAGTGTGGAAAAAGAGCGAGTGGATCGCAGCGACAGAGAGAGGTGCCTTTTCAGTGCTTACCAAAGCCATCGACAGAGCAACATGGCAACGCGACCGAAAATACACCATTCAATTATCCACTCCATTAGCCCCCCGAAATTAGCGAGAGCGGGAAATAAACAACGGGAACAGAGCGAGGTGGGGACGGGGTCATTGGTTTGTGTTATTTCATTAATTGATTTACATAATCCTTAAAAATAGGAAGCAGGAAGAGGACGTGAAGGGCACAAGAGAGGTAAAGGGAGAGAGCTAAAAAGAGAGATGGGAAAGCAAAGCAGAGAAGAAAAAGAAAGGGAGTGAAATTTGGGATGTTCTGTACTATTTGTGCCCCTCAAATTGAGCATGAAATTGCAATGTGTTGTCGGAGAGTCTATGTCATTAATTTAGTTAGCGAGTGAAGAGATGGTAGAAGGAGAGAGACATACAAGAAGAGGCAATCTATTTTCGAAAGGGACACATTTTCGGTAACTACAAATTTGAGAAATAATGAGCAATTTCAGTGATGCGTTCCCAAAAAAAAAAACATTGAGAATGTCACAAATAAATAATTTGAAATGAGGCGGTTTGAGCAGATGAGTTTACACTGGGCTCGGCGCGATGCGACAGCACCACAACGAGGATGAGGAGGCGCGTCTCGTCACCTGCCCGTTCGCCTCCTGAATTCACATTTTCCCTCCCGACGTTGGGAGTAAAAGCCGACGGCGGCGTATCAGCGCAGCTGCGATCCCCATTTAAGAGCTCGTTGCACTGCGCTGTCAGAGCCAAACCCCTCGCACAAGCATTTCTGTCACTCTGCTGTATACTCCTGTCAGTCACTCCGGTCGTTTATGAACAAAATGAGTGGAGGGATGCCGCCAGCAGAAAGAAGGCCGATACAATACGGATACTACACTGCATCGTGTTACGTTCAGTTAAATTTGTTCTTAAATTTTTTCCTTTTTCTAATCAGCATTAAACCCTGATTATGCTGTTGTTAGTTTTGAGTAACAAATGAATGGCTAAAGGAATAGTTCAACATTTTGAGACATATATTTAATGACTGTTTCCAAGTCAGATGCAGAGATCAATTCTATACAGTGGGCGGCCTAGCTTAGCATAAAGACTGGGAGTAGGAAAACAGCTGGCTCTCCTCAAAACACCTACAAACACGTCTAATGCTTACCACTTAACATGAATTACCATATATCTTAAAATGTAAGAGAACACCTCCAAACCACTTCTTTTTTAGCTGAAAACTGATCTATGTGTGTATTTAATAGTGTTGTGGACGGAATCAGATCCAATTCTTGACATTTTAGTGCAAAGTTTTTGAATTCTATGTATTGTTATAAAAATGCAGAGACTTGCTTCTGCTGGTTGAAACCAGGTTATTGCAATTTAATTTTGCTATTGGCTGATCTGGAGGTAGGTGACATATGTGGAGGCTTTAGTCAGCATCCCTTTACGGCGCTCTTACGCTGTGTTCAGACCAAGAGCAAGGCAAATTTTGGCCTCGCTTTAATCATTGAGTTGGATCGGCGATATAATTTGTGTTCATTCACGCTAGACACACCGTAAAGGAGGAACTCGTCTCCAGAGATACCAACAACTTTCATTTCCGCCATCAACTATGGAAGAAACAACCAGTGTTGCTGCTTTGTACATGTTGTGGAAGCTCCAAATATGTCAGAAAACTAAACGCTGTCATGTCTGGGCTCATAACATCACCTGGTAGTGAGCTGTAGTCACATATAACATCACACGGTGGTGAGCTGTAGTCACATACAGTTCCATTGCACTGACTGCATCTAGCAAATCACACGATGCTACTGTGGTATGAATCCAAAGTTGACAAATTGCGCTGTGATTTCATTGCAATAAGCAGATCAAAAGGATGCCGAAATAACTAGATAATAATGCCGATTTGTAAAAAGTTTGAATTCATGCTTTGTCCGATTTGTCTGCAAGATGACAAGCAATCAACTTTTAAATTGCATCTTTTTTAAATGGAGTTTGGATCGATCGCCAGAATCTCAATGCTGGTAGACCTTGGCGACACAAAGTCATGCTATTGTCACATGTTCATGTCACGTCATCCGCGCCGTTTGCGTCGCCTGGCGCAAATTTGCGTCTGTTCGCCTCTTTGCGTTGTCTTTGTATGCAAATGCATCATGCGAAAACTGCGCTCTTGGTGTGAACTCACCATTACCTAACCATAATTATAAGAATAGTCAGAAGGCCAGTGATTAGCATCAGCTAAATGAAATGCTAACGTCTATCTTAAACAGTTACTTAAAAACAGTAAAGTTCAGTTAAATGTTTACGTAACATAAACCAAGCAAAGTAGTTCATTGGTGCTTTTTATGTTATGTAGCTGTAGCATGAAAGTGTGATGGGATTAGCAAGCTAGCTAGCTAACTAGCCAGGCCCTAAATGAGTAAAATGTAATAACTTCATGCTTCAGCCACACACTGTTGTCACAGTGCAGGAAAGCACACACCTAGCAACAATATTGTCTTATTCATAGACCAAACATTGTACTTTTACTGACTAATGACGCCTCTGGACGCCTTTTTTTTTTTTTTAAATAACTCCTTATATTCATGTTAAACAAAAAAACATGGAGTGTTAGAGGTTCAGAGCCAGGTTAGCTTTTCCCCCTTTAGCTATTATGCTAAGCTAGGCTAACCAAATTCTGATTCCAGCTCCATGCTCAACACACAGCGGTGAGGTTGATATAAATCTCATCTCATCTTTTTTTTTTTTTGTTTCCTGGTGATCTATTTTCTAAGTCTGATCTAAATCATTTTTTCTCCTGTGTTTATGACTGAACATCTGGTGAAAAAATGTCCTGCTCATTTTTCTATGTTTCTTTTTTTCTGTGATACAGGTGGGAAAAAATTCTGGAGAGATTTTTTTTAAGCTGTTGCCGAGGAATGCAATGCTGCTGAATGGTCTATATTAACCTTGTGTTTAGATTGCATGGGCAAATTAAGTCACCTGGATGAAGACCGGAATGCTTCGTCCTACTAAGTACATGTGGTAGTGGTGCACTCTGGTGGTCGAAATAAGTACTACAACAACACTAAAAAAATCAGCCAAAAAATAATCATTCTTCCACATATTTTGACGAAGAAAATATAAGTAATTGAAAATCAGCCTAACATGTATTTATTTTTTTCAGTAACTTGAAAAAAAACTATGATTTTCTTCCCATTTGTTTTCACACCGTAAAAAAAGGAACTTAGAAAAGCCTGAATTTTTTTTTCACCTGTTAGCAAGAAGATAATTTAGATCAGACTTAGAAAATGGATCACCAGGAAACAAAAAATGTTGTTGCTTGCCTACCAGGGCTTCTGTAAACTTCTCTTCTCTATTTATACATATTTCCTAAAATTTTAAAGTGTGACAATATTTACAAGCTTACTTTGTGACCCTATTTTTTGTGTAAATGCTGTTTTATCAACTAAGAACAAAAATCAAAGATGCAAAAACAATAATGGGAAAACATTCACTTTCCATAGATTTTGGTTAGAGCTGATTCTTTTATTTTTTTATTTATTTGTTAGAAGTAAATTACAAGACACCGACCGTATTTTGATCTTCACATCAGTCAAAATCAGGGGTGGGCAATTATTTCTCCTGGGGGGCCACATGAGAAACCCAAATTGTTGCCAGGAGCCAAACATATTCTGCCAGACATAACCTCTATTTTAACACTATAGAAAACTTATGGGGCTCTTATTTTTCAGTATTATACTGAAAATCAGTCCAAACAGCAGATTTTTAAGAACATTACATTATATACAAGAGTCTGAACCATATACAGGACTGACTGGTTAGGGTAGTAATGTTTCCATTAACAAAACTTAACATTTAACTTGACATTAACACTTACATTTAACATTTAACTTAACATTAACACTTACATTTAACATTTAACTTAACATTAACACTTACATTTAACATTTAACTTAACATTAACACTTAAATTTAACATTTAATTTAACATTAACACTTACATTTAACAATTAACTTAACATTAACACTTAGATTTAACATTTAACTTGACAAAAACACTTAAATTTAACATTTAACTTAACATTAACACTTACATTTAACATTTAACTTAACATTAACACTTAAATTTAACATTTAATTTAACATTAACACTTACATTTAACAATTAACTTAACATTAACACTTACATTTAACATTTAACTTGACAAAAACACTTAAATTTAACATTTAACTTAACATTAACACTTACGTTTAACATTTAACTTAACATTAACACTTACATTTAACTTAACATTAACCCTTCCATCTCCTTCTTTGGTTGCATGCATCTTTGTAAAAAGTCATTTCTGCTTTAGTTACACTTACATTTTACATTTAACTTAACATTAACACTTACATTTAACTTAACATTAACCCTTCCATCTCCTTCTTTGGTTGCATGCATCTTTGTAAAAAGTCCTTTCTGCTTTAGTTACACTTACATTTAACAATTAACTTAACATTAACACTTACATTTACCATTTAACTTGACAAAAACACTTAAATTTAACATTTAACTTAACATTAACACTTACGTTTAACATTTAACTTAACATTAACACTTACATTTAACTTAACATGAACCCTTCCATCTCCTTCTTTGGTTGCATGCATCTTTGTAAAAAGTCCTTTCTGCTTTAGTTACACTTACATTTAACATTTAACTTAACATTAACACTGACATTTAACTTAACATTAACCCTTCCATCTCCTTCTTTGATTGCATGCATCTTTGTAAAAAGTCCTTTCTGCTTTAGTATCTTAGCCAGCAGTGCCTCGGCTGTCCATCTCCAGATTCTGGATTTTTCTGCATGTTTTGTCTCAAAGTGACGTTTCAAGCTGTATTCTTTGAATACAGCCATGTTTTTTGCAAACTAAGCACACAGCTTTACCACCAACTTCTGCGAAAAAATACTTATCCGTCCATGAAAGTCGTGTCGCTGGAAGGACCGCTGCCTGTGGACGAGGACTGGACGGCGTTTGAGTGCGTCTGGACGGGTCCACAGCAGCACCTGCTGCTCGTTGAGAAGAGTAGGAACGACGCCTGCCGTCACGTCTCCAAAATTCTACAATGACGCCAGAAAAAGTCGCTCGGTTTTGCTGCTAGTCGCCGTTTTGACAGAGTCTCCAGAGGGGTCTGAAAACTCGCTAAATATAGCGACAAAGTCGCTAAGTTGGCAACACTGCAACCTCAGCAGGTGACGCTACTTCAATCATCACTCACGTCAGTTTACATCAACGTCAAGTCCAACAGGAAGAAGCACACTAACAATACACGAGCATTTCAAAATAAAAGCTATTTTATTTAGTGTTGTTTTTTAGCTTCGTAGGGTAAATTGCGGGCCGTAAAATGCCCAGGTCTGGTCTAAATGACGTCCCTCTCGAGCTCTCTTCTCGCTCTATTCAGCTTTAACTTTGTCTCCACATCTCTCTGTCCCAGCCTACATTGAGGACTTGGCTCGTAGTGTGGAGCAGAGCAGACGTTTGATCATCGTTTTGACTCCAGAGTTTGTCGCCAAAAGAGGTTGGAGCATCTTCCAGATAGAGACACGCCTCCACTCCATGCTGGTTACTGGGGAGATCAAGGTATACAGAGACAGGCGTGAGCCTTGATTACACTGAGTTGCTCTGTTCTCCCTCCTTAAACAGCTCTACCTCTGTGTTTCTGTGTCCAGGTGATCATGATAGAGTGTGCAGACCTGAAGAATGTCATCAACTACCAAGAGGTGGAAGCGCTTAAACATACAATCAAGGTATACAGAGAGAGGGATGGATAGAGGGAGGGAGGGAAGAAGGGTGTCATCAGGATAAGACAACTAAATGGTCTCCTTGTCCTCTCCTCAGGTTTTATCTATCATCAAGTGGAGGGGTCCTAAGAGCAATGAGCTGTCATCTAAGTTTTGGAAACAGGTGGTCTATGAGATGCCCGCCAAACGCAGAGAGACGTTGTCCAGACGCCAGGTACGCTGCCATTAACAAAAATCTAAACTTAGTTTTTCCGTATGTTTTTCCTAATCGTGTACACACTGGCACATTTGTATTAGCTAAACCCAACTCACTCCCAACCTGCTGTTTGTGTCCCATGTACTGTAGTTTTATTACTACTTAACAGCAGTTCTGTAAAAACCATACTTTTTTTTTATCCAAACCACAACCTTTTCCTAAACCTAACCAAGTAGTTCTGTATGGAGGATGTAACCTGCCAAAATCAAAATTAAATGAATAAATAAATAAATTACTTGATAAATAAATGATTATATCATTAAATGCTTTAAAATAATATTAAAAATAAATGTAACCATTAATGAATTGATAAAATGTAACATATTTCTGTTTTAATCTTCATCTTTTGTTTATTTATCTTTGTATTAATTCCCTTAATTATATGGTCTTTTGTTTGATTTTCTCTTTTATTTATTTATGCATTTCATTTTATTATTTATTTTTACATAAAATGTGTATTTATTCATTTATTTTGCATTTATTTATTTTATATATATTTAGAAATGTATGCATTTTTTGCATTTATTTATTTATGCATGATTTTCCCTTTGCATTTCACACCTTATTTATATTTATATTTTTAATGAAGGGAATAAGTACAAAGATAAATAAATATAGAAGGAAATTAAAATGAATATCAAGTTTTGTCACATTTTAGCAGTATGAGTGGCTACATTTATTTTATTATTTTATTTATTTTTTTTTTTTTAAAGACACTGTATGCATGTAACAAGCGGAAACTGCATGCTCCTTGTGATCATGGTAGTTTATTTTGAAAAAGCACTGTGCAAGTAGCAAGTGGAAACTGACATGCCGTCTGACGTGGCATGTCCAGGAGCCAAGAGAAAAAAATTGCTGTGGAAATTTAGTCTGCACATTTACTTATGCTCCCCTGGGGCACTCACGCTCACAACAAGCAGATGGCCTTTGAAAAGTCTGCTAAATGCAGGTAATGTATGAAAATTGGAGTCACAATGGGGGAAATGTGTACATGTTTATCATGTGTTAACACCTCAGGTGGTGTATGCCCTGATTAGCAAAGAGATGTTCTCCTGCTGCTTAGCACTGGAGAATAATCACTGAGAAACACATATATAACTGGAGCAGATGGGATAGTTTCATCTTAATGTCCTTCAGTCAAACGTTGTAATGTTTACTCCTTTAGTTTTGTCCATGAGGCCAGTTGAGATATCTCCAAAAGAAAACCTCACACATAAAACTACCCCAACTTTCAGGGCTTTTCTCAATGGATAGACATCAGCATCTGACACTATGTATTTATTCATGCTTGGGGAACCTGTTATAACAATGTAGCCAAGAAGATTTGCTTCTTCAATTTATGATCCAAGGAACACACTTCTTAACTTCTTGAAAAATTACACAAGAACTCCAAAGACTAAGCCATCCATTATGCTCAGCAACGCACCCTGAATGGCAATCAGCTGTGTTTTGACCCCTCACCACCACCAAAACCCTGGAGGATGGCATTTTATGGACTGCCTGAATCCTTGTGACTTTTTGTTTAACTGCCCTAGTTCACGTGAACATACACAACAGACATTGTTAACGGAAGTGAACTAAATACATAAATGCAACATAGTGAACTTTAGCAAAGGAAACAGACCGAGGCTATGTTTTCATCCTTTTAGTATTTTCTAAACCTCTGGCTTTAATCAGAAATCATATCACTCTCAAAGTTATTCTATATACACATACTATACACATACAGTAATATGACCTGTATGGTATGAGGTGTGCCATGAGACTGTGGCAGCTGTTGTTTAAATACTTTAGATAGTATAAAATGTAGTTTTTCTATATTTTTCTTACTGTCAACAAATCCCAAAGGAAAATATGTTAGTCTGTCTCTCGTAGTTTATTTTACTTACCATATCCTGTCTGTTACGCAGCCCCAAAGGCCTTTACGCCTTCTGAAAATATAAATCTTTTAAAACGTATTCCAATTTTTTTTTTTTTTTTAAATGCTGGGCACTGTAGTTTTTTCCAAATGTCACTCAAACAAGAGTCAATCATGTTTTTGTTGGGAACTATTTTCAGCAGCGGATTAATACACATTCGGTGCAATCATGAGTATTTACTGTAAAATCACCAAATGCATCTTTGCTGTGTTTTTATACCATGGTCTGGATGAATCCTCAGTTCTGATTGGCTGCAGGGTGTGCATTAATTCCTGATAATATACACCTACTAAGTAGTTCCAGTTAGACTCTCAGTTCACCATTTTAAATTAATGCGCTGGTTACAGAAAAATCTGAAGTGTGAAGTTAGTCCCTCAGCGCCTCATCTGAACACCACAGGGTGGCGAGTGTAACACACCAGCTCCAAGAACTAAGTTTACACTGCCCGTCTGAGCTGATACTATAACATAAGTCAGGGGTTCTTAACCTTTCTGACCCTGAGGCCCATTTTTTTTCAGTACAGAGTGGCCCAGGGCCCATTAAATATAATTTTAATATATATTATTTATTATTATTAATTATATTATATTATATATATTATTTAATATGTATTATTTAATATATATACACTGTATAGGTTTATAATTATCTCACTCTTGGTTTGATTTGTATTCAATTCAATTCAATAAACCGGGGGTCGTCTTCATTTTTTCGTTTTAAATATTTCTCCATCTTGTTTGTTTACAGCTAGCTGAGTGTCTTCTTCTCCTTATTTATGGAGCTGGTTAAAGTAACAACTGACTGATGCATTAGCGCCACTACATGGTCGGGAGTTGTTATTGCGTCCCGCGGCCCTCGCGGCCCACACGTACAAAACAGATTTTTTTTGCGGCCCACTAGGTGGCGCTCGGGGCCCAAGTTTGGGCCGCGGCCCTATGGTTAAGAATCACTGACATAAGTGATCTTGCAAAGCTTTCACGATTCTACTCACTACTTCAGGCTGCAACAAGCAGTATCTACACGTGACCTCTCATTTATTTGTGAAAATCTTGTTATTGATTTACGGACCATGACATGGCTGGATAGTGAGCTAGTCTTGTTGTTAAACATACTGTCAAATAATATTGACTGTTTTTCATCACTATAAATTGTTATTAATAGTGACTCTTGCTAGCATGACATTAGCTTTATGCTAGTGTTATGCTAATCAAGAGTTTGTGAAAATCTTTATATTGATTTGGGGACACTGACATGGCTGTATAGCTAGCTAACCTTGTCAAAAATGCTGTCAAATTACTGTTTCTCAACCAAGCTTAATTTTATTGACATTGAATCTTGCTAGCATAATGATAGCTTTATGCTAGCACTGTGCTAATCAAGATTTAGTGAAAGTCTTTATCTTGATTTGGGGACATTGACATGGCTGTATAGCTAGCTAGCCTTGTTAAAAATACTCTCAAAATGTATTTCCTGTTTTTCAACCGAGCGTAATGTTATTGACATTGAATCTTGCTAGCATAATGTTAGCTTTATTATTAGCATTGTGCTAATCAAGATTTAGTGAAAGTCTTTATCTTGATTTGGGGACATTGTCATGGCTGTACATTGAATCTTGCTCGCATAACGTTAGGGGGTGGCAGTAGCTCAGTCTGTAGGGAGTTGGCTTGGGAACCGGGGAGTCACCGGTTCAAGTCCCGACATGGACCAAGAGTGTGAACTGGTAGCTGGAGAGGTGCCAGTTTACCTCTTGGGCACTGCCGAGGTGCCCCTGAGCAAGGCACCAAACCCCCAACTGCTCGGGGCGCTTGTCAGGAGCAGCCCCCTCACTCTGACATCTCTCCATTGTTGCATGTATATGGGTCCTGTATGTGCATGTGTGTGTTAACAACAGAGTGTAAATTGAATTTCCCCTAGTGGGACTAATAAAGGTTGTTGTTGTTCTTCTTCTTCTAGCTTTATTATTTGCGTTGTGCTAATCAAGATTTTGTGAAAATGTTAACGTTTAAAACATTAGCTTTCTTGACTCATAGATGAGCCAATGGATTATGGCAAGGCTCAGAGCTTAGTGGACTAATTATCTCCCCTTGCCAAGTCGTACCATTGGCGCCCCGTCCTCTTCACCGATGAGAGCAGGTTCACACTGAGCACATGTAACAGGCGTGAAAGAGTCTGGAGACGCCATTGTGAATGTTATGCTGCCTGTAACATCAACTAGCTTGACCGGTTTGGCGCCAGTGGTGGACCTGCCCATTCTGGTGTTCTCTGGCTAAAGCCAGTCGAGCTGCATAGTGCTGGGCTGTGAGCACAGGTCCCACTAGAGGATGCCCTCATGCCACCATCATATAGTCTGTTTTTGACAGTTTGGTCATTTTGTAGCGCTCTGGCAGTGCTCCTCCTGTTCCTCCTCAAACAAATGAACAGATACCGGTCCTGCTGCTGGGTCGATGCCCTTCTACGGCCCCAAACATTTGTACTGATCTACACAGGGAAAGCTGTTTAACTGTGTTTCTGTGGTAACAGGTGATGGACTCTGGTGAACAGGGCCTCTTCGGTGACCTACAGACCACCGTCTCCACCATTGCCATGACAACCACCTCCGCCTCCTTGGCACCCCCTAATGAGAGTCGCCATGGACATCATCAGGTCAGCTGCATATACAGTACAGTACAAACCAAAAGTTTGGACACACCTTCTCATTCAAAGAGTTGTCTTTATTTTCATGACTATGAAAATTGTAGATTCACACTGAAGGCATCAAAACTATGAATTAACACAACACCATTCTGGGCCCTGGGGGGCGCCATGTCTATTGTAACATCCCTATGACACTACTGAATGGACAGGTGGGAGACTACAAGAGGTAGTCACCTGAAATGGTCTTCAACAGTCTTGAAGGAGTTCCCAGAGATGCTTAGCACTTGTTAGCCCTTTTGCCTTCACTCTGCGGTCCAGCTCACCCCAAACTATCTGGATTGGGTTCAGGTCCGGTGACTGTGGAGGCCAGGTCATCTGGCGCAGCACCCCATCGCTCTCCTTCTTGGTCAAATAGCCCTTACACAGCCTGGAGGTGTGTTTGGGGTCATTGTCCTGTTGAAAAATAAATGATGGTCCAACTAAACGCAAACCGGATGGAATAGCATGCTGCTTCAAGATGCTGTGGTAGCCATGCTGGTTCAGTATGCCTTCAATTTTGAATAAATCCCCAACAGTGTCACCAGCAAAGCATCCCCACACCATCACACCTCCTCCTCCATGCTTCACGGTGGGAACCAGACATGTAGAGTCCATCCGTTCACCTTTTCTGCGTCGCACAAAGACACGGTGGTTGGAACCAAAGATCTCAAATTTGGACTCATCAGACCAAAGCACAGATTTCCACTGGTCTAATGTCCATTCCTTGTGTTCTTTAGCCCAAACAAGTCTCCTGTGCTTGTTGCCTGTCCTGAGCAGTGGTTTCCTAGCAGCTATTCTACCATGAAGGCCTGATTCACACAGTCTCCTCTTAACAGTTGTTCTAGAGATGTGTCTGCTGCTAGAACTCTGTGTGGCATTGACCTGGTCTCTAATCTGAGCTGCTGTTTCCCTGCCATTTCTGAGGCCGGTGACTCAGATGAACTTATCCTCCGCAGCAGAGGTGACCGCAGCAGAGGTGACTCTCAACATCTTACATCCTGGATACTGGACTACCTCACAAACCGCCCACAGTTTGTGAGGACACAGGACTTCATTTCAGACACGGTGGTCTGCAGTGTGGGGGCCCCGCAGGGAACGGTTCTGGCTCCGTTCCTCTTCACGCTCTACACTGCAGACTTCACTTACAACTCACCAACCTGTCACCTCAAAGTTCTCTGATGACTCTGCTATCGTCGGCCTCATCACTGATGGGGACGACGCGGAGTACAGAGAACTTTCCCAGGACTTCGTGGACTGGTGCCTGCGGAACCACCTCCAGATCAACGCGGGAAAACTAAAGAGCTGGTGGTGGATTTCCGCAGGCAAACTCATCCCCCTCCAACACCGGTGAACATCCAGGGATCAGACATTGAGATAGTGACATCTTATAAATACCTGGGTGTTCACCTGAACAATAAACTGGACTGGACAACAAACTCCTCTCACTCCATAAAAAGGCCAGAGCAGGCTGTATCTGCTCAGGAGACTGAGGTCTTTGGAGTGCAGGGGACACTCCTGAAAACTTTTATACACCGTGGTGGCATCAGCCATATTTTATGGAGTGGTTTGCTGGGGCAGCAGCATCACAGCTGCAGACAGGAAGAGGCTGGAAAGATTATTAAAAGGGCCAGCTCTGTCCTGGGATGCTCTCTGGACTCAGTGCAGGTGGTGGGAGAGAGGAGGATGACGGCTAAGCTGTCATCCATGATGGAGAAGGACTCCCACCCCATGAGAGACACCATCAGAGCTCTGGAGAGCTCCTTCAGTGACAGGCTGCTACACCCTAAGTGTACGAAGGAGCGTTACAGAAGGTCCTTCCTGCCTGCAGCTGTTAGACTCCACAACCAGCACTCTCCCAGTAAACCACATACACATTCCAACAAACTCACCGGACAACGTGCAATAGCTTTATGTACAATTATATCATTATATATGACACATTTTTTCTGTCTTTACTTTTTTCTTCTATTTTCTATTATTATATACTAATTTATTTTATTTTATTCTCTTAACGTGTAAATTTCCCCACTTGGACAATAAAAAACTATCTTATCTTATCTTGGTCTTCCTTTCCTGGGGCGGTCCTCATGTGAGCCAGTTTCTTTGTAGTGCTTGATGGTTTTTGCGACTGCACTTGGGGACACTTTCAAAGTTTTCCCAATTTTTCAGACTGACTGAGCTTCATTTCTTAAAGTAATGATGGCCACTCGTTTTTCCTTACTTAGCTGCTTTTTTCTTGCCATAATACAAATTCTAACAGTCTATTCAGTAGGAATACTGATGGACAACTGATGGTCCCAACCCCATTTATAAGGCAAGAAATCCCACTTATTAAACCTGACAGGGCACACCTGTGAAGTGAAAACCATTTCAGGTGACGACCTCTTGAAGCTCATCAAGAGAATGCAGAGTGTGTGAAGCAGTAATCAGAGCAAAAGGGGGCTACTTTGAAGAAACTACAATATAAGACATATTTTCAGTTGTTTCACACTTTTTTGTTAAGTACATATTTCCACATGTGTTAATTCATAATTTTGATGCCTTCAGTGTGAATCTACAATTTTCATAGTCATGAAAATAAAGAAAACTCATTGAATGAGAAGGTGTGTCCAAACTTTTGGTCTGTACTGTATCTTCAAACTGATGTTACGTAGGCTTGGCTTTTCTAAAACCAGCGGCGTCAGGTAGTAATGACGGCCTCGGTACAATACAGATCTTAGATTTTATAGGTTAGGCTTTCACAGAACATTCAGACATGGAATTATTACATAATCTGCTGCAATATTATAAATAACCCATTCTGAAGCTGTTGAATATGAGCATTTGTTGTTGTTTTAATGATGTGTTTCCCCATGGTGTGTGCAGCAGGTTGGCGGCCAATCTGACAACATTCCCACCCCACCAAAAGTAGCCTACTCACCTACTGTATATCTGAGCATGAATAAATAAGAAAATGCAGTGGCCTCTATGCCGGCTAGTGGCATGTAATTCAGAATGTAACCGTAACAATGATACACACAAGTTAGCCTATTTAAAAGTGATTTGGTCCAATTACATTTTAAAGAAACTGGACCAAGTATTAGGTGAATTAGGTAAATAAAACTTTTTCTGTACCTAGTTATACGTATGAAATTATACACAAATATAATATAGCATATTTGCTACAATAAAACCAACTGAAAAATATCTATTGGCCTACAGATTAAATTTCTATATTGGTTAATACATAGAATGACAGAACAAAGAGGGAGAAAAGAGGAAAAAAAAATAACTATTTACATTGTTGAACTGGATCAGGCATGAAAACATGCAGGCCTTCAGTGGTTTGTTGCCATATTTTTTTGACATTCAATATTGGATAAAAGTAGGTGAATGTCATATAAGACCTATATGCTAAGTAAGTAAGGTACACTGTGCCCACGGCACGAATAGTCACTGCTGCCACAGTAGTTGGCAGCTGATGGGGAGGCTCGGTGTTGGTGCTGCCCACAACTAGTAGCCTCTGAGCCATTTGTACTGCAGCTAGCTACCAATGGTGGAGTTAAGGCTGCCATGGGTAGAAATGGAGCAAACAGGATCTTAAAGAGTTATTTTTCTAATATGGTCACTATATATCTTGACAGTAGTGCATGCGACAGGTAATCTGAAGTAAATAATGTTCCTCTGAGTCCTCCGGTGCTCCTAATCAGCATTGGCAATTGACATCAGCAAGATTTCACAGACCGGAGGAAAACAACCGGAGCTGACGTCTCTGAGCAGTCTTGCAAACTCCGACCAATCGGTCAAACTAGGCAACGCTGATCAAATATGAATCCATATTCCGCTACTGTTACCCACCAGTCGGAGCACAGCCAATAAGAACGCTCTCTCTGAAATGACCTGTGATTGGTCAAAGCCTTCCCTCACAGGCTAGATTGTTTTAAAGCGTTAACACAGAGCCACGAGGAGGTGCAGAAGTCTAGTTTCAGAGATCTTGAATTACAACATGCTGAGAGGTTATTATGAAGTTTTGGCCCAATGATGCCAAAAATATTCTGCCTACTAAAGCTTTAAAGGAGCAGCAGCATTAAGAAATCTCATTTTAATCCATGCAACTGTCTATATTTAAACATTTGAAAGATCTAGATTGGGTCTGAGTGGTTAAAGTTAGCCTCTTTATCCTGCCAGACTGGATCCAAAGATGAGACTGTTTTTTCTTCACTTTAGGTCCTTGCTGATGAAGAGGTGAAGACCCAGCATCATTCACTTTAACATAACACTGCACAGAGTTCACGTTGTTGTCGTTTTGTGTTTTCACAGTTCACCCAGAAATTAAAGTGTTGGAAACACTTGGAATACTACTTTAGGTGATAAGTCGTCTTATCTCCCTACAGGTTGCCCTGGCGACAGAGATCCCCGACTACAACCAGATGACGTTGCCGTTGGGAGGCGGCCACACTGCCACAGCAGCCCAAATGAGGCACTTCTGCCGCAGCTATGAGTTCCAGCTCCCCCCACAGCCTTCCTCCCTGTCGCCTCCCCTCCCACCTCCCTCTACAGTGCAGTTCTCCACTCTGGGCCCTGGGGGGCGCCATGTCTATTGTAACATCCCTATGACACTACTGAATGGACAGGTGGGAGACAAGACAGCACCACTTATTGTTCTTTTCTAGATTTAGTTTAGTTAGTAGTTTCTAGCATCCAACATCTACACAGTGTATCCTTGAATTTCCTTGCTGTTGTTTATGTGCATGTACTCCCAAGTTTTATGGCATTAAAAATAAAACCCCTCTTTTCTCCCCAGGGGTTCAGAGCAGTTCACTGGGGAACAAGAGGTCTGTTTGGATAAAAGAGAACGTAGAAAGAAAATCTTCATATTATCCAACCTAAAATATGTATTTATTTTTAACAGACTGCGAAATAGCTGTCATATGCAGTATAGTTGTCATGCAGTATATGAGGCATGGTGCACCATTGGCATGTAATAGTACTGTATATACTGTAGAATGCAGCCCCTGTTTTTAATTGTAGATTTTTGCTAGGAGTTGTGGTTTGGGGGAGATTCCTGCTGATCACCGTTGTGCTGTGTTTTTCCAAGGTGCCTCAGAGCAGTACGCTTGGGAAGAAGCCAGAACTTCACCTGAACAGCACGTTTGTACCGCTCACCAGCAGAGAACTAAGCTCTGACATTTGGTAGGGAGACTGCTCAACTGGTACTGGATTACAGGCCTGTTTACGTACTGCTCTTACACTGGCTTTGGAAATGGGGTGGCCTGGTTGGTTGACTTTCATTGGGTTATTGGACAATGTACAGTTTTGGTTTTCGGGAGGGACTTCTCGGGACACTTTGTCCCGCTTTAAGGACTGCTTAAAGACTGTATGAGCCTTGGATTCACAATGGTTGAATATAGTGGCTACAGACTGCTTACAGAAAGACGGATTCAGACTGTACGCTGGTTTTGGACATAACAACTGGATACAGACTGATAAGAACTGGTATGTAAGCTGCGTAGCCCTGACCGTTGGGAAGTGGAGTCTGTAGACAGTTATGGACGGGTGGAGTAATGAACTGGAAAAGTCAATGAAAAGGTCCAAGATACTCAAACAACGAGTATCCAAAAACAGGAGTGTGGCATTTGTCTACCAAGTTGGACCTTGGAGCACAAAAAGAAGCAAGTATCTCGAATTGCCGTCTGCTCACACACCAGCTGTGTACCCGGAAAACAAGTTGATTTGTCAGCTGCTTAACTACTCGGAAATATCGGTCAACTGAAAAACAAAAACAGCGCAGTCTCTGGAACGCCAGTCGATCTTTTACCTATCCGTCTACCTGTTGACAAGGTGTCCTGTCAGTACACAAGGCAGACTTCAAGCAATGATTTTGGAATACCAGTCCACCTTAAAACAACAAGTCAGCCTCTTGGAATACAGTTCTTGGCCTGCTAGCTAGCTAGCTACCTGGTTTGGTTCTTAAAAGCTAAACCGGTTGACTTACATGAAACGGATTCCAGCAAGAATATCAAGATAAGAAGTGAAGCAATTGCTAAACTTAATTACTGAGAAAGCACCATTAGCTGGTGCACAATATATGGAAACATAGCTAGTTGTTAGACTAGCTAACTAAAAGACGAGTTACGTCTTGAGCTAAAAGGCACCAAGAGACTTCAAACCAGCTAGCTCACATTGTAACCCAGTAATCAGCAACTAGTCAACTCATCAAGAGAAGAACTGGCCAAGAGGTGACCTACCAACTTTTACCACCAAGCTATAGCATAAAGGACTTGGCTTTTTCTATTTGCATGACCACCCATTTAGATAAAAAAAAAATAATCAAATAAATATAGATAAAAGAGTAAATGACACAATCATTTCTCGTTGCCTCTTTTAATATGGAGGAGAATAAACATCTTTTGTTGATATTTGTTTTCTGTCCGGCCATAAAGTAATGATAAAAACTGATAAAGGGGGAAAAGAAGACGTCCCTCCGAAAACATGTTGATCTTTGGTTTTATTTAAGAATTTTATCCTTTTAGAAGGTTGGTGAGCATTTTAACCAGTCTTTGTTTTTAATGTTTGTTTCAATAATCTCTGTACAGCTTCCATAACTTATGCATAGATCTATTACATGACAGTGATTTGTTCCTTATGATTTCTGCTATTTGTGGGAGCTATATCTCCCACAGTTTGTGTGAGACCCAGAGTCTCTTTTTGCTTTTGTTCTGTTCCTCTTTTCATTGATGGGTGGATGAATGGATGGATGGATGGATGAATGGGTGGGTGGTTGGATGGATGGATGGTGGGTGGGTAGATGGATTGATTCATGGATGGATGGACTGATGTATGGGTGGGTGGCTTTGTTGGATGGGTGGGTAGATGGCTTGTTCATGGTTGGATGGCTGATGTATGGGTGGGTGGCTTTGTTGGATGGGTGGGTAGATGGATTGATTCATGGATGGATGGACTGACGTATGGGTGGGTGGCTTTGTTGGATGGGTGGGTGGCTTTGTTGGATGGGTGGGTGGGTGGCTTTGTTGGATGGATGGACTGATGTATGGGTGGGTGGCTTTGTTGGATGGGTGTGTGGGTGGGTGGATATATGGATGATGGACTGATGTATGGGTGGGTGGCTTTGTTGGATGGGTGGGGGCTTTGTTGGATGGGTGGGTGGCTTTGTTGGATGGGTGGGTGGCTTTGTTGGATGGGTGGGTAGATGGATTGAGTCATGGATGGACGGACTGATGTATGGGTGGGTGGCTTTGTTGGATGGGTGGGTGGATATATGGATGGATGATGGATGGATGGATGGATGGTGGATGGGTGGGTGAGTGGATGGATGGGTGAGTGGATGGATGGATGGAAGGGTGGGTGGGTCAATGGGTGATGGATGGATGGATGGATGGATGTGTAGATGGATGGGTGGGTGGATAGATAGATAGGTGGGTGGATGGATGATGGATGGATAGATGGGTGGGTGGGTGGATGGATGGATAGATAGATAGATGGATGGATGGGTGTATGAATGGATGGATGGTGGATGGATGGATAGATGGATGGATGAATGGGTGGGTGGATGGATGGATCACAGCAGTACAACCCTGCTAACAGACTGATGTTTTGAACCTGTCACTCTGGAACGGAGACCACTCCCAGTCAGCCAAAGGGGGCTTCACTGCATACAGAGCCGGACTCCAAGCTGAACCAGACCACATTCTTCTTTGTGAGCTTTAAGAAACCAAGATTATTACCATAATATTTAAGCAAAGTGAATAATGTTTTGAATTTACACAAAGGTACTGTCATTGTCTTATTAGAACCAATGAATTCTGGATATTTGAGATTGTTTGATACAATAATGAATTTTGAGTTGTTATATTCGATGGCAATATACAGTATAGTGGTTGTCTTTTGATTTCTGCTCATTTCTTTGACTATTCTTTGGATATATTGGTTGAAATAATTTAACTGAGAGCAAATAAAAATTATATGAGTTGTTTTATACATCTTGGATGGCCGTCGTCTGACACAACTGTTCTTTCTTCTTTCTTCTACGACTACTAACCCCTTCCCCACTTTAACCGTCATTTTGTTTCTTGCTCAACAAGGTTCTCTGCAAGCTCGTTCCTCGTCCTTTCTTCGAACTGTCATCCTCCTGCATCCTACTCCCCCCACACTGACTCCCAGCCCACTTCCTCTTCTCCCACAGTCAGTTTGGAGTCATAATAACGGTCTCATTGATGGCATTGTAAAACTGTCTGTTCAGATTAGGGGAAATAGACTGAGGTTCTTACACACTAACACTAGTTTCACACTCTGCTGGGCTAATCTGAGCTGAACTGAGGTACAGTGAGTTGAATAGGATTTGAGCTATGTTGAGCTGAGATTGCCGATGGCTGCAGTGAATAGAAACCAATTAAAGATATTTAAAATGTAGGCATTAACACAAGACATGTCCATACACCAAATCAGTATTTGTATTTATTAAGCTCTGCACAGTGTGTAGCTTGACGGCATCTAGAGTGTGTGTGTGTGTGTGTGTGTGTGTGTGTGTGTGTGTGTGTGTGTGTGTGTGTGTGTGTAGTCCCGCCATGCCGACCATCAACTCGGCTTTGTTACCACCTCCACTGGCCCACAGTAAAAGATTTTTCAAAAGAAGATGTGAGAAACCCTACACATGATGACGTTTGTTAAACTTAAATTTAACAGTTTTGTTCCGATAGTCTGTAGTGAGCAGCGATTTGGCCAAAACAGCCACCACACACTAACAGATTTCATTCAGGGACAACAAGAGTCCAGACAAAAAAAAAAAAAAAAAAACAATTCTAAAATCTTACAAAATCTCTTACGATCAAACGTAACTTTGGTGTTAACAACCATGGTGGACTACGGGCAGGAAGAATTAGTTGTTGCACTAATTTGCACTGAAAATTGATGAAGGATGGATGGATGAGGTCATGGGTCGAGCCCAAAATCTGCTTGATTCTTGTCTAATATCATCATAACATCTAACAACCACTATTTACTGTGGAACTACTATGGCAAACAATGTCAATGTCCATTCTACTCTGATTCTATTTCTACAGGAGTACCTCGTATATGTTCCCAGCCCTACTATTTTCCTACCACTTGGCTATTCAAATCCCTGATGTAATTGTGTCTTATTACGCTGATGATACATTGCTCTATTTTCATGTTGGACATATTGACGAATATGGGCTTGGCCTTGTTACTAAACATTCTATGGAATTACATAATTGCTATAAAGTTCCTGTTGATTTTTGTTTATGTTTATTCGTCTTGAGGTTGTAACTGCTCGCACTGATATAAATGTTTAGAAAGACAAAGCAGTTTCACAACTTGAGGACAATGGTGTTACTAGGCATTTGCATTCAGCTCTCTTTAACTTAGTTGTGGATATGCAATTAGAAAATTATTCAGTTATTTCTGAACTTATGTTTCATTTAGTAGTGTATAATTTTTTCATGTTGTTTAATCATTACTGCCATACTGTACAAAGACTGGTGCAAATATTTAACAGCACCATTCAGCTACCCAGTGAATATATTTGTAGTTGAGCAACTTCAGTAGTAACCAGCAAATATCTCAGCAACTATTGACAGTTGCCATGAAATTTTGTACAGGCCATCATGTTTCACAGAGGCTTAACTTTATTCACTTTGGTGAGCCCTCCATTTGTCCTCTAGCGTGAGGTTTCTCATCATGTGATGATAGATTGGCACAAAATTCAGTCAGTGTTGTCAAAGACATTTCTGGCTTCAGATGGTGTAAAGACGAATCTGGCGACCACTTGGTGTATTCTGCAGTCTAACGCCATCTCCATTGCTACTTGCTCGTAGTAATTTACGTAAATAGTTGGTGTACATAATAAACACAGATGAGTATGTATTTAGTTTTGACGAAAGTAAAATTGAAGGCTTTTACAAGGACACAGCTGTCGTAACTATGAGCGACCACGAAGCATTCGGCTGAGAGTCACTTTGTACGTGTTCTGTTTGTGAATGCCGACCGGCTGATGTTTACTTTGTGGTCATTAGGTTGCCCCAGACTGAGAAACTAATGTTATTTTTAATGATAAAATAGCCGATGTTACCTGTTTCACCATGTCAGGCTAACGTCAGGAAGTTCTCTCAGGTAGACATCATTGTCAAAAGTAACATTACATAGAAGGTAAAGGTAAAAGTAAAGATTGCATTTAAAGGTGTGTGTGTTGTAGGGAGACATCACCACAGTAATGGTGACTTATTTACTTGTGGTACTTCCCCAGATTTGTGTATACCGCTGACTTCCTTTCCAGGGTTAAAATGAGGTTGATATTTGTGTAAAATTTCTTTCTTTCTTTCTTTTCTTACTTCTTTTGGATGGATTGCCATGAAATTTGGTACAAATCCATATCCCCCTAAGGATGATTTCTAATCTCTTTGGTTATCCTCTATATCTTATACGTTTTTATCAGTATCATCAGGTCAAAATGTGAATTTGGTTTATGACCAAATACCTGCAAAACATATCATTCCCATCAGCCTCTGCCGTACCTTGTGTTTTGTGATCATTAGGAAATGTTTGAATGTTATCACGCTAAACTAACACGATGAACGTGGTAAACTGCTCAGTATAGTTTGTGATATCATCAGGTATTTGAAATAGACAATTAGCGGTGTAACGGATCGTAGACGATCTGTGATCCGTACGGTACGGATTCCCCCCCAGTGGATCGACACCCATGTGAACCGTGGATTAATTACACAGTTTAACCTTCATAACAGGAAGTAAAATTTTGCTGCCAGTCATTTTTGGACAGTACTCAATAAAAATATAAGTTCGAAAGATCGGCTTTCTAGTCACCAATCCCTGATAAAGCTACACGTTATCGTTATGTATTCAAATGTAATCTTGTAAAGTGGAGTTTTTGGTGAGAAACTTATAAAACAGATATTAGAGAGGGAATCTGAGGAAAGCAAAACTGTTACCGAGCCAAGAGTTCAAAAGTTCATCGCTGCAGGTTTCAGATGTGGTGTTTATGTTGTACATTCCCACATGCTGTAAATTTACCTTGTGGTTGATCAGTTTCCTTTCCGCTAAGTTTTCACAGCCATCAGCAGTTTCGGATGAAAGTCAGAACCTGTAAAGTGGAAATCGTAAAGGTCGGACAGTATGGTCAGTAGTCTGGCTCTGCAAAATACGCAGTAGTACCGCAATAAATGCACAGTACAATGTGCTCACTCAGAGTATTGTACTCTGAAAAGTGCTGTGCTGTGTACAACACTCACCTCATGCTATATGCTACATACTGCCAACAAGGTAAATGCTGCTCAGAGAATATGTGCAGTTAAAAATGAAAAATTACATAGATGGGCAGAGACTGGTGGTTTTGGGGTCTATATGATGATGATGGCCATGGATCTAAAGCAGGAGTGGCAAAGTCATTTTAGGTCGGGGGCCACATGGAGGAAAATCTATTCCCAAGTGGGCTCGACCAGTAACTTAACGGCAACATCAGATTGTTTCTGTTGTTTTAGTTTGGTCCAAAATAGTAAAAGCACACTCAGAAGATGTTCACATCACAAATAATCCTCTTGACAAAACAGTTCAAATTAGTTGAAAATTCTGAGGAAAAAAATTGGTGCAATTTCAAGAACACGATGCCTCAGTGATTGAATTTAGACTTAATCTCAGTGTACCTGCAAAGGCATACAACTTTAAGACACAGCCTATCTGGGATTGAACACAATACAGACAACTCTTCTTCTAGGTATCAAATACCTCAAACTATTCAAGAAAGCTGAGTTACTCCCTGCCTCGTAGGCTACACAATGTATTGATAGAAAATAAAAGCTGGGCAATGCATGAACAATTTCAGAGCAGATCAGAGGCATTCATGATGAATGGCGAGCAAAAAACTTGCTCAAACTCTGGGAATAGTCCCGTTATTTTATCTTTAAACGCGGCGTGTTGGGTCGTGCACACATCTTTCAGACAAGGAAAGTGAGCAGCGTCACCACCCACGAGTTGTGTCTCCCGCAGTGACAGCTTCAACTTGAACGCACATACGCTGACATATTACTGCCTGACAACTTTGTTACGCCATTGCAGCGTTTTGTTCGAGTTATTCAAGCTCCGCTCAAAGTAGAAGACGTAATGGGCAGAACGACGAGGGCCAGCTGCCTCATCGCTGCCTATTACAGCTTAACAAATTGCCGTTGCGACATCCAGTGGACACATTTAGAACAGCAGTTTCTCTCATTGAAAAATTGCAATTCATTTTTATAGTTTGCAAAATCATCTCGCAGGCCAGATTAAACCCGTTCACGGACCTGATCCACCCGCGGGCCGTACGTTTGACACCCCTGATCTAGAGTCTGTTACACCAAGATGCATCTCCTGACATTGCATTTGTTGTGTCCAAAGTAGGTATTTGAGGGCGGCCCATGCTTACCTGTAATGGTGGCTGTATGCAGACATACTGTATAATGATAGGGAGACCAAAACTAACTAACTACTTTTTGTTTTGACAGTTACATTTTGTCAGGAAATGTAATTGCTACCTGGATTGTGTTAAAGGTTCTCTATTCTACTACTGGTGTAAACTGAGTGCCTCTGCTTTCTTAAAGTCTGGTCGTATGTGCATGCTTCTGGCGTTGCTGTGGAAACGTAACACCCACCACCCACTCCAGTTTAACACTGTTAGCTCTGTCAGCATTGTGGCCATTATTTGCATTAACAGCGTCAGCACTATTAACTCCGAGCTGCCGTCTAGAGCTCCTGTAGCGATGGTATTCTAGATACGACTGTACGAGTCCTGCATATGGATAGGTTTAGGAAACAGAAGCACTTTGGCTAAGAAAAAAAATTTGGGTTTAAGATATGTGTTGAAAAACATGTCTTGTCACGTACGTCTTTAAACAGATTTATGCACACAATGACAACACATAACATGCTGTGTGAAGCAGGTACAATGTTCACTATCTTACTTTAGCATGTTAGCATGCTAACATATATATATTAGCACAAAACACAAATCGACAAGAAATCTATGACCTTTTGATTTAATTGGGAACAAGACAAATCTACAAGGCCAGGTTTTATCTGCTCCCCATCCCTTTTGGACAGATTTTCAGTAATTTCGGTGTCTGCATTTTCGGAAACAACCGAGATGGCAGCAGCTGAACTTTCTATTAAAGGCACCACAGCGTCAGTATTGAACAAACTGGAAGGTATACTTTCTCTAAAAGAATAACAATCAACTATACTTAAAAGCTTTTCCTGAGAAGAAATATGTGTTATAGGTCCAGCAAGATTTGGCAAAAAAAAAAACACCATCATAGCTCATCTCTGCACGCCATATATTGTTATATTTTTACATTTTTCTGCTGTAATTGGTTACAGGTCTACCCAATTGCATCCAGAAACATGTTGGACTACGGCCAATGATAACGCCCCGTGGAAATCAGAAGTGCAGATTTTACTTGTTTCAAATTACTTAATCTTACTGCACATAAAAAAGAAATTGTTGTAAATGTTGTAATGGCTATCAGACTTTTGTGACAGAAGCGACAGCAACAGGGGTTAAATGACTCACCTGACACTCGTTTTTCAAACAAACAATAAACCCTCAACTAATGCAGGTACTTCTGTCATATGAGCCTTCAGCTACAGTGTAAACTATATATATATATATATATATATATATATATATATATATATATATATATATATATATATAAGTCTCAATACTGTATGTCTGTAGCAAGAGAAAAACAATCGCAGAACAGAAAGTCCCTCAAATTGTACACTAGAGATTAGATTAGATTGCATAGAGGCTTTAGAAGATTTTCGTTTCCCAGCCTTTCTTCATTTATCGCTTTACATCCTGTGAGTCACTAATATATTACTCATAAATCCCACACAACTGAAGTTACCTGAGAACTTTACTCACAAACGCTCAGTGTACGTATATGTCATATATTTTCCAGAAAATGTATGCTGACCACATGTTGTCTTGACTCAACAGACGTCACTTAGATGTCACAGATGCCGTAATTACACAATGAGAGCATGTTACATTTTTATCTCTTCATAGTGTAGATATGAAGTGGGATTAACAGCAGTAAGAAAATCGCAAAATATTCACAGCGTGTAACCCCACCGCCAGCACTCAAAACAAAGGACTGGAACCTGCTGCTGGAACCAGGTATTTTCAATATACACCAACTTCATCAAGTCATCAATAATTCACTTTGGTATGCTATTGCTAAAACAAACCCCCCGCTTCCTCTGTTTGTTTCACATTAAAAGCCTTCCACCGGTTCGGCCCATGCCCCATCTGCTAACACTGAGGGGACGGGCTTTATGACCTATACTGCAACCAGCCACCAGGGGGCGATCCAGATGTTTTAGCTTCACTTTCATGTCATGTCGTCCATCTTTATATACAGTCTGTTCTTGTGACATAAATCCCTTGCCCTCACTGGCTTTTATTGTGAAACAAGTGTTGAATTTCATTCAAATATGAAGCACTGGCGTACTGACTCAACTAAAGTTTTTAAATTTCTGATGGGTTGGGGATGAGTGTGGAATTTGAGACTCATTATACAGGTTATCTTGTGTTTTTACGCTATTGTATATGCTGTTTTGTTAAAGCTGCAGTAGGTGGAATATTTTTGGCCTCATTGGGCAAAAACTCCATAATGACATAATAACAAGTGTTCTGAGGGAAAACTGGACTTCAAACAGGAACTTAAACATTTAAGGGGAGAAATAGGCATTACGGTAACAGGCTACTGATTCATATTTGATCAGCGCTGCCTAGTTTGATTGTTTGATCAGTCTGTGAGTGACTGGCAGCTGATCAGAGACGTCAAGGCTCCAGCTCGGCTCTGATTGGTTGTTTTCCTCCAGTCTGTGAAATCTTGCAGATGCCGTTAGGAGCACCAGAGGACAAAGAGGAACATGATTTTTTTTTTTGTTTTTTTTCATGTTATCTGTCTCATGCACTACTGGACAGGGTGTTGTATCCTGCACAGATTGTGATTGAATTTGTGATTTTGGGCTATAAAATTAAATTGACTTGACTTCCTGCAGTTTTAACCAACAGCCTTTAGTTATGAACTTTTTGATATTTAGTAAAAGTAAAGTAAATGAATAATAAATTGTTTTGAAATCATGTTTAAGTTAATATTATGTCCTTAAACACAGATGGTGTTTTAGTTGAGCTTCATTAAATAGAAGTAGAAAAACTGAGTTGGCCATACAGTACATGAACCTTGCGATTGCAAATTTAAAAAATCTCACAGAGAGAAAGAGTTCAAACGGGAGAAAAGGATCAAGTGTCAAGTTTTCTGGTGAATGTAATGATGTTGCAACAATGATTCAGTTACTGAGATGCGTGTTGAGTCATGTCACCAGCTGAAACCGATTCAGCAGGCTCTTTCCATGTTATCATACAGCATATCCAACACCAGCGTTCATATTCAATTTTTGTGTGCATGTCGTTACGTGTACAGTATTTTTTCCCATCAGTGCGCTGACTGTCTGCTCAGAGGAAGGCCTCGTGTGAATCGTCTGACACGCTGCACCACAAACCACAATGCATTTGTGCAGTTAGACATCTACAGCAACATCCTCATTCGTACCTGCTGTCTGTCTGGTAGCTCGCTGTAGCTGTCACAACAGTCGGAGATCATTCTCTGCCCTTTGAAAATGCCGGAGAGCTCTCTTTCCAAATGGTAAGTCCAGATATTAATTCACTTTATTTAAAATGTATTGACTTGAGACGACCATATAGTAAAGTCCAAGGCTCAGTGTGCTTCTTAGATATGAAAGCTTTCATAAGAAATCTTGTCTGGCTATTATTAAAATGGATCAGTCCGATTGATTGCAGTAGAGACTCCACACCCCTCAAACAGTAGAGCTGATGTCTAATGTGCAAACGTATCATTCCTGACTTTGTAGCTGTAATCTTTAATCGAAAAACATCTGAACATCTGACTAATACCAAACATCTGAATAATACCAAAAAAATCTTTTTTTACCTGGTCACCGCAGCAGAGAAACGCACATAATAATTTCATATAGTACCATTTCTGAAGAGAAAATCAGAGGATTTTTTTCTGATATATTCTTGATTTTACACCTTTTCCTTTTTTATATGTACGTATATAATTAAATGTTTTTACAATTTGAAAAAATACATTTTTGCTCAGTTGAAACTGTATGATTATATTGATTTATATGCTTTTGCAAACATACTGACTCACATAAACCCATCAACACAAAGTAATGTCCCCTAAATATATGCCATAAAACATTAAAGCACGTTTACAATTTTCATATTGACCTCAACGTGAAGCTTTGTTAAGATAATTGTTCAGCTCCTCTCGTGTGAATCCTCAGACAACATACAGTGATGACAACATTCCTTGTTTAAACATGTTCAGACATAGCTTACATAGCTTTGAATACTACGTGGGAAAGTGCACAGCAGGTTGGGGTGCAAATACACTTATATGTTTTTTTTTTTTTTTGCCAGTGAATTTGAGTAAAATATAAACAGTAAGCAGATTCAGTCCATGTGTGAATTATTTATGGCACGAAAACACTGAGAGGTAGTTTTAATAAATGTGGAACAGGAAACGCTTGGCTGCACTTTACAGACTATGTAAACCTGACTCTTGTGTCTGCTCCTCTGTTGAAAGGCTCACCACAAAGTCAAATTAGCAAGAGCCACGTGACAGGAAAATGAGTATTGGCATTGTGAGTGTGTTAATATCAAACTGTATTTTAAAACAAAAGGTAAAGCGGGACAGTCTGAGTCATACTGAAATAATGGAGCGCTTCCCGCAGTTTTACTGTAAACACGTGACGCATACTTTTCATAAGCTGCTGCTCATCATTACTTATGACATTCATGATGTCAGGAAACGAAGACAGGGATGTGTGGAAAAATTTTAAAACAGGTGTGGGCTTCCTGTTTCAGTGCATTTTGGGTGACTGGATTGCAATCGGCTAGTAATTGACCACCTGAAAGTACGACCCGTTCCTACTCCCAACTGTCAGATACCTCCGGGAAAGCAACTCTGCATTGGAAAGCAATACACGGAGGCACCCTTTAGCAACAGTATGTGACGAACTGGGCTTTCAACTAACTCCAATGTAAACCCACCCGCGGCTTTATTCGACAGTTTGAGCAAGTGATGTAGTTCTGTGATGAAGTATCTGAGAGGGCGGGCAGGAGGGGTGGTGGATGGGTCAAGCAAACACGAAACCTTCAACCAGGAGACGGGTATTTGTGTCCCGTGTGAAACTAGAACACGTAACATTGACTTATTTTGTCATGTGACTTGTCTTGTTACTGACTTGTATTGTCAGTCCCAGGAGTCTTGTGAGTCTCGTGCAGTTAACGCCAACCCTAACTAACAAAGTGGTTGTGTTGCACAAACCTAACTTCCTGTGAAAATTAATCATGAAATGAGTATGTAATGAGCATACATTGACACGTGGTCCCTGGTTCATCCAAAAGTAACGTAAAAGGGATAGCCTGTGTGTCAGTCTCTGATACTGAGGGGAGGAAAAATTGGGAGTGAGAAAGTGTTGGAAATGCACCCAAAAAGCATTGAGGACAGATTGTGATCTGATCGCTAAATCACCTCCGGAGGGGGTCAACACTGGTGGACTTGGGGGGGGGGGCACCCTTGATGTTACAATGTTCAAACAAACTGCTGCAAAAGTGCCCTCTTGGATACCCCTGTTGAAGATAAAACATGATAAAGTGCCCTCTAGGGTGTCCTTCCAGTGGAGTAAACATGATTAAGTGCTCTGGGTGCTCTTCCAGTGGAGAAAGCATGATGAAGTGCCATAGGCTGCCCTACATGCTATAAAACTTTCTGCGTGCTGGTGCCTCATTGAACTCAAGTGTAAATCCAGTTGTGTTTTCAATCCACATTAAACAATTACAGCGGAAATACGTAATTGCGTAAACAAGAGGAGGATGTGACATTAGAGCTGGACAGAGTGATCAGGTCAGTTGGATCTCAATGTGGACGCTGGACACATATTAATACCCGATATAAAGGTAATCAGGTTAAATCAGCTAGATACAATCTGGATACACGCTGCATTTTAATGCCAGGTGTAAAGAGGGTCTAATGTGTGACCCCAGTGTTTACATTGAGATCTGATCACTCCGTCCAGCTCAAACAACTGAACGTCACATCCTCTTCTCGTTTGCATTGCATCCAGGTCCGGTTGTAGCCGTCCTCCACCATTTGCTTGGCCAAGGCTTCATGAATGGCTCACTTGCAATACGAATTGCCAAGTTTCGTTTGTACGCTTTCGTCAGACCACACTGAAAGCAGAAACTTGGTCTCGTCGCAACTTCGTCCGCAAGTGCCTTGAATATCCATTTTGATAAGCTGTCTTGCTGATTTATTGCTTGCAGCTCAGCCCGCTAGCTGGCTAATGGCTGCTTCCTGGCTGGTTTGGACTGGTTAGTCAACGGCGAGAGACAAATATTTTTTTTAATCCCGTTTGAATTGTGGCATGAATCACACATATGATGCATATTACGCCATCAGTTTAAAAGATCATTTTGCAAGTCAAAAAGTCAGTTTGTCATAGACTTGTTGTACTATCATTTACTTTTGTACTACATCTCTAATCTTGCATAATATGCATCACCAATGCTAGCTAGCTAGCTAACTTAGCTATTTTCCACGCACAAATGCAAACCCATCACTCTTGTGCGCACATCTCATTACAAAATGCACAGGCATCGTAGCTTCAGTGAGAGAGACGTCACGTACGCCACTTTCGGGTGTGTCGTCTTTCCAGTTACATATTTTCACAGTCCGATACTTCAACAGTTTTACAGCAAACTGCAACTTTTACACCTTAAACTTTGAAATTGACACATCACATGTGTGCGATTCATACCGAAAATAAGGTCCTAAGGTTACACTTGTGTTCAATGTGGTCACAACCTCCAGAGGTGGCTTGGCTGTTTTGATCACAATCCGTCCTCAGTGGGTTTTGGGTGCATTTAGATCTTTACCTTGATGCGGTCAAGTACTATCCGATTGCAGTCCGATCAGTCTGTGATGTGGTTTTGGACCATGAAGGCTTTCAACATAGTAAACAGAATATGTCCACAGTCTATAGAGAGGCTTGTAAAGCATGTTCAGTATAATAGGCTACTCATCAATATGTACAATGTGTTAACATACATCACACTCTTCTCTGCAAATGTTTTGGCGCTTGCACTAAGCCCAGTGCAGCTTGTGGCTGTGGTGGTTTCTGATGGATGCAGACCCTAATTGAGACTCTTTGTTTGAATCTACACATAAATCACAGCTAATGAGGAACGCCTACATTACTGATCAAGGAAGAGGCAATATTAGCAAAGTGCTTCCTGTCTCTAATCCAGTAATGGATAGTAGAGTGCTTCTGATGTGCAGTTAAGAGGTATTAAAGATATCAATTTTCACTTTTGTCTTGGCAGTGAAAAGACTCAGAGGACAAGAGCTAGACGATGGTTGTGTTTTTTGATGCTGTTACTCGTGATGGGAACGGTAATGTTAACTTTCTACAATTTGAGCCCCAGAGAGTTATGGCCTGCAGCGTTATGGACGACAAGCTCGTGGTCTAGCCAATCTGACAACAATATGACTACTCCAGTCAACAGCGTAAGTATAATTAGTGTCATCCTGAAACAAAGGCAGTTGTCGAACAGTTTTTTTTTTTGCTGTCGATCTAATAACGGGAAATGTCATTGAGATGAGTCATCAGCAGTAACATATTGCTGTTAAAGGGGAACACCACCAAATTCTGATATGTTATTTCTATGGCCTAGTAAAGGTCAGGTGTGAACATGAGCTACTTTCTCAAAGCCAGAAACCACAGAAGTCTCAAATGTGTGATGACATTGGGTATAATGCTCCACAGACAATGAATTAGGAGACTGATATAATGCATCCACTGAATGATTGTTTTCTTTTTTATAGTGAAGCGAAATCCCGCCCCTTCCATTGGACCCTGTGGGACCTTTTTTCGTCTGTCAGTTCAAAAGATAATTTTGCAAGTCAGAGTTTTGTTATAGCATCATTTAGTTTTATGTGAAACTGCTCAGTGAGCTACATCTCGTCTTGCCCAATATACGTCACCAACACTAGCTAGCCAGCTAACTTAGCTATGGTCCATGCACAGATGAAACCTTATCTAAGCTGATGTGTTTTATCCAGTGACTCCTGGTCTTTTTATCAGAACGAGGGAGACCCGTTGCCGGTGTGAATAAATCCCAGTAGACATCACAGCTTCAGCAAGAGAGACGTCCCTTTCACGACGTTTGGTTGCGTCGTCTTTCTAATTCCGAATTTTCACAGGCTGATACTTCAGCAGTTTCACACAAACTGTGACTTTCTTGACTTGAAAAACCGTGTTTCAATTTGACAAACATCACATGTGTGATTCATTGCATTATTCAAATGGGATCAAAAATGTATTTGTCTCTCTCCGTTGACTACCGTCATATTTCTTTCTGAAATAAGGTCCCACAATGGTCCACCGAAAGGAGAGGGACTTTGCCTCCCTGTACCCAAATGAGCTTTATTCTGTTGTCGTGGTCTCTGTTGTGAAACAGAAAATGTACCTATGTACCCAGAAGCCTGGGTGCTTTCAGTGAATTTATAGCTTCTCTACCAATTAATTGTCTATGGAACTTTTCCACACTTTATAGCGCATGACATCTAAAGTTTTAGTTTTGGCACTCTAGTTTTTGGGTTTTATTTTGGACTGTCTTAGATCACAGAAATAAGATGAATTTTTAAAATGGGCAGAGTTCCCCTTTAAGATGCTGTTTTTATGTTTATTTCATGATACTGCTGTTAGAAATGTGTTTGAGTCAAGCAAAAGAGTGCGCCAGGAATGACATATTTTTGTAGGCCAACTTGGAAGTTAGCATCACCCTGGGTCCCCTCGACAAAAACCCAATAGCATAAGCTTTGTGGCAAACAAACATATATGATACTTAAAAGTTTTGTTCAGCAAGGTAATCTTCACAAATGTGAATGCAATCGCCTGAAGTAAAAAGCTAGTCTGCACACGAACTACACCACAGTTGTATGAATGTGAGGTTACACAACAAGGCTGTAAAGGCGGAGGATTCGGCATGACGACGTTTAGTAGTCACATTTAGCCACTTGTTCGCAACCACCTTTTTATAGACACATAAAGGCTTCAAATTCAGTTCACAAGTGGGGTATTTACTGATATATCTTATGTTGTAGAATATAGCGTTAAAATCTCACAGAAGTGCTAAAATGCTAACTCATTTCCAAGTTTTAGCACTCATTCCTGTGTACTCTGTAGCCTACTTTTAATGTTGCTGTTGAATTTCAACTGTTTAAAATTCATGCAGTAAAATGAGATTTGTACTAAGCTAATTATGCGTAAATGCTAACAAGTTGCTCTTTAATGCCAATACAGGACATTTTCTCAAAGGGTAATTAATTGTAGACGCAGCACAATTGCCCTTAACGTTGATTTAAAGACACAAGTGGGCACCAATAGACATGATTTTGTGCTAGGATATGTGAGTGTTACAACTTCTGAGATGCACGCAGACACAGTCCATACAGTCCGTTGCTAGCTAGCTAAACCTAACATCTGTAGCCTACAGTTGGTGCATTGGCAATTCACTTTTTCTTTTGTTTTAACATAAAAACTCGATATTTTGTCTTTCAAGATAAAGCTCACCGTCTCACCAACCGACCCTCAGGAATACCTTGTGGCATACCCGCACCGGTATGGTTTCAAATTGGATGAACCCCAAAGATGTTGGCAGGAAAGCCCATTCTTGGTTCTTATGATCCCAGTTGCGCCCCACAACAGAGAGGCCCGTGACCTGATCCGCAACACGTGGGGCAAAGAGACCACAGTGCTGGGCCGAGTGGTCAGCCACTACTTCCTGTTGGGACTGTCCAAAGAGGAGGACGGGACCGAAACCCTCAAGGAGCAAGTGAGTTGATTCATTACAAGTGACTGAATTCTCTCTCTCAACCTTTCAACCAGCAGGAAACATAACATAGAGGGGAAAGACTTTCCAGGGGTTCATTTTGGGGAAAAACCAAACGCACTTCTGGTCTTGCTGTTTGCAAAATGAACATGCGGAGGCTTCAGAGAATGTAAAACTCACGGGGTAACCAGAGCAGAGGAAGAGAAGACGGTTGAGGTTTTAGCTGCAGCCAAACAAGAAGGCACTACAGAGAGCTTTGGGGTTATGGGTATAATTTTGAGCCGGTTTAGCAGGTTTCTGTGTGTGCTCTGGCATAATGACAATAACGATGTTGCTTTCTGCACTTTCTTAATGCACTGAAACATTATTGCTGCACTAATCACCATATTTTATCCTAACAAACATCACATTCTCACTCCCAGCTCCTAAAATACCTCTGGTTGGTTAGTGCCCCTTGGCATCAATGCACCCGATACCCCTCTTGTGTTATTTTTGGAGAGACTACAGATGGCGTGTCACAATACGCTTGTTACATGCATTGTGTCCTTTCAAAATAAACTTCTGTTTTCACAGGAATTTTGGTTTAGGTAACACAACCACCCTTGGTTTTTTTTTTTCTCGCCCCCCCCCCCCCCCCCCCCGGGGTGTGGTGTTAGGTAGGGTTAGGAAACAGTCTGGTTGATATTAACGTCACTGACTAGTGAGTCACAGGACCAATGATACCAACAAGTCACATGAGCAAAGACTGACATGTCAAAATAAGTCTAAGTCTAATAAGTGTTACTTTCAGTTTCACATGGGACACAAACACCAGTCTCCTGGTTGAAAGTCTTGTGTTTGACCCATCTCCCACCTGCCCTGAGCGGACTCTCGCGCTATTAATACTAATTTCAATGCTCCGACCGTTGAATAACACCATGGGTGGGTTTACAATGGAGTTAGTTAAAAGCCTGGATTGTGACATACTGTTTCTAAAGGGTGCCGCCGGGCATCAGTTTCCAATACAGAGGGGCACTGACCAAACGGCGGTATTTGACGAGTTGGGATCAAGAACAAGTTGTGACAAAGGATCAAATTATGATGTGTAATGTGAAAGCAGTCACTCGTGACAAACTCAGAGAATTATCACTCAGCTTTGCAGTTCCCCTCAATCATAGTCTACGTGGTCCAGTGTCTTTTCTTTTGGTTTTCCAGCCAGTTGACAGTCCAACACATTGTCTTTGCAACTGGTCACATACTCACCTTTCAGTCCCAGTAAACATGTGCTTCAGTGGGATAGTTTGGGTGTTTTAAAGTGGGGTTGTATGAGGTACTCATCCATAGCAGGTCCCAGAGCTTGAAAAAACAGACAGAAGTACCGACACCAGAGCAAGGGAATTCGATGCTGTGGACAGGGACGGTAGAAAAATGTATTGTAGCCACAGACAGTACTTTACTTCTTTCAAAAAGGGAACTGAACTGAAAGTGAAGCTTATCTACAAACCCAGCAGATGTCCTTTTTTTTTTTCGGTTGAGCCTTACTTTTAGGTGGTTAAAATATGTTGCTTTGCTTTGGTGTAAGAACTCTGTTTATCGATGATGGGGGCGTGCCGATCATCATCTACAGTACATAATACACGATGGATAAATACCTCATATAACCCCACCTCAAAACACCCAAACTATCCCTTTATTGTTGTGAATTAAACAAAAAAAAACATGCTTAGGTTTAGGCAACAAACGACTGAGTTAGTTTTAGGAAAAACATCATGGTTGGGCTTAAAATTATTATGTTTGTAAAGTGAAAATTAAACTTAATGTTGTGGACACAAACGAACAGCTGATGAAAGCGACACTTAACACACAAACAGTGGATTATGAGAGAGTTGGAGGCAAGTTACACATGAAAAGACGATAGAAAGAAAAAGAAAGATAGCGATACAGGTAGAAAAAACAAAGGGGGAGAAACAGATGACTGCACCAGTGATTATTATTTAAACATGCACAGTTTTCACATTTTATTTATTTTCTCTTATTTCGAAATGCAGCCCTACTTTTATTTAGTTAATGCGAGGACACATCAGCAGTCGTACATATATGTTCAGTTCTCTGTTACACAACATGAAATATTGTCAAAAAATTTTTGAATCGCACTGAATTCATTTGATTTGTCAGGTATTGATTACATGCAGATGTTAATACAACTACTAGGCTACTAAATATACACTAAATAGTTAGACATTATGTTCTTCAGGACTTTTGCTTCAAGAAAATTTCTCTAACTGGACATATTTGAATTTTACTTGAATACCCCTGCCCTAAAGGTTGCCTTGTGTGTTGGTATCACACGCCGATGGGCGTGACAAGGCGTCTGTAATTTCTGCTCTGGGAATGACCACGGTCTCATGACTCTCATCAAACCTGTTTTTAGCAGAAGGAGGCAGCTGTTTTAGAAAAAAAAAAAGCTCTAATAAACCCGTACACTAGCATTTAGCATTTAGCGCCAGTGAGCCAGATTTTTCTCAGAGCTGAGATGAGAGTAAATATTTGACTTACATTCAACAGGTCGACCAGAAACACGATTGTGAATGACTGATAATATCACTCTGTATCCGCTAGGCATGTTAACAACTGGTTGCTAGCTTGTTCCCGCTGCCCCTAAGTGGCCAAGAAGTCATTTAACTACTGCTTTAAACTCCTCCTATCTCCCCTCTGTAGGTGTTACAGGAAAGTCAGACACATCACGATATTCTCCAGAGTGACTTCCTGGACAGCTACAAAAACCTCACCATTAAGACCATGGTCATGTTCGAATGGCTCAGCTCCCATTGCCCCAACACGTCCTACGCCATGAAGGTTGACTCGGACATGTTTCTCAATGTCCACAACCTCGTTGACATGCTTTCAAAAGCTCCCCGGCATCTCTACTTGACCGGGATGTTGGTGAGGGGTGCTCCCGTTCTTCGAGACCATAACTCAAAGTGGTTTCTGCCTTTGTCTGTCTTCCCTGAGTTTGTATACCCGACATATGCCATGGGGCTGGGCTATGTCTTCTCGTTGGATTTACCCAAGAAGATCCTGGAGGCATCTGCACATGTTAAAGCTGTCTACATTGAAGATGTGTACGTGGGACTGTGCATGAGGCATTTGGGAATCGCACTGACAGATCCTCCTCATGGGGGTTTGTTTAAGGCACTGATGCCTTATTTGGCAAGCAACTGTTACTGGACCTCTGTGATTACAACATTACTACAGAACTCTAACCAGCTTCCAGAAGTATGGGAAGCATATCAGACTCAGGTCAACACTAACGCTTGTGCCTTACAAAAACTGTGACTTGTTTTAAAGTTACACCCAATGACTGCGGAGCCCTGTCGCCCAGCGCAGAAGTTACAACATCGCGCGTTTGCATCACAAGTTGATGATATTTTTTTTCTATCTTTGAAGTATGGTCTGGACTTCTGATACCAAAACATGTGTTCACCAATGTGTTCATATCTTCGGTATTTGTAATTGCACAAATGATTGTAAAGATGTCACTAATTTAAAGATTTTAGGATGGAGATAAATGTGCTCAAACAGCTCTTGTGTCCATGCAGCGTACTTGTCTAGCCAGCCCAGTAGCACAGCAGTTTGTGAGATAGTCACAAAATTTAATGTTTTAATTTGGGTACATAGACACGAATTTCACATTTTTTCCTTGATGGTTACTGCGAAATCAGTTTGTGTGCAATCCATGTAATTGGGAAGTATAAAACTCAGGAAACACCACGTAGGGAGGAAGTCAGGGTGGATGTGCATGTCAAACAACACTGTCCTTTCACTTAGGTGTTGATGTCCTGGTGTTGGTGTTACAGCACTTCTGGTTGTTTTAACCCAGTGGTTCTCAAACTTTTTACACCAAGTACCACCACAAAAAGTATTTGTCTCTTCCTCCGTCCCGCTGCAACTGAAACTAAGTTTGAGGTAACTTGAGTCATATTTCCTTGATGTAGACCTTTTGCAGCTAGCAGCTGCCGTGGAGACTTCACTGGCGCTGCTAACGTAGCGGCTAGCACTTGTGCTCAGTTCACTGTCGTCCACTTCAGTTTCTACAGGGCCGCTCGAAATATTCTGCTCCTGATCAACGCTGCTGTTCGTAAAAGTTCCCGTTCGGAGCCGTGATTGCAGTGTTTTTGAAGCCGTCATCTTTCTTCTACACTACCAGCCTACTACGTAGCTGCAGCTTTTTTTTTCCAGAGATTCCTCCACGTACCCCCTGACAGAGCTCCACCATTTGAGAACCAATGTTTTAACCCAAACCGTTATCTTTTCCTCAACCTAACTAAGTAGTTTTTGTCACATAACGTCTGTACTTAAGTTATGGCACTTCCAGTGTTATTTTAACCCAAACCAGTTTTTTTCCTAAACCTAAGTAGTGTTTTTGTTGGAGCTGGAACAGAAGTTGGCACCTACATTTGAAAGTTCACACATCACAAAAAGAGGAAATTCATACCCACAGATCAAATTTTGTGACTATTTCACAAACTTCCGTGAGACTGTGTTTGCCCAGCACATAGAATGTAGCAAGTGTGGTGAAACTGAGCTCAGGAAGTTAACAGGCCCAGTAGTTACCACACAGCAAACCAATGGAGTTGTCTGCACATAAAGCCCCTAAATGCAGAGCAATGTTTAATAATGTTTAATTTCCAAAATGATGGTTTGTCTGCAGGGATATAATTTGAGCAACTAACCAACATTCCGACGCTTCACTTACAGACACAGCTGTACAAAAAAAAAATTTCCACACGTGATGTGCAATAAACTACTTTGATTAAAGTTTCAACCTGTATGTGTTGCACAGGGGTTGTACACAGATGACCTTTTGGATGCAAGGATCTGATGATGAAGTGAGGTAGTGTTTGTTTACTGAGCAATGGATGGTACTTGGACGGCTTAATCTTAGATAATGTGCTGTGACTACGGTCTGTTTTAAAACTAAAGAGGCAAGTTGGAGCAAGTATGATTAAAAAAGTTATTTTTATTAAAATAAAATGAAATAAATAAAAATAAAATCATGGTTCTCTGTTTCCTCCAGTGCTCCTCATAGCATCTGCTAGATTTCACAGACCGGAGGAAAACAAGCAATCAGAGCCAAGCTGGAGCCTGATGTCTCTGAGCAGCTGTCAATCACTCACAAATTCTGATCAAACGGTCAAACTAGGCAGCGCTGATCAAATATGAGTCAATACTCTGGTACTGCAATATCTATTTAAAATGTTTTCAGAAACGTCTTGTAGTTACTCTTTAGCATTAAAATGAGAAAGTTGAAGCCATGTTGAAATCATCAATCTTGGAAACACCAAGCACCGCCCACCAGCTGGAGCAAACTTTCTCATTTTACAGCTAAACAGTAGCTACAGGAAAAACATTTGAGAGAAAGAGGCGTTACAGTAACAGAATATTGATTCATATTTGATCAGCGCTGCATAATTTGCCCGTTTGATTGGAGCTCACGAGTGATTGACAGCTGCCTCCGTTGAATGAACAGCCAATAGGCTCTCTGAAATGACCTGTGACTGGTCAAAGCCTCCCGTTACGGGCTAGATTTTCTAAAGCCTGAAAACCGCCACGAGGAGGTGCAGAAATTTGAAGTAAGAGAATGCTATAATGTTTTTATAGATTTTTACGTAGTTGTAGTAAAACTAGTGTTTTCTCATTAATGACCTTGACTGAAGCAGCCTGAAAGTATTTTTACACTTTTCAACAGAAGAGGTCAGCGCAGTCTGAATTCAGCTCGGCAGGTCAGGGCCATTTGCTCGACGTGGGAGGATCCCCCTGTGTTACCGCTCCCCGGCGCTGGCTGGCCCTCGACGTACGGGGCTCTCGGCACCGTCTGTCAAACAGGTCTGTAGAGAGTTGTCGACCCACCTGACCCCACTTGAAACAGGGGCCCCGTCTCATTTAACATGTGACAATTTGCCATGTCATCACCATTCATATTCAACTGGTGTGTTCATGATTAAATTGTTTGCTAGAGCACAAAATTGTTTAGATGGATGGATGGATGGATAGATAGATAGATAGACAGATGTTCTTCATAGAGCTAGCCTCTTAATTTTGTCGTAATTCTCAGACTCGGTACTGAGAGTTGAGTTTCTAACATTCAGTCTACCCTCATTGTTATAAATGAGTTTTTTAGTTTTTTAACTACTCTAGTGGCATCTCTAAAGTCAGCTACTGAATGGATTACCATGAAACTCTGTACAGACATTTATTGTCCCCAAAGGATGAATCCTACTGCCTTTATTGATCCTCTGATTTTTCTTCTGACTCTCTTTCTTTTGTGTGAAATCTCCACATCTGTTGAATGAATTGCCGTGAAATTCGAGGCAAATATTCAGTGTCCCCAGGGGATGAATCCCAATGGCTCAGAGGATGGCTTCACTTCTCATCTAAGGCCACCAGCAGGTCGGTGTTTTTACTTTTCCAGGGAAATAGCTCGACATCTACTCGATGGATTGGCACCACATTCGTGGTCCCGAATGACTGCGGAGACACTTTTCCTGTCGCGCCACCGGCAGGTTGACATTTTTGGTTCAGTGTGAAATGCCTCGAAAATTAGTGGATGGATTGCCATGAAATTTAAAATAAATTGTAATAACTGTGGTGATCCCTTAACTTTTCATTTAGCACCATCACCAGATAAACAATTTATTTAAAATGAGTTATTGAGTTATATGAGTTGTTATTATTATTATTATTATTGTTGTTGTTGTTGTTGTTATTATTGTTATTATTATTAATAATAACAATAATAATAAACTCAATTTATGTAGGGTTTAAAATTTTGATAATGGATATATTTATTTAAGAAGACATTTACGATGTAATTCTTTAATTTAAAAAAAAATGTCTAATTTAATTAATAATTTTAGTCCTGTTAATCAACTCTCAATCTTTTATCTTTTCTAGCACAAGGATACATCTCTTATATTATTATATATGTTATATATATATTATATCCGTTATAATGACGGCATGTTTAATCACATCCAAATCGTTGTCCCAGTAGATTTATTAGATGTTTTAATTTGTCGCATGTTCCTTTTCTGTCTTTCTGAATTTTCTTTCTGAATTTCTGAATTCTGGATTTTCTTTAGCAGATCTTGGTCATGGTTTTCTTTCAACCGTTTTTTGTTTTTGTGCTCTGTCATCATGTTTCTATTTTATTTTATTATTTGAAAACCGAATTGACCCTATGAATCTGGTCACATCATGAGGCCAGGTTTATAAGGTCAGCTGCTTAATTTTTTTATGTTTCTTTGGGCCAGTAGGGGTAAAGTGTTTTTTTTTCTTTTTTGAGTGAAATGTTGAGGAATTCAAAATCAAATTTCACAAAGAGCAACGTTTTCCTAATTCAACCTAATTATAAAAGCTTCAGGACTCCATGTGGTTTTGCAGCACAGACAGACTGTCAGACTTATGCAAATAGAGGAAGAGAAAAAGTCTCACTCAAACATACAGTTTTATAAAAGCCACTTCCTGATAAGACTTTGCAGAGCTCTAAAACACCTCTGTGTAAAGTCACAGATGTGATGTGATAGGCAAACATGAACAACAGCCCTCCCTTGTGGTGAGCAAGCAAATGAGAAAACAGGAAAAATGAACAGACAGCTTCGTGGTAGGAAATGAGAGATTTACTGGCTGTCAAATAAAGAGTGTAGTTGATCATTAAGTTTGAATAACTTTTAATGAGGAAATGACAAATTACATGTAGCAGGATACAAGCACAACACGCTTTGGTTTTGACTGTGGGGAAACCCTGCATCTATGTTGATGTGCTGTTACTATGGCTACCGAATATGTATCTTGGAAAAGATCCTGTATTCACCCTCCCTGACAGTGATGCTAAATATGACTAAATATCACTAGACACTAAAATCACCAGCATCTGTGTTCAGCTTCAGGTCTCGACACTACATCCTGAATAAGATCCTGTCACATTGTGCGTAAGAGTGTGAAAACCCCAGTCTGAGGCTCAGAGGCAGATAAAGAGGCACTGCACTCCTGTGGCAGCTCACATTACCACAGTCTTGGAAAGGAGGAAGTGAGCTGAAGGGTTGGCTGGTTGCGATCTGCAACAACGCCACTAGATGCTGCCATTTCTCTGCATGTTTTGTCTCAAAGTGACGGTTCAAGTTGTATTCCTTGAATACAGCCATGTTTTTTTGCAAACTAAGCACACAGCTTTACCTCCAGCCTCCGCGGAAAAACTACTTAGCAGCCCACGGCTTATTATAGACGTGCCGCTGGAGGTTAATGCTGTGCCTGCGGACTAGGACTGGACCACATTTGAGTACCTCTGGACGGGGGAGGGATCCACCGCAACACCCGCTGCTCGTTGAGAAGAGTAAAAACGATATGCTTTCACGTCTCCAAAAGTCTCCGATAACACCAGAAAAAGTCACTAGATTTGTCTCTAGTTGCTTTTTCGACAGCTTCGTTTTAGCTTCGTAGGTAAAATTGTGTGTTTTGACTGTGACCTTGCGGGCCGGACAGAACCGTATAATGACCAGATCTGCGTATGACTCACGTGATTATTGATTGACTAACTGCTCATGTGACTTACGGGGCAACATGACAAAATAAGTCACCTGTTACTTGTAGTTCACATGGGACACAAACGTTGGTCTCTTGGGTGTAAGTCCTGTCTTTGTTTGACCCATCCACCACCCCTACCGCCGGCCTTGAGAGGACTCTCATGCTCGTAATGCTACATCGCATGCTCTGACCGCTGATTAACACCGCAGTGGGTTTGCATTGGAGTTAGCTGAAAGCCTGGTACGTCACTTACAGCTGCTAAAGGGTGCGTCAGATGCCATGGGGCACTTACCAAACGGCGGTAGAGAACAGGGTTGGTTGTCACATTTGTTAGATCTCACTTCCTAGAGGGAACTGTTAAAATACATTGGTACATTGGTACAAAGTTATCGTGATAATAACACCAACATCGGGCCCAGCTGCTATTTGATCTTTTGGAGTTTGTAGTGGGCTCAGTTTTAAAGCTATAGACATACTCCAAACTGACTGACTTCAAGATGTGTGAGTGGAAATGGGTTCTGTGGGTACCCACCAGTCTCCCCTTTACAGACATGCCCACTTTATGATAATCACATGCAGTTTGGGACAAGTCATAGTCAAGTCAGCACACTGAAACACTGACAGCTGTTGGGCTGCAGTTTGCCATGTTATGATTTGAGCATATCTTTTATGCTAAATGCAGTACCTGTGAGGGTTTCTGAACAATATCTGTCATTGTTTTGTCTTTATTGATCTCTAATAATAAATATATACATACATTTGCAAAAAGCAGCATATTTGTCCACTACTATGTTGATTAGAGTATTAAATACTCGACAAAGCCACAAATCCACAGTGGGGCTGGTTGTGCAAAAGATGTATTTTTGGCAGTCCCTATCTTTTGAACACAATAAGCTCAAAGGAGAGTAAGGTCACTCTTTTGCTACCTGACACTATACATTACACACTGAAAATTAATCTTTTAAAGATATCGCTTCTGGGAGATTTAAATTAAAGTAAAACGTGTGAAGCCCAAAGCTGTTCTCCCCTATATGAACTATTCTATAACTTCGAATTAAGAATAAAGTTTGCAGAGCAATATAAGAAACCCCATTTTCTTTGATTCTAAGGAACTGATGCTGATATATCTGACACTCTTATCGCAGCTCTATACATGTGTATTTCTGCATGAATATGTGTGCGTGTGAATGCAAGTGCCCTCAGGAAATGATTTAGATAAGTGGAATGTCAACTTCCTCAGAATACTATGCTTCTGTGTTTGCAAATAGTCAGAAACACACACAGAAATGATGGCGAGAGGCAGACAAACAGCCTCTATCGCGCTGGAATTTTCTTATTCAGTTGTTTCTCAGAGTGTTGTCTTGTTTAGGTTGGATATGAGTCTATGTCTATCAATGTGTGTGTGTGTGTGTGTGTGTGTGTGTGTGTGTGTGTGTGTGTGTGTGTGTGTGTGTGTGTGTGTGTGTGTGTGTGTAGGCAGCTGACCCTGGTGTGAACGGGACCACTGTGTGAGACCACAGAGAGACCATTCTTCACTGTGACACAAACACACCCCCACACACACACACACACACACACACACACACACCACACACACACACACACACACACACACACACACACACACACACACACACACTCTTAATTCGTCACACACGAACACACATGCAGAGGGTGCAAGAGAGTCGCTTGCTGTCGTTCTGTCATTCCCCTACACTCACACTAACAGGGACCACTCCAGCATCATCTCCACAACACACACAGTGACACAGTGACACAGTGACGGCATCCCACCACATAATGACCCTTATTTCACAATGCTGACTGTGACTCACTGGTTCGGTCAGGAGACTGGAATGTCAAGCTCCATCCCTTTAATATATTTAAACTCAAAAACATAAGCACATAGGTAAAGCTGAAAAAAAAAAGCTAATGTGTGTGGCTGTGTTACGAGGTGAAATATGACAAATATTTTTCTGGTAACATATTATTGCTGTCAAAATTGTGACCTTAAAGAGAGCATTTAAAGTAAGAGAGTAAGTTGTGTTTTACATTAAATTGTGATCATAAATCTGTTACTGGACAGTTTACATCGCCTCAATTAGGTTTCGTTATGTAAGACACACCAGTGTATTAGTGTGCTAATATTAACAGATTTCTCACATTAAATATCTTGATCATAATTTTTGACAGCAAAGGAGCACACATCAGTCATGGCTGGTATAAGGTGATGGTGGCATTGAGTTACTTGCGTTTAGGATTGCATGACGCTTGCCCCCGATTCAGCTGTTATCAAGCCATTAAGTAGGCGTTATATGTCACTGTAAGCACCATAGATGTGGGTCAGTAGGGACCTACTACGCCTGCTGCATTGTAAAACATGAACACAAGCGAAACGGCTTCTAGGTACTTTCATTGTGAAAGAGTTGGCCACACTGGGCTCAGTTTTTTTGTTGGATAATTTTTAAAATGTAGTGTAATCTTGCTAGTTTCCCAACATTACCAGCCCTAGCTTTAAGTTATGCTGTTGTTGACGTTAGCTTGCTCATATTAGCAACTACAAAATCCCATTCTCATGACCGAACTGTAGCAGAACCTCTGCTATTTTGTCACCCAATATAACACAGCATAGGTCAGCTAGTTATGAATAAAAAAATGTGTATACGTCATGGAGGTTGTGGCAGTTTTACTTGAATTGGCAGGGTGGAATAATTAACGTATTTAGCTAACAGTATTGGTTCACTGTGATGATTAGCGCTGGGTCAATCAGTTTCCAACAAATTTGTCACATAGCTGTTAGTGACAGTTGTTGGGGTAAGTAGTCAGCACCTAAGGTTACGGAAATATAACACATGGTGTGGACTAATTAATGGAGAACTAGCTGTTGAGTTGAGAACTGCATCTTTATTAAGTCCAACCTTTCTAGCAAGCCCCATTAACACCTGCATGACGTCTGGAGAAGCCCGGCACACACTTGGCTCACATGCCAGCCTCCACGCTGTCAAGCCTGCATCGGGACATTACAGAAATATGGGATACAACAGGCGCTGGTATATTTAGCCTTTTGCTACATTGCGAGACACTTCACTTTCTCGTCATGTTCTCCGATTTCTGTGCTGCCCTGACAAAAATAACACTGTCAGTCAGTAATTTGTTGTTCTGTGCTTACAACAGGCTCTTTGCACAGCAGTCATTCTGGCATTAATAACATAAATTATGGCCCTGTTCCATTTAGGTGGGTCTTGGCCCTGGTATTATGCATGCTGGGTCACTGGAATGGCTGTGACACACTAAATAGATATAGGACCATAGTTTATTTGATCAATCACCGGTGTTCTCCCTGCTAGGACTGGAAGTGTGACATGTGAATTGAATCCGGCCGTAATTCATATCGTTAATTACTCCTGTTCTATCACATGGCACAATGAATGCTGTGCTTGCTTTCCAAAATGTATGTTTAAAAAGTTCAAGGATAAGATAAGATAACAGAAAACAGCCTCCAAATGAGATGAAAATTAGTAAAAATATATATGTAGAAAAAAATATGGCTGTCAAAGTTAACATGGGGCTGCACGGTGGTGCAGTGGTTAGCGCTGTCGCCTCACAGCAAGAGGGTCGCAGGTTCGATTCCAGCTTGCGGCTCTTCTGTGTGGAGTTTGCATGTTCTCCCCGTGTAAGTGTGGGTTTTCTCCGGGTACTCCAGCTTCCTCCCACCATCCAAAGAGCTAGTTAATTGATTACTCTAAATTGCCCGTAGGTGTAGACGTGAATGGTTGTCTGTCTATATGTTGTTTGTCTCTATGTGAAGGAAGCTAAATAATGGTCCAAAGTTATGCAAAATATTGTCGAGGAAAAACTGCATGGAGATTTTCAAAGGGGTCTCTTGACCTCTGACCTCCAGATATGTGAATGAAAATGGGTTCTATCGCTACCCACGAGTCTCCCTTTACAGACATGCCCACTTTATGATAATCACATGCAGTTTGGGGCAAGTCATAGTCAAGTCAGCACACTGACACACTGACAGCTGTTGCCTGTTGGGCTGCAGTTTACCATGTTATGATTTGAGCATATTTGTTTCATGTTAATGCTGTACCTGTGAGGGTTTCTGGACAATATTTGGCATTTTGTGTTGTTAATTGATATCCAGAAGTAACTATATGCATACATATGCATATAAGTTAAGGGATGTAAATACCTGACTCTCCCTTTAAGATACATTTTGAACAAATAAAAATGTGTAATTAATTTGCAATTAACTGATTCAGCATGGACAATCGTGCAGTTAATCATGATTAAATTGACAGCCCTAATTAAAATGCATGATGTAGCCAGGAGAGACAAACACCTGCAACATGCCCAGAAAGGGACGTTCAGTGTTCAGTGTAGTCACCGTAAAAGCCTGTGTGTGCACTGATGTGTAGGTGCGCAATTTTCTCTCAGTTAACTTTAGTGCTATATAATCATTTATTTCCACTCACTTCTGTCATTTGTTCACATACTGTTCAATTTCAAAATGCATTTGCAATTAGTGGCTGGTGACGACTGACTGGAATTGCGTTCTCCTGAAATAACGTAAGGACCGTGAACCCCTCTCCACACAAACACACAGGAACACAGAGAAACACGTGGAGATGTTGTGTAACGTTTGTTTAATTTTTTTTTTGCAGTCAGCTGCATATGGACTGTATAACCAGGCTGTTATTAGGAAAGCAAAAGTTCCTTCTCATCGTTTTTTCCCTAGGGTTTACTGGATGTCAAGTTATCCGAGTGCTTCAAGAAAAAAAAATCACTTCAGGAACAAGATTCAGCAGCGTCAAGGTAAACAAAGTTAATGCAACCAGAAACAGGATGATGTAAATTTCAAAATTAACCATTCAAATGAAACAAACAAACAAACAAATAGTATAAAATGCATGTAGGTGCAACTTCCAAACACACTAAATTTTAACATTTACAATCAGTTAAACCCGTTCCGATAAAATGCAGGAATTTGTATTACATTTCTGATAGTTTCGTTTTAATTTAATCTAATTAAATTTAATTAATTTACAAATTTAAAACGCAAATCTGTAAGAGCTCACAGGCCCGCTGGTAACGGCAACTATTGTGAAAGGTCGTACCGGAAGTGGTGTGTTGGGCGCTGACTAGCTTGATGCTACTAGCCAAACTTCAGAATGAACCCGACAAGAGGAAAACCCGTTAGTTTACAGAGGCGAAACTGTGACCGTCCATGACTTGTCCACAAATATCAAACCGCTGACAAACTCACTGGCAGCGATGTCGAGAGAAAACACCACCCGAAGTTTGGACAGCATTGACCTCGCTGCTTTAAGAGTAAGTTTAAACGCGTTGTCTCGCTTTTTTTTAATGAAACGTCTTAGCAGCTAGCCTAAACACTGGAGGATGTGGTGGGTGTTGCTTGAAACTTAACGGCAGTTTCAGGCGACACCTCAACTTTAGCATTTTGTTTCCCTTTGTCTAACAGTCGACTCTCGCTTTATGTACTTTTAAAGAAACGTTTTAAAGTAGAGAGTCTTGCGTAGAGAGTCTTAAAACGCCAGGTTGCCCCGTTCTGTCTGCGCCGTGTCGTGTTTGGTGTCGCTTTACCAGCTGCGGTGTTTACACTCAGGATTTTCCTTTGGCTGCTTTGCTGAACAGTTGACATGCAACAAGTGAAAGCCAGCTAACATGAGCCTTGTGCAAAGACGTATTTATTGACAGAAAAACTAGATAAAACCATTCTAGTTAGTGCCACAGAATCGTTTTAACCCACTTAACCTAATCCTTATACTAACAGCTAGTGTGTAGTGTTCTTATGCTACTTTATTTAAATGCATTTGTCCCCTTTGATTGGTTATTAATACATTTTTGTAATACTCCCATGATATTAGTATCCATATAGGAAATGACAGTGTGACTCAAGTGTCTTTATTGTCATGTAATGTGATTTTATATATCCTCAGGCCATATATTTGCCATAGTGAGTGAAGCCAAGACCTGTTCAATAGAATTTTTTAATGATTTTCAAGCCACGATTTCATTCCCTGTAGCTCACAATGTTATCCACATTTACAGTCCCACTTCCTCAGTCTCCATCCCAGTGTAACGCACCATTGTTCCTCTCCGTTTGCCCATAGCGCTGAGGATGTACAGCTGTTTATCATAGTTTTGTTTAGGATTAGCCCGCTGCATTATGACTTTGCTGAAGTGTATTAGTTAAAGCTGCAGTAGGTAGAATATTTTGACATCATCGGGCAAAAAATCCATAATAACCTTTCAGCATGTTGTAACTGAAGTGTTCTGGGAGAAAACTAGACTTATGCACCTCCTCATGGCTCTGGTTTCAGGGTTTCAGTAATCTAGCCTGTGATGGAAGACTTTGACCAGTCACAGGTCGTTTCAGATAGAGAGGATTTCTATTGGCTAATCATTCAACGGAGGCAGCTGTCAATCACTTGTAAACTCATTGTCAAACTTTAAAACTAGGCAGCGCTGATCAAATGTTAATCCATATTTTGTTGCTCTAATGTTTTTTTCTCACCTCACATGTTTTCAGAAACATCTCGTAGAAACCGTTTTGCTGTAAAATGAGAAAGTTTGCTCCGGCTGGCGGGCGGTGCTTGGTATTACAACTGATTCTCAGCATGGCTGCCAGCTTACAAACTTTCTCATTTTACAGCTAATCAGTAACTACAAGATGTTTCTGAAAACATTTGAGATAACAGTAATAGGATATTGATTCAAATTTGATCAGCGCTGCGTGGTTTGACTAATCAGTTTACGAGTTATTGGCAGCTGCCCAGAGACGGCGGGGCTCCAGCTCAGCTCTGATTGGTTGTTTTCCTCCGGTCTGTGAAATCTTGCGGATGCCATGAGGAGCACTGGAGGACCCAGAGGGACATGATTTTTTTCAGATTACCCGTCTCATGGACTGCTGTCAGGATATAGTGACTGTTTCATAACATTTTTTTTATTCATATTTGCTCCATTTCTACGATGTCGTGCTGTCTGCTCAGCTTTGGTCTCTTTATTCGACTCAGCTCTCCTACTTGATGTTTTGCATCACTCACGTCTGATCCTCTTTTCTTTATCTTGACCACTTTTTCTAGGATCCAGCAGGTATCTTTGAGTTGGTGGAGGTGGTTGGCAATGGAACCTATGGTCAGGTGTACAAGGTGAGTGCTTCCATGATGTTTTACTGTCCCATCTTTCCCACTTTAATGGAGTGCTACAGGAATGAGTCCTAAAACCCATAGATGGCTTTGCATTTTAGCACTTCCAGTTCCCTCATCTGGAAGTCAATGGGTTTTTAGTAAGATGCCTGAAATACGGTCTGTAGTTAACACAAGCTTGAGAGATTTTAACGTTTTGCTCTATGACATAAAATACACCAATACATACCCCACTCATGAATTTTGAAGCCTTAATGTGATTTAAAAAAGGCAGTTGCTAACAAGTGGCTAAATGACTACAAAACACCATCACGCCGACTTGAGCGCTGTGATGTGTAGTTTGTTTATAGCCTAGCGTTAGCTTTTTACTTCTGCGGATTGCATTTACACTTGAAAAATCATAAAAGTGGTGTTCGTTTGTGGAGATTATTTTGCGGAACAAAACATTTAAGTGTCACGAGCCTGTGTTCACCACAGAGCTTATGTTCTGCAATAATCCAGAACCCCACGGAGAAATCCTGTCGGGTTTTGGCGAGGGAATCCAAGGTGATGCTAACTTCTTGGTTGAGTGACAAAAATACGTCATCATGCATGGAAGAACATAAGCACTGCTGCAAACTGTAATACTGATAGAAACCTGTATATAATGTCATGTCTCCATTTAAATATTGACATGGCGGTAAGTTAGATAAAAAAATAATTCTAGTTTAAAAAAGTCTGTGAGCTGCACACAGTAAACCTCCAGCAGTCTTGACACAGACTATATTACATTTTTGGACACGTTACTTACTTCTAAAACTTAGTACTTCCAGTTAGTTAGGAGGAAAAGAACACACACACACACACACACACACACACACCAGCATCTTTTAAAGGCCGTGGGTGGGGCTCACTTCCTTATCGCAATATCTGTGTGTGTATGAGTGGTTTGTGGTTACAGGAGGTGTTTAGTCTTATTTAGGTCTGTGCAGATGGTCGTGCCCTCAGCGCAAATCATGTTTCTGTGCTTCTGCAATACCTCAAACTGTGTGTCACTATACCTATGTGGAACAGTTTCAGTTTTGAGTATTAAAAAATGAGATTTTTCCGTGATGATTGAGAGCCTTTGAGAGAGGTCACCTGTAGATGTGTGTTGCAGTTTGAGTTAGATCAAAAGACTAAAGCTGTTTGTGCTATCATCACAGATTTAAAACCTCATTACTGCTGGGCTGCCTTATAGATATACCACAACTGCCTACCAAATGGTAAAGAAAAGACAAATAGACCTGTTAATAAAGACGATGATGGCAAATTGATTTAGTCCAAAATGGATTAGCCTTGAGGAATAATGTTGCTTATGGAGGAATGTTATTTTTCCTGCAGCACTAGACATGTAAGAGCTAATTCAGCTCAGGTTCAGCCAGGTCACTTTTACACACACATTAATCGGTGTGGCACAAATATATTAGCTACTTTTGAAAAAGTGACTTTGGGGTGATCTCCCGAAACCGTGTTTTTAGCTTAAACGGTAAGATTATAAGTTAAGGTAGAGGTTAAAAGTTTAGGGTTTAAGAAGGAACGAGTGAATGAGGTCTGCGGATGGTTCTCACAAGTGTGTGCGAGAGTGTACGAGACAGAGGGTAGGTCTGTGCCTCGACTGCCACTCGATTTCCTGAAAGGGGAAATGTTGCAAGAGGAGCACAGGACAGGCAGGCCTGTGTTGGCCTTTACACAGGGGTAAAAAATCACTAATTTCAGCTGCTGACTCACATTCATTGATGCTGTAATAAGGGGAAACCTCCTAATATGGATGAGGGGAAATTGTGGTGATGATTGTGATGTTTTTCATGTGAAGATCCCATAAACAAAATTATACAGACTGTGGACGATTAGAAAGGTGATTTATCTGAGATCATTTTTGTTTTGTAAGGTAATAAATGGAATTGCAGACATGGATATGAGAATTGCTACCGTATAGGCGATAGTGATAGTGTGTAATGCTAACAGGCAGCCAGTTGGACCTTACAGATACCCTCAAAGTGTGTGTGTGAGTGTGTTTTCAGCCATTTTCATGGGAAAACAGGACAGGAATAGAGCCTTTAGAACAATGACTTATGCTACAAACACACAGCCCCTTAAGAAAACACCTAGTTGTGGTTTGAGTGCAGGAGATGCTGACAAAGCATCTGGGCTTTTCCTCTTTTAATTTATTTGTGTGGCATATCCATTAGATTGCATTTTTAGCATTTGGTAATATAAAATGAACACGAAATTCAGCGACGGATGCTCAAATTAATTCACAGTGTAAACCTCTGTAGTGCCGCTTTGTACGTTAATGAGTGCAAGTTACAAAATAAGAAATTGTTACAAATTCCCTTGGTGCATCATTAACACAGCAAGATAACAGAAAATGTATTTATTATGTAGAGTATAAAAGGGTGCGTTGTTTAGTTGAACTGAGCGTTTAGCTAGTGTGAACGCTGGACTCTGGTCTCTGGTCTACCTTGAAGGGGTGTCCTCAGCTGTCAAGTGAGCTCTGTAGCACTTCATTGCTGGTGTGAACGCTTTTAGACTCAATCAGGAAGCGTACCATTAATGCATCATTTCACGGGTTAAAAGATGTTTGCTTTTCCTGTTTTGGTGACGAAGAATATTTGCGCATTTGCTACCACTGAGTTAGATGAATTTACTGTTTGTCTGAACAGAAATGAGACAATAATTAGCCAACTAGCACACCTCTACACACAACAAACAGTGATATCTGTCTAAGAGTAACTAATAATAATTAATGCTGAATATGAATAATAAATAATGTGGAAATATTCCTTATTTCATGGACTATTTTGGGATTTATACATTATTATTGCATACTACATATATATATATATATATATATATATATATATATATATATATATATATAGATAGATAGATAGATAGATAGATATGTATATATATACATATATAGATATATATGTATATATATATATATAGTATGCAATAGTATAGTGTATATATAATAGTATACCATATATATAGATATACATGCATATATACAGTTTCAGGTACATTTTAACAAAAATAAAATATGTGATTAATTTTGCGATTAATCATGATTAACTATGGACAATCATGCAGTTAATCGGGCTTGAATATTTTAATTGATTTATAGCTGTAATTTATATTTCACACTGTGAATATATTGAGATGCTGTGACCACTGTCACTGTGTTTCCCATAATACACTAAAATACACACCTGTGCAGTTACAGCTGACTTTGCAGTGCAGTGAAATGTGTTTCTGTTTCATTTATTTATTTGCTTCTTACAGTTGTGTAAATGTTGGCAACAGAAAGCGGGACCCAAATGCCAAAACAGAGGAATGGTTTTGTGAAAAGCGGCTTTACTGAGGTCTGAAATCGATTTACAGTCTTACAGTTAGCAACAGGCAGAGTTAGGTCAGGTCAGCCAAGTCGGGCAAACGGATCTAATGGGGCAGGCGGCAGATCAAAACATGTAAACCACGAAACCAGAAAATGAAAGGCAACAGGTAGTAAGGACTGGCTGCAACACTGTGACATCTTACACTGATCTGGCAAATGTTGAGTAAAAAGCCGTCCTCTGTTTCCTGTGTTAGGGAATTACAAACAAGCAGGCAGGTGATCTCTAGAAGAGCGAGACTAAGTAAGGACAGACGGCAGGGGAGGCATGACAGCATGTGGAAACTTCTAAAACACACACAGGGATTTAGTAAGGGAAGAGTTTAAGGATGAAGAAGCGGAGGAGGGAGCTGGAGCAAGATGTTTATCGGCACACGGTAATAATGTGCAGTGTGTTGCTGTAAACCACACTGATCCACTGTCTGTTGTTTGGTGAAGTGCTTTGTAGTGCAACTTAGGTTATGTTGCCAATTAGATCTGCTTTGCCTCGCAGCTGACCTGCTATGTCTCAGCATCAGGACTTGATTGTAGTGATTGCTAAATTTCATCACTACTCACGTTTTGATCCACTAATTGCTAGTTAGTAGTCAGATTTCGTATCGACCGATCGGCCGGTGTCAGCGGGAACTGACACTGGAGGAAAGTGAGCCCCATTAACCTCATTTTCATTTTAATTTGGCGGAACGGCCTCCTGGTCAGCAGACTGGATTTTCTGACATGCTAAGACAGGCACAATTAGAAGCAGCAGAGAGTCAGATGGAGAGTAGAGAGGGCTGGAGAAAACAATCAGGCCTTTTCAGCTAAATCGCCCCGGGAGCTGAAAAGTCAGGAACTCAAAGAATCTTCAGTGCACTTGTTTTCTGTACTTTCCACCACATCTTAAGAACTGAGATGATTAGAAATTAGAGCAACAACAGATTAAAAAAAGCCACCATGTAGGTAGAGACATAACTTTTGCACGAAAACAAGACAACAGAGTCGTGTGCATGCGAGTGAATAGATGTTGGGAAAGAGAAGTGCACATTTTGGAGAGGGCAGGCAGTGTTGAAAATGAATGGCAAGGGCCAAAATGGAGAGGATATGATAAGAGTTTTGTTCTGGTTATTTATGGATCAGTAATGAAACTTGTGTTTGACCTGTCGGTGACATTCAGTGCAGCAAACTCCACCCGTCTAGTTTTTGGCAGGCTGGAAACCAATGCCATGGTAGCAGGGAGGTTTTGATGACAAAAGAACTAAAACTGGATCCAGGTTCCTGCAGTATAAATGCAGGTAAAGTTCCTTAAGGCTGGCCCATGTTAATGTTAAAAATGTGAGAGACCCCACACATAATGACATGTTATTATAAATTTAATAGTTTTGTTCCCGTAGCGTGTTGTGAGCAACGAGTTGGCCAAAACAACAGACCACGCACTAACCGATTCATTCATGAACAACAAGTATCTCGACTCTCAAAACCGATAATTTAATGCCATCTCTCACGGTTAAACGTGACATTAGTGTAAACGGACATGGTGGACGACAGGCAGGAAGAATTAGCGATGTCAGTTTTGCACAACTTTGTACTGAATATTCACAAAGGATGGATGGATGAAGTCATGGAGGCACGTTAAAGAAACAAATCAACAAGTCGGTCCTCCGTTTCTGAGCTCCATCTTAGTACGACGTTATGCTTTGTGTTTGCATTTGCAACTCGTCAGGACCGCAGTTGATGTCCTTCCTTCTTCAGTCAACTTGGTTTTCAGTTGTCCTCGGGGTTCCCCACACACAATGGGATATCCGATCATAAATATTGAACATGTTTAATATTTACGACTTCAAATTGGATGAACTTCCGAGCTGATCAGGGATGTACTTTTAACATAGCTCTCACCACAGGAATATCTGTCAAGATCATCTTTAGAACAGTGATTCTCAAAGTGGGGTCCAGGGAACTCCAGGGGTCCTTATTCAATCTGCCAGGGGGCCCATAAAAAGGCTCCAGAATCATTCATTATTTATCATTTTCAATTATAAGGATTTTTTTTAACAAAAAAATAATAATATTCAGTTTAATGAATAATATTTAAATTTTTAAATATACACTATAATCATCCCAGCTGGCAGGAAAAAATGTTAGCATCGTACATTTATGCACACTATGGATATGCTGGATGCATATATGTATATGTGGAAGTTTATCGAGCGACTGTTATTGAAAGGTACGTGGTTTAATAACGAGTTTACTGTGCTTTTTATTTAACTTTGTTTTACAAAATATTGTTTTATGAAATGTTGCTTTATGTAGCTCGTTTTACGTCACGTCGTTTTACATTACACCATTTTACGCTACGTCGTTTTACATTACCTCATTTTGCGTAACATCGTTTTGCGTTACATTGTATTGCGCAACATTATTTTACGTAATGTTTTATGTAACTCGTTTTATGTTGTGTTGTTTTACGGTGTTTTTACGTAACATTGTTGCATTTGCTCCGTAATGTTATGTAAGAAGGGTAAGGGCGCTAATTCCTCTAGTTACGTTGCTACGGTTGTTACGTAGCATTATTAACAAAAACCATGATTATTTTCCAACCTAAACAAGTAGTCTTGTTGCCTAACACACTGTTTCACAACTTCAACCACGCGTCATTGTATGATTCGTCAAGCGTGATACGAGGCTGATATGAAATGTATTTAAATGAAACTTTTTTAGTTCAGAAACGTCCACATTCAACGTGGTTTGTAGACGACTGGGTTGGTATAAGAGTTCATACATTAAGTTCTGTTCTACCAAATCTATAACTCTTAGAATCTGCATATATTATCAATACATGTCAAATACCTTACTAATACATTTCTCTTGTGTAGTTCTTTCACATAACTAAGACTATAGAAGTGTAAAAAAATAAGCTACGTCAAATTAGTTCATGGGATGTATATTAGGGGTTCCCTAGTATATTCTCTGTCTTGTAAGGGTTCCTTGGCTTAGAAAAGATTGAGAACCTCTGCTTTAGAACAACGATCGTCATAAGGGGGGAATCGGGCCAGAAATCACCGGTAGTGTGTACCCGGCAGGAGTCCCTTAAAAAGTTCCCAGAAAAGGTTAAAGATGGGAGTGGTCCAGCCTCGAGAAGACAAACACAATCAGCCTTTATTCCTCTTTTTTTGTTCTCCTCCACCTCTATAACCTCATTGCCCCCGTCTCAGTTCTTCTCTTTTACCGTTCGTCTTTTCCTTTGAACCTTTTCATCATGCATCTTTTCATGATTTATGCCAACTTCGTCGCTTTTGGCATCATAAACACGTGCACGCAAGTAACTTGTGTCCAACTGATGCAGAACACACATGCACGTTGGTATTAAAGGATGTATTATGTGCAGAAGTTGTCACATGCTAGTAGTATGCCTGCAGTAGTTCTGTAGCCTCAAGACAATCTGAGAGTCTAGTGAGTAAACAACTTCACAGGAATGGATTTGGATGTTTTTTTTGTTTTTGTTTTGCCATGAATTATTGATAGTTTTCTCTGCCCATATTTAAAAAGGGCATTTTCAGATGTATGTTTCTCAGGAACTAAACAGCAAAGGGTGGCTTGTTACAGTGACACACAGTAGTCATTTCAGCTGTTGAGCTTTTCAAATAAACATTGCTTTATTGGACATTCTTAGCACTGCATCACCATGAGGCATACGCTCTGCATGCTCATCTCACTCACCATCTAATCATCACACACACACACACACACACACACACACACACACACACACACACACACCACACTCACAGGGCGTTTCCCTGTTTGCAGAAGTAACTTCCCTTCCCTGTAAGCCACTGCTGTGTGTGTGTGTGTGTGTGTGTGTGTGTGTGTGTGTGTGTGTGTGTGTGTGTGTGTGTGTGTGTGTGTGTGTGTACAATGTGAAAATGTCAAACTCCACTAAATCTAAGCACTATGGTGACTGCTGATGCAACACTGTGCTGCTCTGAGTAAAGCTGAAGTAGTGACTAGTTTCAGGACTAATGTCACTACATCTAGAAGAATGTAGAAAACCCATCAGAGCCTCTCTGTTCCATTCATTTCTTGGTAATGACAAATGAAGTGCTTTCTGTGTGGTTTTTAGTCAAGTTTGTGAAAGATCATATTTGCCCGGGAGCGTTGCTTCCTCGGTGACACCATGTTGAAACATCGTGGACTGCGCGCAGCCATAAAACAGCTGGCCGCAATACAATTCCCAGAGTGAATCACTTACACTTCCTCAAATCGTTCTGGTTTCAGTAGCGTCACTTCCCCTTCTCTGACCCACATACCATCATTCCTATCTTACTCATGTTAACTGATCTGCTGACCAAAGTGTATAAAATGTCCATATGTAGATTTCAGACCAACTGCTGCTTGCAGTTGCAAACGAACCAAGCCGTTCCCTTCTGTGACTACAGCGCAGCCCTTCCTGCAGCTGCTACACAGCCCAGCCTTAGATAAAGTAGACACTTTCTTTGTATTAATAAATATTCAGTTTCCTCTTCATATTAAGAACATCTCGGTTGTGCAAAGTATAACACATTAGAGCTGTTGTAAGGAATTTGCCCTATTGCAAATTACTTTATTTATCCTTATTCTTGTGCTGTATAATTAGCTTTATTTTTAGGGTATTATTCGGTGTATTGCTAGAAGGGATGTTGATAATTTACTGTTTAACTGATAACCAACATTAAGCATTTTAACCAATGGGTTAAAAGAATTACTGATAATTAATTCGAAAGCTGAGAAAAACTCAGAGGAGTGGCTTATCACTTTAAGGAGAAAAGCTAGTCCACCTTAACAGCCCACCTTAAGAGAGTCTGGTCCATTACAGATACAGGAAGTTGGCTCTGGTCTTCAGTTGAAGAGTTGTAGCTTGTAGCCTCATAACATTCATTCACCAACAAATAAACTGTACACACACTGTCTCTTACAGCTACATTCACAGCTATAATGAAGCCAATAAACCCACAGTCACCACCACCGGCGGCGAGCATGAAGCTACCATCTACAGCTGCCAACGTAGTTCAAAATCGCAGATCGTCAGACAATCACTATTGTTACGCTGGGCAGACACACAGCCTGCTAAACTAAACTAAATGTGCAGCGGAGACTTTTACTGGGAAAATGGCTGCATGTCTGAGATATTACATGCAGCACCGTGGCTGCTTATGCTACCTGACGGTGAACTGGAGACAGTGAACGCAGCACCGTGGCTGCTACATTAACTCTCCTAACGGCGAACTGTTGACTCAGTTGTCCGTTGTGCTCATATACTGCAGCTGCCGCACCGCTGCATGAGAGGCACAAATCTTGTCGGGTAACAGTTAGTAATCAGTTGATGAGGGTTGGTAATCGGTTAGAAAATTTTTCAAAATTAGCTTGCCTAATTGTTAGAGATACCATTTTTTCCATCCTGATGCCGCTCACGGTACTTGAAATTGCGGTATCGGCTGATAGTGAGTACTGATCTGATTTCAGTGCGGTTAAAAAATGTATATTGTAGCTATTATTTTTATTATTTAACAGCTGTTTACTACCGACTGTATGGATGTGATATGATGACTGTATTTGTTGTACGGTCTGACTCAGGTTTGTAAAACATGAACAAATGCACACAGAGAATGAATGCAGTATAACTAACTTCTATTACTCATGTTGGTCAGTTACAAAGAACATAAATAAATGAAGTTAGGATGAGATAACAGTTCAGTATTCTCTCGCTGGCTCCTCAGTGGACAGTCTGTGATAGTGATAAGTGTCCCACAGGGTGCCCTGTTCACACACTTCACTAGGGTGCTGCCACCCATTTAAACGGAAGCCTTACTTGTGCATACTGGATGTATCGATGTTTTTCTTGTTGGAGTCTTGTTGCCAAATGGCTGACATTTTCCTCACTTTGACTACTGTTAATCTCACTGTTGTTATTTGCTGTCATCTATCATCATGCTCTTAAACAACCATTGCCAGTGGCAGCCATGACGATCCCGAATTTGGGGCAGTATCGAAAACATTTCCGATACTGGTATCGGTATCAGAACAATTCTATATTGTTGCTTTTTGACATAAAGATGACAGGTTATATTTATTTATTGTTAAATGCAGAAAAAAGCCAATGTTTTGTCAGCTGAGACGCTTTGGTTGTATCTGGTCGCTATGATATGGAATATCAAAATGTCGGCACAACCTAGAGCACTTGTTCTGGATGAAGGGAAGGCTGAAGCATGTAGCGAGAGAGGATGGACCCGCTGGTCTATGTGTATTCATTTCTCCTCGCTGTTGTCGTCCAGCCCTTGTAGCCTACATGTAGGACTGTCACGGTTGGTCTTTGTGGAGTTTTACCCAAAGATGAACATTTTTCAACTCTGGACGACCAGAAAAAAACACCATACGTGCAGCGCTCAGCACAGAATAGATGCTCAGCGCCTCATCACGCTGCTACTGTTTGTAGCATAGTGTAAATATATGGCGCTCACCTTGCAAAGAATTCAAAAAAGAAAAAAAAGTGGCCGTGGCAGTTGCTCGCCTTCCCCTGCGGTTGACTTGTCAATATTGCACGCAATATTGTGGTTATTACGACAGCCCTGTTACACATTATTTCAAATTTGGAAAAATCACAATGAATAATATCTTCTTTTGAAATAACAGCCTTTGCTCCGAAGCTAAGCAATGTTGTGTTGGGGATTTGAGCCTCAGAGACTCAGAGAGACAGGAAACATCCTCCAACACAGAGTTGCGGAGCTGTTTGTGTTTGTTCGAGGTGAAAGAAAAAGCGAGTGGGGAGAGAGACAAAGGGAAACGAAGGAGAGGAAGGAGAGAGAGGAAAGCGAGGGAGCGAGAGAGGGCAAAAGGAAGGAAGGCAGAGGTGAAAGGCAGAGAGACAGAGAGGAGGGGGAGGAAGGAAGAGGGAGAGAGACAGATGAAAATTAGAGATGGAAGAGGAAAGCAGCCCCCCGTGAGGTTTGCAGCTATGCTTTGTGCTGATTTCTGGCCGTGTGTGTGTTTGTGTGCGACCCAGAGCTCTGAGAATACGAGGGAAGTCTAGTCACAATATCCTCACCAGCGACTCGCCTTCTTACTGTACTTTCTGAATGCCAAAACTGTAATTAAAAGTCCACCAGCGATTCAGTACATAACATTGGGTGGACTGAAAAAGAATGGTCAAAAATCAGTGCAGCAGAGGCTGAGATGTCCAGACTCGTAGTCCCTAGTATGGGTGAAGCTCTGAAACTGCTGAATCCTACAATTCCTGACTCCTTTACTGAGAGCAGCTGTTAACCACAGCTGTCAATAATGACGTCCCACCTCCTTTTCATAGCATCAAATAACTAATTAAACTAAACTTATCAGGAAAGGAAACACTTGAACACACATCAGCTTGATAAGAACTTCCTAAAATAACAGAAACCATCTTTGGGGAGTCTGTATTCAACTTTGACTTTTTAGTCTGGGCCTTGTCCCATCCGCTAACATAGAGGGGGCGGGATTTATAACCTATACTGCAGTCAGCCGCCAACGGGCGATCCAGATGTTCTACGTCGTCCATCTTTACATACAGGCTGTGTGAGCAACCCGCAGAGATTTGACCCTTCATAAGCCCCGCCCCCTCTTGCTCTGTGCTCCAATAGCAGTTGAGCAAGCTTGACACCCGACAGAACCTCGACCAGCCTCCCCTCTCCTCTTACGCTACGTCTGTCAACATTTCTGTGTAAGTCACTTTGCATTGGTGCCATAACCTTGACAATTAAATTCACTTAAATAATTAAATCGCTCTGTGATGATAAAAAAACAAAACAAAAAAAAAAACAGATAAACAAGATGGTTCCTCACTGAGCCGTACTGTTAAATACATCTTTGTTAGCCGACAGTACACACACCCTAACACACACATCGGGGGCCACTTCTTTTTCTCATTTCTTTTCAAACAGTGTGACAGAATGAGTTCTCACTGAGCTTTCAGCAGCATTGTACTCAATATAATGTCAGCTCTTTAGACCCTGTAGTGCCAGCCAGTGAGCGGAGTGGGAAAAATGGGCTGTTTCTTTGGCAAAATGTACACACACAGATAAAGACATGCAGCCTTTAAATAGCACCATTCCTATATGCAGTTTGGAGAGCGGAGAACTGATTGGTGACGCTGTTCATCCAAGCACGAAGTACACATATGTAAATACAGCAACAGACTGCTGCATCTGGGACAGATAGAAAGACAGAGTAGGAAGACAGATAATGTTACCCAGAGAGACAGAAAGTTGACTTGACTAGCAGCAGCTATACATACGTGTCTCTCTCTCTTTCTCATTTGTCCCCCTGCTAATAAATGTCTCATATCTAATTAGCATATGTGTGGATATATTGTAGTAACCTTTTCACTGATGCAATATTTGTAGTGCTCACTTATTGTCACTATGGGTGTGTGTCAGAGAACAAGCAACATCAGGATTTATTTGCACTGTATAGCAGCATCATAATGTGTGTGCATGAGCCCGTGTGTGTGATTCGTTGGACCTCAATGTCAAAAAGTGAACAAGCTTTCTCCAATTATTTCTAGTGGAGAGCAGATAGCCTTTTGAGTGTGTGTGTGTCAGTGCTGCATATTGTTAATGAGAAGCTCAGCTGAGAGTGGAACATTTCACATTTGTAAGTAGCGGTGACAGCACAGCCAGCAGACACCATCGAGTCTGAAGGGACAGGAAGGCCATTTCCTTATTTATCACAGTCAGGCCAGTGGTTGCTGGCGTGCCACAATTCTTCGCAATTACGGAGACAATGTCCTCTACTCGGGGACAGAATGAAGGCCAGAATGAATAGAGGTCAGCGAGCCTGACACAGTGCGTCTCACATCCAGTATAAAAGCCTAATATATACGAGAAGAATATCAGCTAGGCTGTTATCTAACAAGGAGTCTGTTTCAGCACCATTTTCAATAAACTTAATTGTTCGGTGTGTCATAATTTTACACTGTTTTATTATTGTTATCGACACTTTGACTTTTTACACTTACGTGCATTTGCATCGGTGCCAAGTTGATGCCAATAAAGCGTGATGGTACAAAAAATTTTTCTGTAGAACCGCAGGTACTGTCAGGGCTCACGAATCTGTTTTGGATGCAGTAAACTCACTTTCAACACATCCGCGGGATGAACCGACATTTTCCCTGATTATGTTACGCTGTAGACAACAAATCCATGTTGAATTCGGCGGGACAAGAGCCAGTTAACGTTAGCTGTTAGCGCTGCGCAGGACAGTGCTGTTTACTAGCTGCTAACAGCTAACGCTAACTAGCTCTTGTCCTGCCGATTTCAACATAGGAGGTGCCACTGATGCGTTCGGGGTCTGTTCAGTAAAAATGAGTATTGGGGGAATGTAAAGTCTGGGTTATTATGATGCGTTCAAATGTGGGCGTAGCGTAGCCAGTCCGTAAGACTTGGGTTAGGACGCAGAGGACGCCGGTTCAAGTCCCCCATGCCAAGACCAACTGGTTGCTGGTTGCTTACCTCTTGGGCACTGCCGACCCCCCCAGCACAGCACCAAACCCCCCCCTCCTCTTGGCGCTTTTCAGGAGCAGCCCCCTCACTCTGACATCTCTCCATTGACATGTATATGTACTGTCTGAACAACAGCGTAAAACTGATTATGCCCACTGTGGGACAATAAAGGAATATCTTCTTCTTCTTCTTAAATGTACTTGCGTAAAATAAATGAATAAATGCCGTTGTTTGAAGGAAGCGTTTTTACAGAGAGAGGGAATTATGACCTGTAACTTCCTAACAAAAATCAGCATGCAAACAGTAATAAAGGAGTGTGTGTTGAAGTGCATGGGATTTTTTTGTGTTTAGGGCTGTCAATCGCTTAAAATTTAATCGCAATTTAATCACACATTTTTTATCTCTTCAAAATGTTTCTTAAAGGGAGATTCATCAAATATTTAATGCTGTTATCAACAAGGGAGTGGGCAAATATGCTGCTTTATGCTAATGTATGTATATATTTGTTGTTGGAAATCAATTAACAACATAAAACAGTGACATATTTTCCAGAAACCCTCACAGGTACTGCACTTAGCATAAAAAATATGCTCAAATCATAACATGGCAAACTGCAGCTCAACAGGCAATCAGTGTGTCAGTGTGCTGACTTGACTATGACTTGCTCCAAACTGCATGTTATTACCATAAAGTGGGCATGTCTGTAAAGGGGAGTCTCATGGGTACCCACAGAACCCATTTTCAAACACAGATCTTGAGGTCAAAGGTCAAGAGACCCCTTTGAAAATGGCCATGACTGTTTTTCCTTGCATAAGTTTGGAGCGTTATTTAACCTCCTTCCCAGCAAGCTAGTATGACATGGTTGTTACTGATGAGTCCTTTGGGTTTTCTAGTTTCATATGACGCCAGTATCTTAACTCTGGCTTTAAAACTGAGCCCACCACAACAGAAATTGTTTTACTTTTACCATGGTATTGAATTGGTATCAGTAATCATGGAATTTCATTGGTATTGGTATCGGCTACTGAATTTCTGCTGTCGTAACAACCCTGATTTCTATTGTCCACCAACACTTCAAGTCATTCTACATTCTACATTCTACATACGTTTGCTGTCACAGATCACATTTCAGATTTTGCCCAGCCTCCCCTGAAATAAGGAAGTCCCTCTGCTAATGTGACAAGGAAATGAGTAGTAGCAGTTCCGTCATCTACAGCATATTAATTACTTAGCTAACTTTGTTAGCACGGGCTTGCCGACTAAAATGCTTCAGCTACTGTTATTGAGTTTATACACTGATGAAACAGCATAGAGAGCCATGCTCATCATGACATCCAGTACAGCTCATCCTAGTGTCAGCCGCCCCATGATAATGATAGAGGGTGACAGACTTCCTGTCAATGTAGACCACATCACACAAGATCATTATTTTAACACACACACTGCACAGTGCAGACATTGGTCCCATGAGTAGTATTTCTTTGGAAAGAGAAAGTTTCTGGCTGCAGAGAAAATAAAACACAAATGGGCAAATATTAAGACCGCTTATTTTCAAGCTCTCCATCCATCTTCATCCCACAGTTTTTCTGTACCTGAATATTAGCTGACTGATTGAGTACAGTGGGATTTGTCATGCCCTCCGGTCTGTTTCATACACACACGCTCAGAGCCTTGTCATACATCACAGCTTAAAGGCTTATAGAGTAGCTACTCTAGTATCTTGTCAGCTTTCTGACTCATGACAAGGTTTTCAATTTTCCCCTTTTCACCTGACTGCACTTTACAGCTCCGGCCGGCTCCCTCTCTCATCTCGGCCCCCCGTCTTGTTCTTTCTGACTGGGCTTCTCGTGAGAAAATGAAATTATGTCGACATAGCTGTGTCCAGCGCTGAAAATGATATCACAATCCAAGTCGTCTCTCAGAATAGGTGTTGTAATGTGTGTGTAGAGTCAGAGTTGTCAGGCTGATTGTAGTTGTGATTTTTAACATCATTCAGACCAAGTCTGGGCCACCGATGTTCAGTGTTTCTGAATTATAATATTTATAATATTTGACATTTTGATCTACCACTTCAAACACTTGTTGGCATGGTTGCACCTGTGATTTAATAGGTATGAATCTGTGAAGAATATTGCCCTGAGCCTCCCAGTGTGTGATGATTCACTTTTGTTTTTATGACTGCGTTAGACCTGCTTTCGTCAACACCCAGGAAGGTAATCCTGTGAATCCTGTTCATGAAGCTGTCCTTGTTTGGTGTTTGTTAGTTTTAAACATGTTTGATTAATATATCTGGTGTCAGGAATATTTTTGTGTAACTCTGCAGAGGGTAGGTCACAGTTTTTTGAATGCAAACAGCAGTGTAAACTCATGAAACCAAATGGTTTTGACAGATGAGTTTGTGTTGCTGTGTAATTTGGGGGTGTTGCTTACTGATACGACTCTAATCCCAGGCTTCAGTACACCGTGCTGAACTATGTTGTTCATCAACCTCTAAGCTTTTTCCTCACATCTGACGATAAAGCAAGAAATCCGTCTTTGTCTTACGCATATGTCGAGATCCGCTCATCCGATCAACTTCACACTTGGTTTGCTCAGGAAACCAGGGAGTGCAGTGTCGAATGTGGTGCAGTTTGACCAGATGGTGGTGCTATAACAGTAAACTTTTTGGCCTGTAGCTTACGAACTGTAACTCTAAAGCCTGGGCCAGACCAGACGTGTTAGGAGCTCGTGGCGGCTGCGTGATTCACGCGTCACTTGTTCACACCAGCTGCCTGTCAGCTGTGTTTCTGCTGCTCTGTCCACATAGAGTTTGACTTTAATTACGACCATTTCATTTCATTATAAATGTCATTTATATTTATTTTAGACAGAGAAAGGTCAAGAAATGTGTGGTAATTTGTAAATAATAATAGTAATCCACAATTAAAATCCCATACTATATTCATTCACGGAGCCCTGCGAGTCATTGCATGTTCTACAGCAATGCAAATATTTCAGAATAAAAGCCTTGTGTTAACAAATAAAGCCCACAGAAAAAAAAAAGCCTGAGGGGTTTTAATTTGAAATGAAAGCATGAAGTGTTGATTTAAAAATAAATCCGTTTTTCCTGTCCATGACATTTTCTACAGATACAGACATTGAAATTGTAGTAATGTTGCTATGTCAATATACAGTCAAATAATCACTTTCACTGTCTGTTGCTGCCTTGAAACGCGTGCGGCACGCGTCAAAAATAGACAAGACCTCGAATCTCTAGAAGAGATGCAGCAGTCTCGTGCAGGTGGTGTGGCAACTCTAACTTGTTAACGTGGACGCCGAAATAAAAAATAACAGGAAACGCAGCCGCCACACGCAGCTGGTCTAGCCCAGACTTAAAAAGCAATATATATATATATATATATTTTTTTTTTTTTTTTTTGCCCTTGACAAGGCTTATATATATATTTTATTACAAAAAAGGTCACATCTCCTAAAGGTTCTGCGCTATTACGACCACATTTGGTGGACATGTACTGTAAGTGACCATCATCTATCTAATGGAAGGAATCTGTGTATGTATGTACGCATGTATGTTTGTATGCATGTATGTATGACTGCCCTTCGCATATCTCGAGAACCGTTCATCCGGTCAACTTCATTCTTCATGAGTGCATGCACGCAAGCACTTCTGGGGGCCAAGCAATTGGGCCGTTACATACGAGCACATACTCCTAACAGGATCTGCACTAGTGTTAAGAAATCTGTGTATACCGGTGTAAACAAATCTTACAAGTGTTGCTTTTTTTGTAATTTGTGGTCTTAACCTTTTTCGTGTATTTCTCCAGGGTCGTCATGTCAAGACGGGCCAGCTGGCAGCTATCAAAGTCATGGAAGTCACAGAGGTAAACTTGCATTACATTAAATTATACACTATTTTTCTCTCTTTGTCATTGTCTACCCACAGTTTCTTCTTTCCTCATCTCTTTCTCATAGTTGGTGAACAAATGCTAATATTAAATGTAAAACAACAAGGGTAATTAATCTCAACATTGCCAGAACCATCAGGTCATCATCATGCCGTGTAGTTGGACATTTACACAGATCCTTGTACATGGGCATTTCCCATCATACAGGGCATCCATGGCTCCTCAAAATGTATAAAGAAATACAAAAACAAAAGGGGTGATTCCCCTGATTTTACACATACAGTGATGTGCAGTGTATTCGCCATGACAAGAACACCTCAGCTTGTGAAAACAGTTGTATCAAGTCTTCTGTGGCTCTGGAGGGAGAATCCCAACATCTTAAAAAAAACAACCCTGATGGAGGTTTGGGCTTAGGGCCTAAAACGTATAAAAGAAAGCCAGCATCACGGACTGCAGTTGTGGGGTTTTAAAAAAACTGGCATTTAGCAGGCATTGGGTCTCGTTACCTCCGCCAAGGAGGTTATGTTTTTGCCGGCGTTTATCTGTCTGTTTGTTTGTCTGTTTGTTTGTCTGTGTTCAAGATAACTCAAAAACGTATGGACAGATTTTGATGAAATTGAGAACTGATTTAATTTTGGGGGTGATCCAGAAGAAATCCTGGATTCTGGATCACTTTGAAATTTTCGTTAACATTGGGGTAAATGGGACCCAAAAAATTGTTTCTCAATATCTCTGGTAATTGTTGCCCAAGGCTCAAAATGTAGGATTTTTAGTTTGGAATGAATTACAATAGGGGGGGAACTATGGTGCTTGGCGGAGGTCTGCGCTCTCCGAGTGCTTTTGTTGTTAAAGATGCTATTAAATGGAATGATGGGAAACGTAGTATCCAGTGGTTTTAGAGTTTGGCCCATTGTTGGGACAGTCAGGACATCCAAACCTGTGCTGCATCGATTTTGACTGAATCTTTTCTAATCTGTCCGGTGTGAGTGCCTGAACTTTATGGGACACCAGATGTCCTTTACCCTAAATCCATTTTCCTTTATCCTCCCTTTGTGGGAAAATATACGCACCCAAAAAGGAAAAAAAAATTGTATTTTATATTTCGTAGAGGTGCATTTACCTGTAATCACTGAACTTTCCTACTGGCCTCTCAATTTTTTATCCACCACTTCTGAACTCAGTGTAGAACGCTTAAGACTTGTAAACACTGACTCAGTGGTACCAGACAGGAGAAATATGGAGTATATCTTGTAAACTTAATCCCTGACTATTTTTGGGCCAGCCCTACAAATGCAAAAACCTGTCACTGAATGGGTGATGAAGTTACACAATTTGTCGGCTGAGTGTTGGAGTTTAATAATAAATAACAAGAAGGGAACAGTCCTTTCTGTAAACTTGGACCAAGCTGTCAAACTAGGTGATCTAGTTCTCAAATGAAACGAGATTCGGCAGTGGTATGGGCTGTTTCTCACTCAAATGTTTTCAGAAATTGATTTTGGTGGACTGTTTAGATGGAATAACAAAGTTTACGAGCAGGCCGTCAGGTTGTTTCCTGTTTGAAAAAGTGAGCAGAAAACCAGGGACCAATCAGGTGCATAGGATACGTTACCACTTTAACGGCCAGTTGAGCGGAGCAGCGCGTTCAACAGTGTCCTCGCCAGAGCTGGTGGACATGTACCGCTGGATTTAACATTATAGCCATGACCACTGACTATTTATATACAACAATTTAGCTACAAATTCATTAACTGACTGTACACGGTTCAGCCATGTACTCAGTTTTGATCGAGTCTTGTTAATTTAGGAATTGCTTTTTTAAAACAATATTTCTCAATATCAGGAAAACTTGACTTGACCTTGCCTGCCACAGCTAACATTTACCCTGCAGGTGGCAGATGCTCATTTCATTCCTTTGGTTTGCTGACTATCTGTGATGTTGAAGACAGACTAATCAAGCACACTTGCTGCTGTCATTTGGTTTTAAAAGTTAGAATTAGAAAAAGTTAGAATTGTTTAAAAGCAAGGCTGTCAAAGTTAACGCGATGGTAAAGGCAAATTCGTTTCGACGCCACTAATTTCCGTAGCACTTTAACGCAACTTGCGATTTTTAATTTGCTGTGGGCTCAGTGTTAAAGCCAGAGTTAAAATATTGGCATCATATGAGGCTAGAAAATCTAAGGAATCCATTGGTACCAACTATGTTGTACTAGCTTGTTGTTATGGAGGTTAAATAACGCTCCACACTTGCTCTAAATTTTGGTGAGGAAAAACTGTTATGGCCATTTTCAAAGGGGTCACTTGACCTCTGACCTCCAGATATGTGAATGTAAATGGGTTCTATGGGTACCCACGAGTCTCCCCTTTAAAGACATGCCCACTTTATGATAATCAAATACAGTTTAGGGCAAGTCATAGTCAAGTTGACACACTGACAGCTGTTGTTGCCTGCTGGCCTGCAGTTTGCTATGTTATGATTTTAGCATATTTTTTATGCTAAATGCAGTACCTGTGAGGGTCTCTGGACAATATTTGTCACTATTTTATGCTGTTAATTGATTTCCAATAATAAATATATACATACATTTGCATAAAACAGCACAATTTGCCCACTCCCAAGCTAATAAGAGTATTAAATATTTAACAAACCTCCCTTGGCTGCAGTTTGCCATGTTATGATTTGAGCATATTTTTTTTGCTAAATGTACCCGTGAGGGTTTCTGCACAATATATATCATTGTTTTGCGTTGTTAATTTATTTCCAATAATAAATACAGTATATACATATGTTTGCATAAAGCAGCATATTTGCTGTTGATAAGATTTTTAAATACTTAACAAATCTCTCTTTAAGGTACATTTTGAACAGATAAAAAAAAAGTGGGATTAATTGGGTTTAACTGCACACAATCATAATTTGAATAAATATTTGTATCAATTGACAGCCCTACTATAAAGTAGTATTTCCACCAAAGGATCATCTGCTTGCTGTATATAATATTGCAGTATGTTCAAGCATATTAAAAACGATGGGAAGGGAATCAATAGGTTCACAAAATATCAGGTGAAAGGGAGGAGAGAGACGAGCAGTGTTCCTCATCCACACAGGAATGAGAGTAATTAGTTTTATTTCTCTAAAAGAACTAACAGATCTGTTTGAAACCTTCCTCCCTAGATCTCTTTCTGTTGTATTGCAGCTGTTTTCCTTCAAGTGACATTATCCCTTAAAAAAAACACAGAACACAAGATGTTATCTGATAGAGGTATTTTCTTTCAACAATGCGCCTTAGAAACAAATGAAGCAATATCACAGCATTTGCGGGTGTTTTCACTTGTGAAAACATATTTTAAAACCCATTATTGGACTAAATGAGTAGCTTTTGCAGTTTGTCTCCCTCTTATCTTTTCCCCAATTCAATTCTCTCCCCTCTCATGCAGGTAATTGAAGCGATGGAACTCTTACAGTGCATTTGACAACTTCTGCTAACTCCCTCCCCAAAGCGGAGACACACAGCGAGGATCAAACAGAGATCTGCTTTAATATACCGCTCGCCTGACAAAATTAAATTGCATGAAATAGTCTTTTCTCTCTCACAGTTCTCCGAGTCCCCCCAATATTTCTATTTTGACCCAGAAGTAGTTTTTTATTAGATTCCTGGAGAATTTCCTTGATATTAAAGTTCTGCACAATCTCAGATAGTTCTGGTGATATATAATATTAATAAAACATCATACTGTAAATTAGTTTGAGGATGGAAAAAAAAAAACTCAGATGCTGTATTTTGAATTCTAGTGGTGGGGTTAGCCTCACAGTTATATATGGATTAAGGATTACACCTTTAACTCTTAGTTTGGGTCGAAAGAGGGTCTTCCAGCTGTATGTGGCGGTAAAAAGGAGGGATGTGGAGGTTTTATTGAATATTGCTGGAGATTAAAGATTAGTGCCAGCAGAATGAGGTTTAATGTGGGCTAAAAAAAACCATGTTGTGGCAGGTTGTGAGACATGTATATGTCATAATGTAGCAAAGCAGTAATTGATTGTATTATGTCCTATGTGGTCAGGCTGAAGTCTCACCTGTCCTCTGTCTATTTGCTGCACTGATATTTATGAAACAACATGGAGGCTCCATAGTCTGAACAAAGACGGAGAATACAGACTCAGTAATGTTAGGAAATAACTCTGGATTCAGCTATTAGTGCATTTTCAACTTTTTGGACCTTCAAATAAGGGTGTTCGTACTGGGGAGATGGTTCACCTCAAAAAAAATTATGCTTCTCTTTCTCGGTGTAAGTCTATGGGAAAAGTTCTATTTGGGCCCAATAACGTCATGTGACGGACAAGCGACGACCGGCACTCTTCCTGGGGTCTTGGGTAAACCTCAGTGTTGTATCAGCTATTGTTGATGACGTGTAACCAATCAGATAGCGCTGTGGGCGGGACATTGAGCCAGACTACACAGTGGCGACTCAGTGGAGAGCACTGACAGAGAGAGGAGGCTGATCAGAGCCAAAGTAGCGCATTATAAATTAATTCATCACACCCCCAAAATATCATGATACAGTTTTTCTCATGACAATGCAAATTGTAACATTTTTATATCGCGAAATATCGTGACACGACATCGTTACACCCATGGCATATACAGTAGTGTAAATTCTAGTCAAAGCGTGTACATCTTAGAGCTGAAACAGTTGGTTGAACTGTTGATTAATTCATCGACGGAGAATTCATTAGCAACTGATAATTGATTAATCATTTTTATAAACATGCTGTCGGGATGTTTCCAGGGAAGGCAATGTTGGATCTGGGGGTTGTCTCGGTCAAACCACCACTTCAGCCTGGACTGAAATTTGGAATTTTGTACAGATAGGTACAGGTTCCCAGAGGATGAACCCTACTGACTTTAGGTGGTCCCTCACTTTTCCTCTTAATTTTTTATCAAATGGTCATCATTAGGTCAAAATTTGAACTTGTCCAAGACTTTAAAGTCTGTAAAGCCTCAGCTTTACATTGTATTTAGTGCTAATTAGCATACGTTAGCATGCTAACATTGTTAAAGTGCAAATTAACATTCAATAGCATGCAAACATTGTAAACATCCTAGTTGTAAACTTCAGCGGTGAACGTTGTAAACATTATACCTGCTAAACATGAGCGGGTTAGCATTGTCATTGTGATGATGTGAGCTTGTTTATGTTAGCATTTAGTCCAAGTACAGCCTCACAGATCCGCTAACAGAGCTAGCAGAAACAGCTGTTGCTTTTATTTGTTTAATGTGATAGGAAACGGAACATCTTTGGGTTTTGAACAAAGCAAACAATTTGGGCTATAGGAAGTGCCACGATGGTCATTTTCACCATTTCTTCCATTTATTTCATTAACTGAAAAAATGTAAACAACACTGGTTTATGTAGTTTCTATGCAGTTTCTATTGTGTCAGGAAACAGGAATTACAAACTGGTCAGACTTTATGCTTCTTTCTACTTTAATACAAATCTGCTCATTGCAGAACTGGGGACACTGGTTTCTTTCCTGTTGATGGGATTCTTCTGGTCTTCTGCGTTGCAGACAAACTCTGTAGCAGGAAATGCTTGGCTATTATCTCCCTTCTCGCTCACACACAGACTGCAGACACAGGCAGGAGGCTTTGTGTTTCAGATGGAGGTGAAAGTTCAAACTCTGCCTTGTCATTTTCCCCCCCTCCTGTCCTGTGGAGATTTAAAGGAGGTCAGTGACTGGGAGAAGCCCTCTGTTGTTTCCTCCTCTCTGATGAACAGCCACATCCAGCTCCTCCAGCTCCACCTCTCCTCCAGTCCACTGTAGATTTAGGGGTTCAGTGAATTGGAGAAGTCACAAGTCATTTCCAGGATTTATAGCGAGAAAACAAAAACCGCCGCGCTCCGTGTCCTCTGCTCCTTCTTTTTGGTCCTCGCGTCTCAAAACACTGAGCAACCTTAGTTGTTTTGTCGAGAAACAGCAGTAGTTGAATTAAGGTCAAATAGCACGGTGAAAGGCCATTCAGAGGTTACGCAACAGTCTGATAGGAGATACTAAGTCTGCATGTGGACGTGCTCGCGTTGTATGGACTATGGAAATGGAAATAAAATGAAAAGTTTTAGAAAGTGTCATGTTTCAAACTTTAGATGAACCTCAGCGTTCCGTATTTGTGATATATAGTTTAATGTAATTCTCGAAGGAGGAAAAAGCAGGAAGTGAGGATGGGGATCTAGAGGAGTTACTCTCTGAGCAGAAGTATGACACTTAGTACTTCTCTATGCAGAACTCTTACAGTCATTTATATGGTGTACTGTGTGACATACTCGTTAACCTCTTCCACTCCTCTTGGTGCCCTCGACTGACTATTTTTTTTTTTTTTTTCTAGATTTTATAGCAAGCATTAGAGCTAGAGTGCTGTCATGCTAAGACCGCTAACTAATGCTACCAAGTTACACAAAATGTTGGTGAGGAATAACTGGCATGGTGATTTTCAAAGGGGTCCCTTGACCTCTGACCTTATGATATGTGAATGAAAATGGGTTCTTAGGGTACCCACGAGTCTCCCCTTTACAGACATGACCACTTTATGAGAATCACATGTAGTTTGGGGCTAAATACATACAGTTTTTTTTAATGCAGTACAAATGTGTTATTTTAAAATGCCTATTCTAAAATGGCGTGTTCTGCGTACTGGGGTCCCTAAACAGTCTTGGAACTGCCTAAATTGGGTATCAGTGTAAAGATGAGAGTCTTGAATCCAGTGACCCCAATTGTATTCATGTGTGTTAGTCCCCATAGTAGCCATTTCCTATTGTGAGACCATTTTTCTTGACCACACTGGATGAAATGACTTGTATGACCTTGTGGTGAAACATTACAGCCACAAACTAGAGACCTGGAGTATTCAGAGGATGGATGGCTTTCCTAGCTAGATTGACAGTAAGGGGGTTTCTGAACAGTTTACACAACAGAAGTGTTTCTATCCAGATGCCGAAAAATGCAGTTTTAGCAGAAGTCTTTGGTCCCAAACCATAGCATGGCTTTTTCTGTAGTGTTCCTCAAGGTCTTACTGTCTCAATGTGGTGTTTTGGAGGGATTATTGATCATTTTTATTAATTCTTGATTGGTAAAAATTGGTTTAATTTAGCATCAAATCTGTGTAACAAATGATACCAACCCAAAAACTGTGAATGACCATAACATACTTCTATCATAATGTTCTAAACCCATATACAATTTCACAATTTATTTTAATTAATGAATTAATTTGTCAGTTATTAATGACTAATGCTGCATCTCATATTAATCTTCAGGTTCCCATCTTTCAGATGATGTTCACCACTTCTGTGCGACATCTACTGTTGACCTGCTATTTCCCCCTAAAGACCCCCTGTACCCCTCTAATAAAGATTAAAAATGGGTCCATGAAAAAGAGGGGTGGAGTGGAAAAAGTTAAACACCCATCAAACTGTGTGACATTGATTTTTTTCATCACCCATATATATACTGTACATGTTGTATGATTCTTACTGTATTTGTTTATGTACAGGAAGAAGAAGAGGAGATCAAACTGGAGATCAACATGTTGAAGAGTTATTCGCACCATAGAAACATCGCTACTTATTATGGAGCTTTTATTAAGAAAGGTCCTGCTGGACAGGACCACCAACTCTGGGTGTGTAAACTGCTCTATCTGTTATTGCTATTGAGTTAAAAAGAATGCCTATATGACTTATGTTTTTTATGAAATAGCTGCTACGTTTCTGGGCTTATTCTGAAATTATCATGTTTCTGTCTGTTTATGTGTACTCTTTCATTATTCTCATAATAATGCTAGTTGTTTTGGCTGCTAGCTGAGTGTCTGACATTTCTATATGTGTCCATCTAGTTGGTGATGGAGTACTGTGGAGCCGGCTCTGTCACAGACTTGGTGAAGAAGACTAAGGGGAACTGTCTGAAGGAGGACTGGATAGCTTACATCTGCCGAGAGGTGCTCAGGGTAAGGGTGATTTTAAAAAGCAACAGCATACATACACACTAGGGCGTGGTATCAGTATGCTATACCTTTAGGTACCTTACCTTCAGGTATCGACCGAAATAACCCAGTAGCACATAGTACTGAAACCTCTCCAGTCAAACGATACCTTGATCCTTTTTGTGCCCAGATCTTGAAAAAACATGACTGTTTGTCAGATCATGTGACCAGAGTGGAGCGCGAGCAAGCATGGAGTATAAGCGGAAGGATGTTGATTGAGTGTATAGTGGATTTTTTTTTTTTTTAAACTGCAATTTTGCTCCGATATCGCTCACACCATGAGTTTGAAGCATGCCCGAGTGACTCCAACCCATCTGTGTATTATGCTTATCGGCTACATAGGATTGTTTCAGACTTGTGTCATCCAAACATTTCCAGTACCTCCAGAGCGCTGTTAAGTCCAAAAGTAAACATCCATCCATCCATCCATCGTCAACCGCTTATTCCGTTAGGGGTCTCGGGGGGCTGGAGCCGATCCCAGCTGGCATAGGGCGAAGGCGGGGTACACCCTGGACAGGTCGCCAGTCCATCGCAGGGCACATAGAGACAGACAACATATAGACAGACAACCATTCACGCTCACATCCTACGGGCAATTTAGAGTCATCAATTAACCTAAACAGCATGTCTTTGGACTGTGGGAGGAAGCCGGAGTACCCGGAGAAAACCCACGCTTACACAGGGAGAACATGCAAACTCCACACAGAAGAGTCCCAGGCCGGAATCAAACCTGCGACCCTCTTGCTGTGAGGCAAGAGTGCTAACCACTGCACCACCGTGCAGCCCGACCAAAAGTAAACAGTTATCGAAAAAAGAAAAAAAATTTAACGAAATATTCTGCTTCAATCCAGATTTGTTGGCATTTAGCCTTTCAAAAGCAGCACTTTCACCGTGGCCAAAAAACTGTTTGCTCTTCCACTTGCTGCACACAAAGGATTCACCTGTAGTAACGGAGCGGTCTAGCAGCAACCAAAGAAAATATGAGTTATAATTTAAAAAGTTGATTTAATAAAGGATGGCTTATTTATTCCAATGAATCACTTCATTTAAATTGAGAACTTTGAGGATTTCATCATACAATATGATGAAAGCATCATTCGAAACCTTGACAGAGGCTTTGAATATTTTAAAAAAAGACATTCAGTAGTCTACAGCCCTGATTAAAAATACAACACACTTTTTTATTTTTTGGAGCGAGCAGTGAGCGTCTTGAGTGGAGCGGCCTGGAGCGGCTTTTAGCTGAGGAGTGGCGGGAACAAACAGCTCCCTGAGCTAGCCACTGGCACACACAGCTTCTTTCACATGATCATTATCAAATGAAGTGCTCTATTGGTATCGGTATCTCAAATTCTCAAAGTGGGGACCCCCAGGGGTCCACGGCACTCTGTTAGGGGGTCCGCAAAATAATTTGCTATAAATTATAAAACTGTGCTGTATCATTTAAAACATGCGTATCTACAGATGGAGAGCATTTGTGCCAATAAAACAGGAATATTTTGTCCATTACTCCCACCGACGTTAGCTTTGGGCCAATAGAATCTCTGATATGATTGTGACACACGGCAATAACATCATTATTTTTTGAAATTGAGGCACTTAATGAAATTCGTCTTTCATTTTAGTTGAAATTTAGGCTGTAAATGCTGTCAAGTTGAGTCCAAATGCAATTTAAATCAAATCACCCTACATTTAGGGTATATAAGTGGTATTAACATTCAACAACATTGGAATTTCCCAGCTGTGGGACTATTATAGAATTCTATTATATATGTATTGTATTATATATTGTACCGTACTGTATCATATCGCATTGTATCGTATCTTATCTGATTAGATTAGCTTATCTTATCTTAACATAAGTGTGTTTTTGTTTATCACTATGAAACATGTCTGAAGTAGTTTTAGAATGCAAATGGCTCCAATGCATTATGCTTAATCTGTGTTACGATTATGAGGGGATCATCTCCCCCTGCAAGGGGCCATTGGCCCAAAAAGTTTGAGTGTTAAACAATACCCAGCCCTAATACACACTATACATCTGTACTTGTATAGTAGACCCAACAAGGGAGCTTTGTCTCTGAGGTGTTTTTATGGTAGAGGCTCTTTTTAGTGCTGGTAAAAGCAGAGGTAGTAATTTGCGTGTGGATGCAAACTAAAGGCTGGATGAGTTACTGTATAAGAAGCACGATGCTACTTTTAGTGTCGGATTCTTTGCCAAAACATCAAAGAGAGGAAGCCAAACTGACGGCGATGCTTCTTCATGTTCAGCGATCAGTCTCTCTCTCATGTTCTCCCACTGTGACTCCGAGGGAATAACTGATTTATCTTTTCATTTATATACTTAAAAGGCCAGTTTAAAACACATGCCTGTAGGATGTTATGGTTATCATTATGAGAGATCACAAGGTCCTGAGAAAGAATGCTTGCACCACGTTGTGTGTGTTTGTGGATCTGATAATAAACGTGCACATACACAAACAGTACATCAACTCAGTTCCAGCATTTCTGTCCTTGATGCTGACGCCACCAAGGACACAGTGAAAGTGAGATGAAATTTTAAAACACTTTGAGAGACAAAGCGCTCTGGACTGCCGCCAGTGTTTTCTCCGCCGATGTCAGCCACGCTGTTTCTTCATTGTTTCAACATCACAACACACACACACACACACACACACACACACAGACACTCTGCTAAGCATGGTGAAGTCATTGTCTGAAATAAGACTCGCTTCCTCTGTTTATTTAACCTCCTTTGAAGAAGCGAGAGTACAAACACACACACACACACACACACACACACACAATTCAAACTATCACTGATTCACTGATTGGTAGCCTTTGTGCTACTGCAGTAGGTCATTCTGCCACCTAAATCAAGGTTATTCTGCTGGAAGGGCAAACCAGTGCACCAAAGCTGAAATATATTCTACACTTAGTTCAGTGCTCCTTCAAAATAAACACATAATGCTTTGACTCTTCTAAAGGAGTGTTTGCAGCTTCATATTTATAGTGGTTGCGGTCATCTGACCGTGTGTTTCTACAGTATGTGTTTATGTGTGTGTCTGTTTGTCTTCCAGGGTCTTTCCCATCTTCACGGCCATCATGTGATTCACAGAGACATTAAGGGACAAAATGTTTTGCTCACAGAGAACGCCGAAGTCAAGCTGGGTATGACGCATCGACGCACGCACCGTGGTTTCTCACGCACATCCGTGCTTCTCCGGGCAAATCTGTGGAACAATCACACAGTCATGCATACATAGATAAATCACACAACCCCAAACAGACAACTCATGAAGAAGAAACGACTGTGGTTGTTTTGAGACGTGAAATTGTCCCATATTTTTTTTTTTGTCACGTTTCAGTTGACTTTGGAGTGTCGGCACAGCTGGATAAGACGATCGGTCGAAGGAACACCTTCATCGGTACGCCTTATTGGATGGCTCCGGAGGTCATCGCCTGTGATGAGAACCCCGAGGCCACATATGACTACCGGGTACTTAATAACACAGGGGCAGTTAAAGGGAACCTATTTGCTTTTGTGCCTTTGCCCTTTCCTTTATTGTGTTATAAAGTGTTTTTGTGCATGTGAAAGGTTTGCAAAGTTACAAAGCCCAAAGTCCAATGGGAGGTACTCTCCCCCACAGAAACGCAGCTCCTGAACTGTGTCAAACGCCTTGCTTGAAGTCCTGCCTTTTCTTCAGTAACGTGGTGATGTCGCCAATCGGCTTGTCGCAGTAGTCAGTTACCGGTGTTACACGGTTGTCAGGTATACACCGTTTCTATTACATGCCCACTGCCCCTACTGTTGTTTTGCTTATTTTTTTACAAAAATAAAACCCATTCAGTTCATTTTGGTATACCAGCACCTTGTTATTAAAAGATAGTTGGATGACGGATGATAGAAACTGATAGTGAATGCATCTGCTCCATACCGAGTCTTCACTCAGAGTAGCAGGTGTCATATTTCGCACATAGGACGAGAGAGAGTCGACAAACGGACTGCTTTAAGAGAACCATAATGTTAATGAGGTAATCGCCGCCGGGAGGATGTAGCAATCGTAGGTTGCCCCGCAGCAAAAGCTGGACCAGAGAGGCTAGACACACCGCCACCCGCCGTTAAAAGATCAAACTAAGGGGGCTACACATATTGACCGTCATCTTTTCTTGTAAAATGTCCAACTTTTTTAACCAGTCTCCGTCACATCCCTAGTCACCAAGTAACATGTTTGCATAATTACCCACCTAGTGGCAAGTTTAGCATGTCCGCAAACAAAGCTAATTAGAGCGGAGCTGGAGTGGAGTCTGAAGAGTTTGGTCCAGTTGACCAATCACAACAGAGGGGGCCAGCTAACCAATCAGAGCAGAGTGGGCTTTTCAGGAGAGAGGGCAGGTCAGGAGCTCCAACAGAGGGTGAAAAGAGGTGCTGCAGCACAGACAATATGAGGAAAATACTGTTTAATTGAGCACTGAAGTATGTAAACATTCTATTCGAAAACCCAAATACAAGCATGAACCTGAAAATGAGCATATGTCCCCTTTAAAAAACACATTTTTCTTCCTCATTTTTCATGTTTTTCATGAATGTATAAGCAAGGTATCCAACAGGAAAATGGAGAGCATTCAAACAAGAAATAGCACTGTGAAAGTTCTTATCCTCTGGTAGCTGCTGTAATGCAGGTCCAATGTGATGTTGTCTGAAGGTAAAAGCTAAGAAATATAAATGACACTATTTTAATGCAGCGATTAATCAACAGGCAACAACATACACGGAAGAGACAGCAGAAATTCAGATCAACTGTTATGCAGTTAGACTGAACGAAGGCCCCATTTCATCGATTGATGTTTCATACCCAGATTAACATCAGATGTGATTTAAAGGTTGACTTCTGTATTTTTCAACCTGGACCAACAATGTTTTTGTGTCAAAGTGACTAATGGCCACAATAATTTCTGAAATTGGTACAGTATTGAGGGATTACACTGTAACCGTGGTTGCAAAACGCTCTGGGAGGGCAAGTGAGTAGCATTAGTGTAACATCACCGTTGTCTTTCGGCAACATGTCACCTCGCCAGCTTTCAGAACGAGACTTCTCCTTGATAATGTCAGACACTTAAAATAACAATCAAAAACAAGCACTTTTAGTGGATGTAAATGACGGTGCCAGCTTGCCCCAATAGCACCACATTGAAGCCCGTGAAGCTGCCGTCTGTTGAGTTCTCCCTCAATACTGGACCATTTTCAGAAATAGTTGACCCTATTAGTTAGTTACACACAAAAACATGAAATGGGGTCCAGGTTTAAAAATACTTAGTGAATAAAAATAAATACCGAAGCTGCCACTGTTTTTACACAGGATGTGTTCAGGCACAGTATTTAGTATAGGTCACTCGCCTTTTGGCTTTGCTCAGAGCCCTAACGCACAATCACTGTAGTGACAACATGAAGAAAATACAGTTGATGTAAAAAATATGCTCCAGGTCACATTGCAAGTGTTGAGCACAAGTATAATTCAAGCCATTATGTGGCCTGTTGTCACATACTGGATCAAGAAATCAGGGCAGGGTGTCCATGGAAGAGAGTCACTTGAAACAAGTGGAGTTCATTAAAACTGAGGTCAATGCAAAATAACAAAGGAATGTGTGGATCAGCAGCGCATGGATGTGTTCGTTGGAGGCGCTGACAGTGCAAAACCAGAAGAAGATGCAGGCCAGACATTTCACTTCACTTAAATGAAGTGAAACAATCAGCACTTAGAGTAACTTGTAATTAAATTATGATACATTATAACAGTGACAATAATGCATTATTAAAAAAAGTATAATCAGGGCTGTCAAAGTTAACACGGTAATAACGTGTTTCTAGACAATATTTGTCATTGTTTTGTGTTGTTAATTGATTTTCAATAATAAATATATACATTGCACAAAGCAGCATATTTGTCCACTCCCATGTTGATAAGTTTTAAGTTGCGATTAATCGTGATTAATTATGTATTATGCGATTAATCACACTTAAATATTTTAATCACTTGACAGCTGTCTATACATTATAATGTATTACAACTATCAGAATTATAATGCATTGTGATCATAGCAAAAAGAAAAGTCAGTGAGTGACCAGTAACTATAAAGTATTGTGATACTTGGCCTTATGTCATTATAAAATGCTGTATAATGTGTTATGGTTATTGTATAAAGCATTATGTGTGTTAATGAGTGCTTCTAACTATGATTATACAGTGTTATAAGCAGATTATAATGCATTATAGACGTGGGCATCATAGAAAGTGCCGCACAGAATTCCATCAGCGAGCTTAAAAACTGATTCATCCCAACTGTTGACCTAAAAGTTTCCTCTCAGTCCTACTGATCAGATACATCCTTGAATGGAAGCTCAGCTAGTTGTATGCTTTTCTGGAAGTAATTACGCTTTGACTTATAAAATCCAGCAGATTGAAAGGAATCCACCGATTCTTTTATAAAATGCCAGAAGTTTGTCTTGAAGTCTTGGAAACTATCTGTAAATCCTGGATCTGAGCTCTGACACTATGCACAAACTGATCCACTGTTTGAGTATGAAGAGGAAATCCAAAGTTTACAGGAAATGAATAGAGGTCGAGTTAAGTTTTGTGTGCGCGCTAGGCTTAACTTTTTCCTATCTCTGTCGTCCTCAGAGCGACCTCTGGTCTTTGGGCATCACCGCTTTAGAGATGGCTGAAGGAGCCCCTCGTAAGTTACAAATACACCCACACATACGCAACAGTTTGTTTTTCTGTATGTATATTTCCACTCAGGACTCATTTACCCCTCCGTTTTACGGCCCTCACCTGAACCTCTCTCTGACTCCCTATCTCTGCTTGTAGCTCTGTGTGACATGCATCCAATGAGAGCACTGTTTTTGATCCCACGAAACCCTCCACCCAAACTTAAATCAAAGAAATGGTAAGCTTGCGAAAACACACTCACTCACTCACGCACACATACTGTATATACACCCAGCAGGAAGTAGAGGGCAGTGTTTAGGACTTCTTCTGACACTTGAAAGTGCTCTTTGTTGTGGGTTTAATACACCAAACAGTCAGACAAAAGATATCTCACTAACGCTTTCTTCCCACGTTGAACTGAAAGCTCAGAGACGCTGGCATCTTCATATAAACGTTAATGAATAAATGACTCTCTAGATAAATAAATAAATGTGTCACACACGTTGCACGACAGCCCCCATATTTACATAATGAGGCAGAAATGCATAAAGAAATGTAAACGAAATGTGTAAAGAAAACAATACAGGAATAAGTAAGTTTGGGGAAATAAATAAGGAGTGAAATACAAAGGGGAAATCATGCAGAAATAATAAATAATACATAAATAAAAATAAGTGCAAATTTTAAAAAATGTAAAATAAATACATAAATAAATACAAATAAGTGCAAACATAAATAAATAAATTGCAAAAGTAAATAAATAAGGGAATTAAGGGACAAACAAGGGAATTAATAGAAAGATAAATGAAGAATTAAAACTGAAATACCCATATGTGTCACATTGCTCGTCAATTAATTAATGGCTGCATTTATTTTTTATATTATTTTTGCTACATTTAATGACATTTCTTTATTTATCGAGTCATTTATTTATTTATTTTCGATTTTGGCAGGTTCCATCCTAGATAAAGATAAAGATAAAACCCTAAATAAATTCATAATAAATTCATCATAATAAATGTCATAAATTAAGCTTTAATTACAATGGACACAATGTTGTTGCTGACATTTCTAATCTCAGTCAGAGTTATTATTAACCCCTCTCTTTCTCTCCTCTCCTGTTATCCGTCTTCTTTTCTTCCATTTATAATGGATAAGCTCTTCACATTGAACTGGTGGTTGAACTCTTGCTGTCTTTCATTCAGTATTAATGTCATCAGGAACACTAGTTGGTAGGACAGCTTTTAATAGCTCCAACGGTCTGGTGGTGCTCAGTGCTTGAGTCCTTTTACCTCAGGGCCTCCCCAAGGCGACAAGCACACCACAAACTAAGCACCAACACATATTCCTTCACTGTTTTCTGTGTGTTCAGAGCACCGACAACACACCTCTCGATCAATTTTAGGACATGTCAGTCTTTCAGTGCGCAGGCATTTCAAGAGCAAAATTCAACATTTTTGACAGGATTTGCCTTGGTAATAATCCAACAAGTGATTACTAGCTTGTGTTCTCTAGGTGAGTTTAAATTTTGCAGCATGTTTTCGAGGCTGTGACTGATTTAGGCATGTTTGAATAATGAATGTGCTGCTTTTTATATTGTTCTGTTACATGTTGCTGCTAGAGACATTTCTTTGTTCTCTCATTTTGACTACATATGATTTACACATCATCTTACTTTGCTCCACTTTTTGGTTTCTGTCTGACTTCTGACGTAACAAGCTGTTTCGATTGCAATTTTTGGGGTTTATGGTCCTCTTCAGGCAAACAGTCCCTTAATAGGGAGATTATTTAATTGAAAGGGACCAGTCTTGATAATTAAAGGTTAAAGAGTTTAACCTCTTCCATTTTCTTGAGGGTGCTGGCACTTTGGCTGACTTTTCCGTTTTTCAGAGGGCGTCGTACTAGCTTGTTGGGAAGGAGGCTAAATAATGCTCCAAAGTTTGGCGAGGACAAACTGACATGGCCATTTTCAAAGGGGTCCCTTGACCTGTGCTGAAGATATATGACTGAAAATGGGTTTTATGGGTACCCACGAGTCTCCCCTTTACAGACAGAAATCTCAAAATGTCAAATTTTTGATACCAAATCACTGCACGGCTTTTTCTGTAGTGTTCCTTAAGGTCTTGGTATCTTAATGTGGTATTTTGAAGGAATTTTTGATATATATACTTCTATCATAACGTTCCTATACAATTTTTAAATGTTATTTTAATTAATTAATTATCTTATTTATGTCTGATTTATGACTAGAACTTGACACGCAGTGCTGAGCTGCATCTCAAATTAATCTTCAGATTTTTAGCTTTCAGATGATGTTCACCACTTCTGTGTGACATCCCATAAAGACCCCTTGTACCCCCCTAAAAAGGACAAAAACAGGTCTATGGTAAAGACGTGTGGAGTGGAAAAGGTTAAGTTAAAAACAAAATAGGATTTTTAAACAACCTCATGACGCCTCAACCTATTTAATGCAGTACAGGTGTGGGTTTGTGGGTTACATGTGTTTCAAATTTCTGCTCCGTTAAGCCACTTCCCATTTGTCAACTCAAAATTATTTATAGATAGCTTTAAGAAGGCCATTTTACCACAGAATCACACCGATATTGATGTTCCAGTAACCGAGCTGAGCTGTGCTGTGTAGAGGCTAACTAAAGAAACTTTTAATTAACCCTCTTTTTGTTTTGTTTTAGGGGGGTACAGGAGGTCTTTAGGGGGAGATAGCAGGTCAACAGTAGAGGTCACATAGAAGTGGTGTACATCATCTGAAAGATGGAGGCCTGAAGATTAAATTGAGATGCAGCTTTTGTCATCATGTTTTTGTCATAAATCATAAATAAACGTGGGTTAATTAAAATAATTTGTAAAAGTGTATAAGAGCTAAGAACATTATGATAGAAGTATATAATGGCCGTCACCCCTTATGTCGCATACTTGATACATCCTGCTCATGCCAACACTTCTTGTTTCCTTTCTTTGGCTGTCTCTTTCTGTCTTTCACAGGTCAAAGCGGTTCTTGTCGTTTGCTGATAGCTGTCTGGTCAAGAACCACCTGCATCGACCCACCACTGACGCCCTGCTGAGACACGCCTTCATCAGAGATCTGGCTAATGAGAGACAAGTTCGCATAATGCTCAAAGATCACCTGGATAGAACCAGGAAGAAAAGAGAGAAAGGTGAGGAGAAATGGATTTATCGGTACGATAGGCTAGACATGAGGGAGTGATGGCTAGACAGACTAACAGGTCCAGTGGATGGATGAATGCACTAAATATTAAAGGGACCGTTCACCCCAAAACCAAAAATATATATTTTTCTTCTTACATGTCGTGCTATTTATCAATAGAGATAGTTTTGATTTGAGTTGCCAAGTGTTGGAGATATTGGCCGTAGAGATGTCTGCCTTCTCTTCAATGTAATGGAACTAGACGACACATCATATATAGAGACTCAACAGCACTGTCTTTTTCTGGAGAGACATTTCTGCTCAAGATAATCCACAGACCATGTTGTGAGCAGATTTATGTAGGAACTATTTTCTTTCAACCAAACTACAACCGCCAAGCGTATCACCGCGCAGAAGGCTGCGTCTGTCTACTCATGAAGGAGAAGGTCGTGCTGCTGACACCGCGACATGTAAACATTAAGAAGAAGAAGAAGAAGAAGAAGATAGTCCTTTATTAGTCCCACGAGGGGAAATTCAATTTTTTCACTCTGTTGTTAACTTATACACGGTACATGCAGACCCGAACACACACATGCACAAACATGCAACAATGGAGAGATGTCAGAGTGATGGGGCTGCTCCTGACAAGCGCCCCAAGCAGTTGGGGGTTTGGTGCCTTGCTCAGGGGCACCTCGGCAGTGCCCAAGAGGTAAACTGGCACCTCTCCAGCTACCAGTTCACACTCAGTTCTTGGTCCATGGCGGGACTTGAACCGGTGACCCTCCGGTTCCCAAGCCAACTCCCTACAGTCTGAGCTACTGCCGCCCCCATTAATGGCGTTCTCCTCGGCTGAGCTGTTACCAAACACTGTATATAAAGATGAATGACATGCTCCCCAAAAGTGAAGTCAAAACATCTTGATCGCCCCCTCGTGGCTGGCTGCAGTATAGCTCATAAGTCCCGCCTCCTACATGTTAGGAGGTGGGACATTGGCCAGACTAAAATGTCAAAGTACACATTAAATAAATGTTTCCAAATGATGATTTCTGTCATTTTAGGTAGTTCCTGTCATGATGTATGTATGATGATGTATGTTCAAGTGTTCATTTTTGTGAAAAGTTTGGTTTTAATGAGTTATTTTGATTATATAAAAGTGATATAAATCACTGATATAAAAGTGGACTGAGAGGTCATGATTGACAGCAGCTCTGAGCGAAGTAGTCGTAGCTGAAAGCATGGGAATCGTTTGAAGGACGTGATGCAAGTTTAACTTTCCATAACCGTCACAAGTCTGTGTAATAGAACATGTGTCAGTTTGATCAGAAATGTACATATTATGGTTAGTTGTTGTGTCGTTCTAGCCAAACAGCTAGCGTGGTTTGGCTTTGCTTGGCTTGTGATTGGCTCGGGCCTGTGTATGGACGGGACCTCGAACCCGGACCTCCACCCCCTGATCACTGCTGTATAGAATCTGGCACCAAATGATGTCAAAACCTCAAGATGGCAGCTCCTGTATTGGGGATACAATCCATGACTTTTACATTTGCTAGCTCAGTAGTACTGGTACTACTGAGCATGAGCAGATAGATGCTTCCTTTTGTGCAGTGATATGGTTGGCAAGTGTAGTTCAGTAGAAAGAAAATAGTTCCTACTAGGGCTGTCAAGGTCAACACAATAATAACTTATTAACGCAAATTTGCTTTAACACCACTAATTTCTTTAATACATTAAGGCACTAGCATCATGTGAAGCTAGAAAACCTGAGGAACCCATCGGTACCAACCATGTCATACAAACTGACATGGCCATTTTCAAAGGGCTCCCTTGACCGCTGACCTCAAGATATGTAAATGAAAGTGGGCTATATGGGTACCCACGAGTCTCCCCTATGCCCACTTTATGATAATCACATACGTGGAACAGCTCATTACAAGGTCATGGACTATTTTCAGTAACCGGGTCATGATTTTTTCTATGTAATTTCCTAATTTCTTTTATTCAGACTTCACAGCAGCAGAACTGACTCACTTGAATTGATTCCTGTGAGTCAGTAATAAATTATTCTTGTATTTATAGCTGAATTATTCAGCTGATGCATGTGTAGGATGATTTTTACAGGGATAATGATGATCCTTGGGAATTTTCGACGCACAAAAATGAAACGGAAAAAGAAAAGAGTGAGAAAGGGTAGCACACCTGTCCTGATTTCACACCCATGTTTTATTGAGGTCATCATCTCTGTCCTGCCTTGTTAGTATTGTGTAGGTGTTTGAGAGCTGATTCTCAGACATGGACAGTAAATGAATCTGCGTTAGGTGGGATTCGGGCTGTTGGTAGTGGAATAAGAACTATCAGCACACTGAAGCTGAGTGCACCAGCTGCACTAATGGTACAGCAACTGCTTCTTTCAGGCTGTTAAAAACACTGCAGTTCTGCTAATTTATTGCATGCTGTTCGTGGAAATGTTTCATTAGACTGCCACAATATTTGCATATGTTATACTTTGTTCATTTTGCTAAAATAAAGCCACTCTTTATAGCACATAAACCTATCCACTATTACTGCAACACACTGCTGCCAAGGAAGCACTGATTTAGTTATTAAGGTATTTTAGATAAATGTTGATATACCTGTATATACAGTACATCAGACTGGCACATGTGGGCACTTTGCAAAAAGGCCGCACCACCTTTTGGGGGAAAGAAAACTGAAGATCCCACAGACTTCAATGCATTTGATGTGATACGTTTATGATACATTAATAAATTAAGGTTGATCTCTTCAGTCTTCCCCGTGTCCAATGCAGTAGCCGGTTAAGCATAGTGTCATTGCCGAGGTTGCTCTCCCTTTTGGGGGAAAGAAACTCGCTGTCACGGGACAGAAAATGATGAAAAGCTGTTTTGTAGCAGGTTACCAGACTTTCATACTGTCATCCGAGGCACATACGATATGTTAAGATTCACTGTCAGTGTGCTAAATGGCTAAATGATGCTGTTGACAGTGACTAGCATGGCTCGCTAACGTTAGCTTGAGCGGGAGGCTGCTGCAGTAATACAGTCAGACATTAATGTTATAGCAGCGTCACACTGTCGTCTCCAACTAAATCTCAGCCGATAGCTCAAACAGATGGTTATTAACATGGTTATTTAGAGACAACGCTTAGCCTAATGTAATTCAATCACATGTCTATTGATGTCTGGATCAGCAATATGTGGCCGCTGTGTTAGACGGGGGAAGACTGGTGGGATCACCCTCAATTTAGTAAGGTATTGTGAACGCTTAGGTTCAGGCAAGATCACAAAATAATAATAAGAGGTTTATATAAGACAAATATATTTTTAAGAAAAGATGAATGCATACAAACGTGTCAAAATTACACTCCAAACACATCAAATTGCATTGACATCTATTGGATTTTCAGTTTTCTATCCCCCAAAAGGGAGGGGGACAGTTTTGACAGGTACCTGTATGTCCCGGTCTATAGTTTGGAGACTTAAACCCCCTCTATTATATGTTTTTTAGGACATGTTAGGGGAACAAATCAGAGATCAGCTTTTTTGGATTTATCGTTGGTGCAACCAACTACACAGCAACTCCTCAGAATGCTGTTATTACTATTACCGGGCGTACTAGAAAGTAGAAGTTTGGAGACATGTTTCAACTTTTTCTGTTTACTGTCATCTATGAGGGATACAGGTTTTCCCCCAAAAGGGGGCATGGTCATGTGAGCCTACTCTGGATGACGTAGTGTGGGTCTGATGTATGATTACACCTCTAAAAATTCAGTTCATAAACTACCACTGGTTGGACAACAGGTTTCCCTCCTGTGCCAATGTGAACTGTACCAGCTATGCCAGATATTTTAATTGAGTTTAATAGAGAGGAAGGGCGACAGTGAGACGGCCAGACAAAAAGAGCAAAAGGAGGAGATCGTTGCGTCTGGCCAAAAGGCTGCACACGGCTGACCTTTCCTTCCCTTTTCTACAGCGCTCAGTTGGGAAAAGGTTTTACAGAAACAGGAATGAAGAAGAGAGAAAGAAGGAGGGACGTAGAGACAAAGAAACGAGACACATTAGGAAAATGGAGAAGGAGGGTCGGAGAATTTTATCCCCGTCCTGAGTTATACTCTGGATGAGTTGCATGTGACGGCAGTCAAACTGTGAGAAAAAGAGTTAGGGGAGGGGACGAGAAGATATTTATGATGTTGCTCCTCTTTTGTTCGCACGTTGATATTCAAGCAGTGTAAGAAATCCTCTCCTTTAGGTTAATTCATCTTCATTTGGGAAAGTGAAAGACAGGCGGGGCGGAGAGACAGAAAGACAGCAGAGAGAGAGAAGCTGAGAGGGGAAGGAAGGAGGAAACAGAACGGCCATCTGGTTCTAATCTTCTGTTGGCTTATAAAAACACACTAATGACTGGTAGACTTTCTGCATGTGCTGTGTGTGTGTGTGTGTGTGTGTGTGTGTGTGTGTGTGTGTGTGTGTGTGTGTGTGTGTGTGTGTGTGTGTGTGTGTGTCGCGCGCGCGCGCGCCCTCTAGAGTAATGAAATACCGGTAGTCTATGTGCGTGTGGGAAAAAGTCACTGCTGCAGAAAAAAAACAACTAAAAATCAATGCTCATGACAGGACATGATGCAAAAAGGAAGTGTCATTTTCAGCTTTCCCAAGAGCGTAGTTCAGCCAAAGATTGTCTATGTTTTGGAAGAGGAATCACTCTCCCAAAAAAAGGGGCCCAAGCAGAAGTAGGCATTAACCCTCAAACTAATTTCCTCTCATGCTTTGGCTCAGAAAGACGCGCCGTGAGCCAAACATGACATCACAGCAGCAGAGCGGAGACTTCCTCCGTCCATCGCAAAAGCAGAATTTGTCCGTCTTCCTCCTTTTTTTTTTTTTTTTTTTTTTTCTTCCTCTGGCTTGAACAAACACACCTTTCAGCGTGTTAATGGCAACATATGGCGCGTCGAGTAAATGTTGAAGTTAGCCCGAGCTGCTTTCACACCATACGCTGGCCAAATGTTGTTATGCTAAGCTGGCTGGCCCATCTTCCTGGCCTTCGGACAATAAGCCCTCCTGGGACGGTGTTGGCCTGTGCGCTGATTCTAACTCTAAGAAACACTTGACAGCATCCCAATCCACAATATAAGCCATTAGATCTCATATACATTTAAAAGAGTGATGTGTGTGGGCAGGGAAAGACGCTACTCATGTTATGGGTCGTCTGGTAAAGGGAGAGAAGATTTTTGGTGAATGTGATCTGGGTCAGGATTGAGATGATTCAGCAGTGCTGTTTTGAAGCCATGGTGTAACAACTCCGTCCCACATGTCTTCCACTAAACAAGACTTACTTTCTTGTTGCCCATGTTTGCCCACAGTATGCTTTTGTGTGGCTTTGATAATGACTAAATTGCTACTGGCAGTAGACGATGAAGGAACGAGACGGCAGGCAGGGAGGAATTTTTAATGAAAAAGTGGCTGTTTCAGAAAGCCAGAGAATACCCACGCCAGTGCAAACACATCAGAGGCCTTCATTCCAAGCACCACCCATGACTAGACGTCATTTCTGACAAACACTGAGCGCATCACTTTACAGTAGGGAACCTGCTGGGTTCACACCCAAGCCTTGTTTGTACTGGCACCGTGGCGCGGACTTCCACAAATGGCGCAACAACGTTTTTGCTTGGCGCTTTATCTGTTTCAGCAGATCACATAAACAAAATATTTAGTGAAGAAGCAAGAACTCACAAAGATTACATAAAGGCGATAAAGAATGTCCATAAATATTTAATATGAGTTTCCAGTTTATTGCAATTTTTCCTCTGCATTGGTCTGTGGAGTTTTTGCCATTAACGCTCGTTGACTTCTCGTCTCTTCTTCACAGGATATTTTGTTTGTACGCCCCCTGGTTTTCGAGGAGTAGGTCAGCGAGCGACACCTCGAGCGCAACGCATTTGTGTTTACTCGTAACTTGTGCGCCATCTGTGGAAGTCGCTGTTGCAGAAAAATCAGTGTTCGTGACAGGACATGATGCGTAAAGGATGTTTCATTTTCAGCGTACCCCAGAGTGTAGTTTGCCCAAAGATTGTCTATGTTTTGGAAGATGGATTATGCACAAAAAAAGAGGCCACTTCACAATTAGAAAAAGTTTACACCCCGGGTTTGAGTTGGCGTTTCAGCTGGTGTGATCCCATCGCAACATAGCTTGAGGTTTAAGGACCAATATGTAATATATTTACTGTAAAAAATAATAAAATGAGCATTATATGCTATCAGAGATTAAGGAAACATGCTAAATTGAATTACTGGCATTGGTGTGATCTTGTCCACAGCCCATTTCTAAACCCCATTAACACATATGAAACAAACTGCGACATAAAACAACCCTCTGCAAACTAACAAACGTGTCAAAGCAAACTAACAAACCGAATCAAAAGAGATGACATAAGCGTTAGATTCTACCTGACCTGAAACGCCTTGACACATCTCTCCGTAGTCCTTGCGCAGCTGCTTATCAAGCCAGCGAGTATTTGACACCGGAGGCAAACGCTGTGCTAACACATGCTAACTGCTAATAGTCACACTGGACTGATTTACCAATTTTTTTAAAAAAATTGGTAACCCATTTTAGAAAGATTTGCAAAACCAAGCGCTGCGACAACTTGGGGAGCCTTTGCACTTTAGACATGATACACAAACACTTGAATTGCCCCTATTTAAACCATTAGGTTCTAAAAGTTGTAAAACACAGTAATAGTTGAATCCAGAGTTATTTTCAGTCCTGCGTTCATTTGAATGAGCCCCAGTCTGAGGGTTTGGAGGCGTGGGTTAAAGGAAACCCTTGTGCCCCAGCTCTACAGGCCCAATGTGTGCAGAAGATTGCTGTAAAATCAGGGTAATTTTATACCTATTATACAGTGAAGTGGGACATGTCCCACAAGTGCTCTGCAGCTGGTCTGTTTTGGATGCTTCTATTTTAATTGTGATTATCATAATAGCTGTATCGACTAATATAGCTATCTCAGTTATCCAATGATTGGTGGTTTTAGTGACCTGAATTAACCAATTAAATAACTAATATTCTCTCTCTTTCTGATTCTCAGAGGGTCCAGAGTATGAGTACAGTGGCAGTGAAGAAGAGGATGACGAGGTGACAGAGGAGGAAGGAGAACCCAGGTAAAAGATCTGACATGAAGAAACCGATCACAGGGTGTGTGATGAAAGACGGCACACTTGTGCAGCAGAGTAACCAAACCACAGCAGTTGCTGCAGATTTCCACATGCAGAGAGGATGCGCTATCAAGCATACATAATGAATCTGGGTAAACATGCAAACAGCGTCTCAAAGATTTGTGAAAAAAGAATGTATCATCACTATCGTTATCTGTGCTTATCGGTAAATTACCACTCGTTTCATTATGTGTGAGTGCTCCTCGCATACAGAGCTAATGAGTCACTACGGGGCATGTGTGTGTTTGTATGTAAATGGACAGATGCACTAGCCTCTCTGTTCTGTCCCTTGATGTCAAACAGCAGATGGCATCACAAACTGAGCATTTCCTCCCAGGATGAGCTTTAAGTGTGTGCATGTAACTGTGCCCTTGACAGTCTCATTGGTGCACTGACAACAATTTAGTATTTTTTTTTCTCTTCATCCTCAAGTGAATTTCAGTAGATTACAGTCACAGTTTTCTTCCCTCTCTGCCTCTTCCAGCTCCATAGTGAATGTTCCTGGCGAATGGACGTTGAGACGGGAGTTTCTTCGTTTACAGACCGAGGATCGTGACGGTGGCCGAGAGGGAGGCCACGGGGGAGGTGGGGGTCAACAAAGACAACAGGTAGGTGTCCAGTTAAAGGTACTATATGTTACAATTTTCATGAACAGATTGCATGGAAATAAGCCTGTGGACTGATTCCTTTGTAAAGGACGGAACGGTTTTGCTTCGTAACGTTAGCTGAGTCATTTGCAAATGGCAAGCCTTTTGGCATCATGGAGATTGGACATTACAGACAGTAATGTTTATATACTGTATGATTGTAATGTAATGTCACGTCACTGTTTTTGCTGATGCCCAGGAAGATCGTTCACGCCTACGGAGTGTGAGCATGCACACAATCAACAGGATGCCAACTGCACTTCACTTAATGGCCACCGATGTTATTAATAACAAGGATTTTCTGAAAGTTACATATATTTATACAGTAAATTACAATAAACAAAACAAAGTAGTCGAGATGCACTGATCGATAGGCCAGCGGTCGAAACCCGCTGGATGTCAGCTGATCAGCTGGTCACCGGTCGTGGCCCATCAGTCTCAAATATCCGTCAAATTTACACATGTGCCTAGCTTACAAAAGTCGTAATAAAACATTTTGACAGATTTTTGAGCACCCTGTACCACATAAAATTAGTTCGAGGTCAGTAAGGACACCCAGAATTGATACATAAGGCGCGCCGGAATATAAGGTGCACTGTCGTTTTTTCCTTAAACAGGATTTTAAATGCGCCTTATAGTGCGAAAAATATGGTACGCAAATATATCAATTCTGGCATTAAAAATTGATTTAGAAACTTTTACATAGATTAATTGATTTTTTTGGGATAATACAGTAACAACTGGTGTACTTTCGGAACAGCGAGTTCATGTTCATTAATTTCATTCATTTAATTTAGCTTTTTATCACACTGGAAGTTTATCAATCATCTCAACCCAAATGGGAAAAGTCTTCATTTTAGTTCTAAAAGTAGAGTAACTACCAAAATGTCCACTCTGAGCTCTAATCCTATTTCACAGTCAGCAGTTAACCTTTAGTCTTGTTAAAGTTTTAGGGTGAAACTGCTCATATCACATTTGGAACAGCAGCCGTTTGACCCTGCATAAAGTCAAACATAACTCACTTCTCGCTTTACTAGTTCAGAGCCGAGTTAACTTAATACATTTAACCTTTAAAAGACAAAGACTTCAGAGTGTGAAAAGCCTATTGTATCATTTTCTTAATTGTATTTGAATATTAATTCCTGTCCAGGCGTTACAGCAGCACCGGCAGCAGCTGGCGGAGCAGGAGCGGTACAAGCAGCAGCTACTGGCCGACAGACAGAAGAGGATCCAACAGCAACACGAGCAGCGGCAGAAGTTAGAGGACGTGAGTGCTGCTTATTCGCATTTTTCTTCTGTATTCACTCCGAATTTATCGGTCAGTAAGCAGGAAATCAAACAAAAGATTAGTAATAGTAGTATTCACAAGCTACTACTGTATATTCAGTGTCACCTTCCACTTGCTGAGTCACATCCTCACTTGCTCTCGCAACGCCTTCAACCTCGGAAACTTTCATTTGTGCGGTATCATGTAACCTGCAGCTATGCGTCTGTCTTGTCGCTGATCTGACAGCTGTAGTTTTACTGCAGGTTGTGCTTATTAAGAATGACTATGTTTACATGTAGAAAATATTTCCTTTTTTCCCCTTATTCCAAAAAAGACAGTATTCCTACTAAGCTGTTTACATGGCTAATAAAAGTGAATATTCCACTAAGACTGCTGTTTACATGCAGCCGTACACACGCCATTATCATAACTGGTGGCAGACTTGTTTGACCATGCGAACGCCTGCAAATCCCTCTCTCATTTCTTCAGCCACCTTCTTGAAAAGGCCGGTGGTGCGATATTTGCGCATATCCAAAAACCTGTTGATATCCAAGTCTTTTATAGTGTTTAAAAGTAGGTGTGTTTCTCCTCCAGAACAAAAATGGGGGTTCTTCTTTTGAGCATGCGTCTCTGCAAAGTGTCGGCTATCTGGTTTTGTGTACAACACACAGAGATGGCTGTAAACAGGCAAGAGGCCGTGTGTCACAAACTGCCATAAAAACCCCAATTGAGACACATATGGAGTCAAATATGCTGTATACATAATAATATCAGCATATCCCACATATTGTCAAATGCTCCTTTCGTAATAAGGCTTAATTCAGAATATCCAAATGGATTATGTTGTTCTCATGACCCGTATCATATTCAGAATAATAGTGGAGTAATGGTGCACACAGAAGTAGTCAATAGAAAATGTATATTTTTCTGTTGAATAAACTAAAAGCAGAATACCGTATTTTTCGCACTATAAGGCGCATCAAGCGAAACAACACGGTCAGATAAGTCAAACTTTATTCAATTCATTTAATAACTCAATAACTTCAATAAGTCTCGACATTTTTCAGTTGTACCACATGAAATACAAAACAATACACTCCCTTTTCAGTTCATTCCTCTTCCACAAATCCATCAAATCCTTCACCATCAGTGTCTGAGTTAAACAGTTGGGTGATTTTTAGTGCGCCTTATAGTGCGAAAAATACGGTAATACCATTTACACTTAGCAAGAAATAGTTTGATTGTAGTTCATGTTAATGTAAATGATGTTTTCTTGACTGTTGCTGCTGCAGCAGCAGAGGCGGCAGCTGGCGGACTGCGCCTTTCAGTGGGCGGAGCTTCAAGAAATCTTGCTCGGGGACGAGTCTGATCTCCATGACAGCAGAATCTTATTGGAGGAGAGAAACAGGAGAAGTAGACAGGTAAAGATGAACTTGTAGTTTTGTACTCTGCAACTAGATATTTCAGCGTGATGTGTGTGCATGTGCGTGTGTGTGTGTGTAATAATCGTTACCTTGTTGGTCTGTGCTCGTCTTTATGCTCAATCTGCCACCCTGAGAGTTTTTACAATGTTCTCCACTTCCTCATGTGCGATCAGGCGTTAAGCAAAGTTGAGAAATGTCCATATATTTTGAGCCAGAGCAGCGATCGGTCTCTAGTAACGGTGCTTCTGTTTGGTCTGTTAGTCCACGGTGGGACGTTCAGGGACGCTCTGCCATTTTTGTAGTATCATCAGTGAATTGAAATCTCCAGGTTTTCCAAAACTTCAGTTCATAAAGAAACCTCAAATACTTGCTCAAATGTTAGCATGCTAAACATAATGTAAAACTGGCCAAATGTGTCCAAAAATACTGATTGTTTAGGGAAAGCTTCAATTTTTGGCAGTTTTTTTTATCAAGGTGTGCCTTTGTTTTTGCTAAACGGGATAGTTTGGATGTTTTGAAGTGGGGTTGTATGAGGCACTTATCCATTGTCAGTGTATTACCAACAGCAGATGACGGTCAGGACGTAACCTGTTTGGCGATTCAGATGGGAGTACCAACACCTGAGCAAGGAAATGTACCGCTGTGGATGGGGCTGGTAGCAAAACTTATTTCAGCTACTTAAAAGAAAGGCCCTCCCAAAAAAAAAAAAAAAAAAAGACTATATAAGTTTAAGTGTACGGTATATTTAGAACGGGGAACTGAACTGAAAGTGATGCTGTTTCAAGAGAGAACAGATAATTTTCACCTCTCCATCAGAAAAGGCCGTCTGACGGCAAATAAAGTGGTGAAAATATTCTTTATTCACCACTTAATATGATAACAGTATCTGCATTCTAGCTCTAATCTGAGCCTGCTATGATCTTCTTCATCTTCATCTTCATCTTCAACCGCTTATCCGGGGTCGGGTCGCGGGCTCCAGCAGGGGACCCCAAACTTCTCTTTCCCGGGCCACATTAACCAGCTCTGACTGGGGGATCCCGAGGCGTTCCCAGGCCAGTGTGGAGATATAATCTCTCCATCTAGTCCTGGGTCGTCCCCAGGGTCTCCTCCCAGCTGGTCGTGCCTGGAACACCTCCCTAGGGAGGCGCCTAGGAGGCATCCTTACCAGATGCCCGAACCACCTCAACTGGCTCCTTTCAACGCAAAGGAACAGCGGCTCTACTCCGAGTCTGTCAGGGATGACTGAGCTTCTCACCTTATCTGTAAGGGAGATGCCAGCCACCCTCCTGAGAAAACCCATTTCGGCCGCTTGTACTCGCGATCTAGTTCTTTCGGTCATGACCCAGCCCTCATGACCATAGGTGAGAGTAGGCACGAAGATTGAACGGTAGATAGAGAGCTTTGCCTTCCGGCTCAACTCTCTCTTCGTCACAACGGTGCGGTACAGCGACTGCAATACCGCCCCCGCTGCTCCGATTCTCCGGCCAATCTCACGTTCCATTGTTCCCTCACTCGTGAACAAGACCCCGAGGTACTTGAACTCCTTCACTTGGGGTAAAGACTCATTCCCTACCTGGAGTAGACAATCCATCGGTTTCCTGCTGAGGACCATGGCCTCCGATTTTGAGGTGCTGATCCTCATCCCAGCTGCTTCACACTCGGCTGCGAACCGATCCAGTGAGTGCTGGAGGTCACAGACTGCCAGCAGAACCACATCATCTGCAAAGAGCAGCGATGAGATCCTCAGCACACCAATCTGCAAACCCTCCTCCCCCCGACTACGCCTCGATATCCTGTCCATGAATATCACGAACAAGATATTCTGCTATGATCTAAAAATCCTAAATTGCATTAATGTGTTGTGTTAAAGAACTTGCGTGAACGTGTTATTGTCGCGTTAACGTTGACAGCCCTAAATTTCTGTGCCACGTCTGCCCTCGCCAGTCACACCTTGGATACCAATGAATAAAACAGTCAAGTCTCGATTGTTATGGGTGTGTAGTTGATGTAAGACCAACGTTGCATAATGTCTCACTTTACAAAAAACCCAAGTTACCGAAGGAATGCCTCGTGGCAGGGCTGTGTGTGAGGCTGTGTGTGTTTGACGCTGCAGTGAGTTAACACACTGCGAGCTGGAGGTGCGTTTGATGCCGCTGCACCGATGCAGTGGTTGCACCTGTCAGCCTCTGTCACCCAGGTGATAAAAACACACTCTCCTCGATGCGGCGGGCCAGAAGAGAGTTTTTAAAGGCGGATCTTACAATTCCTAATTTAAAAAAGTATATGAAAGTATGGAACTGTGGAAGACAAAACTTTATGAGATGGAAAGAGAGCTTTTGCACATTTCCATCAACTTCAATCCCATCATAATACAGGGAGTGGCTTTCTTCTCCTTTTTTTTTTTTTTTTTTTTTTTACATTTTACATCAAATATGACTTAAAGTATGCAGGTGCTGCTTCAATCAAATCTTGAGGAATTAAATAAATATAAAAGATGGGGTCCATACTGTGTATGTGTATAAAAAGAAATTAGCATTTCACAGCGCTCTCAAGAGGTTTAGTACATTAGCTGGACATCGAATTAGCTTAAGAAATCCTTTGTTTTGCTGCTGTTCTGCACTTTCCTGTTTGAAGAAGGCCCATAAAGTTGCTATAAAAATATCTTTTACCTTGTTAAACCTTAATTTGTAACATCATACAAATCTGCGGGATATTATAAATCACATTCACGTGTGTGTGTGTGAGGCAGCCATTTAAAAGAAAGACGGATAGCTCTCTCTGCTACATCAGAGACTCCTCTTTTAGTCATTAATTTGAAGACGGGCGTAATGAATCCATCCCACACACCAGTGAGTTTCAATTGGTGCATATTAACACCAGGTTAGGATCTGTGATTTCTTCATGTAGAAGACACTGTATTTCAATGCTATTAATCTCTGTCTAGTTATATTATATGTCTATTCGGTGCACTTGTGTGTGTAGCAGAGAGCTCTCTGTACGTATTAGATTCTGATTACGCAGATTGCTTCTAAGTCATTAAGTTCAGCATGCTTAATGGATCCATCTGATGCTTCATTAAGTTTTAATGCATCTGCATTTAATTACGTGACAGGTTCAGTGAGTGTGTGATGTGACGGTTTGTGTTTTGTCAGATAAAGAACTGGTCTCGGCGTAGCGGTTCCAATCATTTCACACATTGATTGATTTGGCGGGCGTCGCATAATGTATTTCAGGGGCGTGTGGGCGGCTTAAAGGGGAGCTACGCCCATTTTCAAAATTCGTGCGTGTCATTCCTTTGGTCTGACAGTCTAAAAATATTAATAAACATGAACGACTCCCAAATCTAAGAGTGCTAAAACTCCAACTTGTGATGTCAAGGTTTAAAGTAGGGGTCAGAATCAGCAGAGGTCCCAAGATACGATGTTATCCCGATACTTAAGTCACGATATGATATTGCGAATTTAAACATTTTGCGATATGCTGAGTTGTGTGATAATGTGTTAACACAAACTTTTTCACCACTAAGTTCTTTAACGCATCAGTGCAACTCGTGATTTTTAGGTTGTAGCAGGCTCAGTTTCAAATTACCACTGGTACCAACCATGTTATACTCACTTGTTATGAAGGAGGCTAAATAACGCTCCGAGCTTGTGCAAAATTTTGGCAGGAAAAACTGTCATGGCCATTTTTAAAGGGGTCCCTTGACCTCTGACCTCAAGATATGTTCATGGAAATGGGTTCTATGGGTACCCACGAGTCTTTACAGACATGCCCACTTTATGATAATCACATGCAGTTTGGATCAAGTCATAGTCAGGTCAGCACACTGACACACTGACAGCTGTTGTCGTCTGCTGGGCTGCAGTTTGCCATGTTATGATTTGAGCATTTGTTTTTATGATAAAGTCAGTACCTGTGAGGGTGTCTGGACAATATTTGTCATTGTTTTATGTTGTTAATTGATTTCTAATAATAAATATATGCATACATTTGCATTAAGCAGCATAGTACTAGCAGAGTACTAAATATTTGATAAATCTCCCTTTAATGTACATTTTGAGCAGATCAAAAATGTGTGATTAATTTGCGATTAATCATGATTAAATAATTTTAATGATTGACAGCCCTAATAATAATGAGATTTGCTTTTCCGTATCACGCCACATTTCCCACAAACTCTGTACCTTCCTGCTGCAAAAGGATTTTTTTGATGCGTTTGAACATTAGTGCTTGTTTGTCTACTGCGTGCAACCTGACATGCAAATAGTGTTTTTTAGAGAAACTAAGAGGACTCTGTACTCAACCTGCAACATGTGGTTCCTGGTGTCTTGTACCGTCCCTGTCATTCTTGTCGATATGCTACTAGATTGACCCTCTGCGTGCACGCTCACCTTGGATTATGGCTCGAAGGACACATACGATAAGCCGCCGTTTCGGCTTAATGTCTGTTGAATGTGACCTTCACATCCAAGCAATGTAAACACAATCTAAAGGCAGTGGTGCAACCACTACAAATATTTGAATGGAGTAGATTTAATTAAACATTGTAAATGTAAAAAAAAAATGTCCATTTGGGACTACTTGGACATACAAGGATTTTCCAGGAGAATCTCAAAAAGAGGTCATGATGAAATATTTAGAGTCGAGGGCGTTGGCTAAAAGCTCCGTGCCATCTTGCACACTCTGAATATTTTAGTTCCCACCTCTCAGAATTCTGCTCAAGACCTTAGTATACCCTAATTAAAGTAAGCCTCCGTATGTGTGTGTGTGTGTGTTTGTTCCAGTGTTTTGCTGTTCTTGTGAGAATCATACAAGAACACAATAATGTGGAATGAGAGGATTTTGAAATTTGAATTTAGGTCAAATTTAGCTGTTAGCTTTAAACAGAAAGTAATGAAAGTTATGGAACAAACTGGCAGATATCAGTCAACCATGTGTGTGTGTGTGTGTGTGTGTGTGTGTCTGTGTGTGTGTGTGTGTGTGTGTGTGTCCGTGTGTGTGTGCGTGTGTGTGTGTGTGTGTGTGTTTCAACAGGACCAAGCAGGCAGGCAGCGGAGCGCCGATGTGTCAGTAAGGCCTCTGGACTCCGCCGCAGAGCAGGTAACAAACCTCCACTCTACGTCTTTCACTCACTCGTCATTAATTCCTCCATTTTTCATAGGCGTGAGGGGAGGCTGGAATTTCTTTGGAAATATTCTGAATGTGGGTTGAATCTTAATGTCGCAGATGGCGCTGCGTGGTGGGCTTATGTGTGTACAAACCTTTCAGGTGGACGTCATTGCTTTCGTTCTATGATTTCTATGTTTCTTGGAAGGTTTCAATCTGTTTGTTTCTTTCTCTTTTTTAATGATTTATTTCCAATATTTGTGTATTTCACGTATTGGCCTAAGTCTCTCTCTGTTTTTATTGTTAACACCAGCAACAGTGTGTGTCTGTGTGTAGGAACAATATAATGATGATGATTATATATGGTTGCATCCTTTCAATGAGCAGGCAAAGAAAAATGCCAAATCTTCTACTACCTTCTCAGTTGTGAGAATTTGCTGCTTTTCTTTGTCTTTTTGCGACAGTGAGCTCAATATTTTTGGCATTCAAAGACATCACGTGGTGCTTTATGGCATTTTTCACTATTTTCTAGATCATTTCGTAGAGCATCGATTATTGTCGAAAATAATCAGCGGCTTTATTGATGGAAAAAAAAGATATGGTGACTTCTGGAGTAGCTCCCACTTTGATGATACGAGAAGATCATTTTGTAAAGCTGAAGACAGAATGCTTTGAATGTTTGTGTGACAGAAAGAGAGAGAGACCATACTGCTGTCACTGACTCCCGAGTTAGATGGAAGTAAAAGAAAGAGTGAGGGCAGAAGAGGGAAGACTTATAGGACACAGCAATGGAGCCAGTGTTCATTTCGTTAATGTGTTCCTCAACATATTTTTCCATTTCATAATTTTTTTCATATATATTTTGTTTGTCTTTTCATGACTAAGACAAGGTGATGATGAGAGGGCACCGACAGTGACGATATCAAACATGCAATATCGTTGATGAAAAGGACAAGACTAAAATGTAGTTTAGAAACATAAAAACTTGACCAAAATCTCTCTTTATTTTTGTCACCTCTCTCTCTCTCTCTGTGGTGGCGGCGTTCAGTCCGTCTCTGTCCTTGTCTCACACATCAATCCTGGAAATTGTGCTGTTATAATATAGGGCTGTGTATTGGCAAGAGATTTTAAGAAGTTCGCGTTTTCATGCAGTCAGAAGTGCGTTTGCCTTCAGTACAGTCTCTGTAACGTCAAACGTCATATTACCACTTCGAGAGGGCACATAGACTGAGGACAAAAAAAAGTATTGACTTAATCAATCTTTGCATGTAAACTGTTTATTAATTGAAATCAATACTGCACTTTGTGATACAGTATCACAAAACATGATATCACGATATTTAGTATTTTTGATATTTTCTTACACCCTTACGATAAAGCATAAAGTTGGTGGTTTATGGGCCGGGTCGGGTTTGGATAGTTGAGTAACATATTTTTACATGTCGGGTGGACGGATTAGCTCTCATACCAGACATCATCTTAATCATTCAGCATGTTTTTTCCATCAGATAATGATAAGATAAAATTTTATGTTAATTAACTTATATAGTTATTAAAGTGACAGAAATGTATAATATAATCTCATGACTAAACAGGACTAAGATTAAATAAAGAACATGGGTGACAAAATTAAGAGAAAAAACATTTTGACGAAAATCAAATTCATTTTCTGTGACTAAAACTGGACTAAAATGTTTTGAGTTATCGTCTAAATCTATGAAGGATAAAAATGACTAAAATTTGACTAAACCTAATAATCGTTTTCAAAAAAGATGACAGTGAACACTGAATGGAGCAGCAAAGAGAACAGAAAGGAAAAAGCCAAATAAATAGTCCTCTTTAGGCTTGTAGTACTGTAGTACTGTAGTAGTACTTGTTGTACTGTAGTACATGTGTTGAAATGATGCAGTGTATGAGTACTGCTCTGGATGCCTCACACCCCCGGTGGAGCTGGGAAACTTCATTTTGAGTTTTGGCATTTTTAATTCTCTATTTGTCTGGAACTCAGAGAGACGACAGTGACACATACTGTACTGTAGCAACAGAGTCAGATCTTGACAAGCTTTTAAACCCATGCTTATCACAGCATGCCATCGCTTCTGTTTTAAAGCCTTCCCTCTCCATCTCTCCCAGCATGCCTTCTCTCTCCCCTCTCCTCCCTTGTTGTTTCCTCCCTCCATCATTCACAGCTTGTAACCTCTTTCATTTCTCGCATCTGTCTTTTGACTCGTCTCTCGTTTTTTTGTTCCAAAATGTGCCCATCTAATCTCAGTAGGTGTTTCAGAAATACAAATTCACCAGACATGTGTCTTCTCAAACACTTTCTCGCATCCCCTCATCCCTCATCGTTCTGCTCTTGTCTTCTGTCTGACCTGTCGTGCCCTGATCTTATTGTGTGGTTTATGTGGTATAATGAGAGTTTCTCTTGAGTTTTACTCCATATAATTGGAATATCATTCATAAAAGTAGTGAAGGGAGATATATTTTTTTATGGCTTTAGTCCCCTGCAACCCTACACTGATGGATACATATATATATATGATAGGATATGTGTAAATTTTACCATCACCACTAAACTGGCAGGGATTTTATTTTAAGATTACTCTTCATTTGGCTGTGTAATTTTCATCTCTAATATGCAGTATTTATCATCAACTACTGTTACTGAAAAGAGCTAAAGGCGAGATTGGGAGCATTTTGATTGCCTCTACACGGCTCTCAACATGGCGACAGCTGAAGCTAACCGACAGCTCGTAGCAGACGGTGCTAACAATGAAAACAGCAGTGTTTACCCGAGGGGGAGCTACGCTGGGTGCTACGCTGCGGAACCTGTTGTTTTTTTTATTTCGGCGGCCGTGTTAGCAGATTAGAGCAGCCACTTCTAGACCTCGCCTTCAACGTCTCGCCCGTTTTTACCACGAGCCGCACGGTTCACAGCGACAGACAGTGAAAGTGTTGTTAGAAAAGTGTATTATTAAGTATAACATTATACCAGCAACATTACTACAGTTGCAGTGTCTGTATCTGGAAAATATGTCACAGACAGAGAATATTTTACACTACCTGATTCCATTTCAAAATAAAAGCCCTGTAGCATCTTTTTTGGTGGAAAGAATGCATTCATTTCTTAAGGCAATGTTTTTCTTCTGAAATATTCAGTGGAAAGAGTTGTGAAAATGCAGTTACTATCAGGTCTCCCTAAACTATAGAGTACTGGCTTTTAACTTTGTAAACATAGTAGTGATAACACTTTTCTGATCGCCCATCAACGATGAATGACACAAGAAACAGTGTAGAGAAACACACAGAGCTTTATGATCCTAACCTTTTTTCTGTCTAAATTGACATTTACAATGAAATTAAATGGCCATTATGAAAGACAAACTGTTTGTAGAAAGAAAGGGCTGGCAGCAGCAGAAACGCTGCTGGTTGTTACCACATCATAACTTTTTAACAAGTCCTCTGTTGTCATTGTTCATGGAAACATGGAGGCTCCACATTTTAATTTCAACTGCTGACACTTGTATGTAAAATGTTTAACAGCTTTAATATCGAACACAGTTTCACGGCAGTTTGTGAAATAGTCACGAAATTGAGTCTATTCCATTCGTGTACATCAAGTTTTCCCCTTTTTTGCTGACACTCAGCAAGAATTTCAAAAACACATTTTTCGTGCATTTTCCTACGAATGTCAGCAACACATGACACCCGTGTCAGTTTCAGCTCCAGTCTCTTCAAAATAAAACTACTTAGGTAGGTTGTTGTTAAGTGATTTAACTTAAGTATGGAAGTTATGTGACAAACAAATGAATGAACACGAACCCCAGTCTCCTGGGAGAAAGTCCGTCGTTATTTGACCCACCCATCCATCCTGAACTCCCTACATGGCATTTGCCACTCTTTATGCTTCCCGGTTCACAATTTTGTGGATTACATATGACCATTTAAATGACTTTAAATGACTTTAAATGAAATTTCACATGAGCTAATTGAAGTATGAGGCCATATTTCACTGTTTTTTTATTCTTAACCTATGTATAAGATACCAAATAGAGCAACTAGGCATTCTTTTTCAAGTCACCATTCTTTAAGGTAATTAATTTCCCCATTGTTGGACTAATAAAGGTAGATCTTCTTCTTCTTCTTCTTTAGTGGTCATGTGGATGGTACATTGCAGATAGCTGCCATGAAGTGTTTTGTAATTTAGCTGTGAAAACAGGCCTTGTTCCCAGAGACCAAGACACTGTCTTGTTGCCATGGCTGAAGTGCTTTTGATAGTTGAACATGGTTAGTTGGGAATGTTGAGTCTTCTGACTGTGTGTCCTCTCATTCTCAACAAATTAAAGGATTAAATATCTGGTGGTTCCCCCTCTATAGCAGCATTCACATGAATTTCATCTCATCAAGTTGCCACTTAGCAGCCACATTCATGGCTGGTGGACAGAACGATGGCACACTGAGTGTTTCTCTCATTCTAGTGGTGCTGGAAGAACTAAATGACTTGTTAAAAGTACATTTCAGGGTCACTATACAGTAGCAGAAGTGATGAATTGATGCAGTGCTTCTCTGAATTTCATGGAAGTATTGATCTTTCATTATATACACTAATAATAATATGTAATATAATTTTGACATGAAATAGCTAATATATTGCAATATATCTTATCTCAATACTCAGCATATTGCAAAATGTTTAAAATCACTTTAAGATAAAATATATCATCAAATTTCAATAAGATGTATCATGACTTAAGATTGCAATAAGATAAGATGTCTGATGACTTAAGATCGCAATAAGATAAGATGTGTCATGACTTAAGATTACAATTAGATAAGTTTAGAGATAGATATTTTATCAAAATATATTTATTCTGTATCATGAATTAAGATCTCAAGAAGATAAGATACTTCATGACTTAAGATTGTAATAAGATAACATGTATCATGACTTAAGATTACAATAAGATAAGATATATCATGACTTAAGATCACAATTAGATAAGATGTATCTTGACTTAAGATTGCAATAAGATGTATCATGATTTAAGATTACAGTAAGATAAGATGTATCATGAATTAAGATCTCAAGAAGATATGATATATCATGACTAAAGATTGCAATAAGATGTATCATGATTTAAGATTACAATAAGATAAGATGTATCATGACTGAAGAGCTCAAGAAGGTAAAATGTAGGACAATCAGAGTTGTGAGATGTAGATGCAGTGGTTTTTTATTTGTTCTTTTACTGCATTTCCTCTGGATGAAGTTGTGATTCTCCAGCCAGAGAAGCAGCCTCTTTCACACTGTATGTCCAGGCTTCATCGCCAGCGCTACACAGATTGCTACTGTATGAATGTCTTCACGTGTTGGTTTATGTTTTACACCAGAGAATCAAATCAGCCTCTTTGTTATGCGCTTCTTTCAATGTGTGTCACAACAAGCATGATGATAGTTTGTGTTTTAAAGATGTGGTTTGTCCTGTCAGTGTCTACTGAACCTGGGAGTGTCCATTGTGTTCAGAACTAGCATACACAACAGTCACTTGATTTGCGCTGAAAACGTACAAATCATTTTACGTACGTTAAGTATGAATGAGAATATTGTCATCCAGCAAAAGTATGGAAAATTGAATTAAGAAGATTCTGCTGATCTTAGCAAGAGGGGTAAAAATCAGACTCGCGTTTAATGACAGGCCATGCGTTGTCGATTAGTTTGCATAAAACAAGCTAAGATCGAGGGACTGCAATTCAAAAAGTCACTTCTGAGATCTATAGATGTTGTTTCACAGCAATAATGTACGTGCCCCAGATACGATAAAGGAAGATTAAAAAACAAAAAGTCTAAAATGACCTAAGTTGAAGACTAATGCTACCTCTCTGTATTAAAGGGTTACTTTGGTATTTTTCAATGTGGACCCTATTTTCCCATGTTTTTGTGTCTTAGTGACTAACTTTGAAATCGGTCCAGTATTGAGGGAGAGACCTGTAACTGTAAATTGATATTTGTTTTAAATTTTTTCAAGGTTAAGTTTATTTATTTATTTATCCTTGTGTTAATCCCCTTATTTATTTACTCTCCTGTTTAATTTTCCTTTTTTTAAATAGGTATTTGTATTCATTTTTAAATTTATTTATTTATTTTTGCATTTATTTTTTTATTTATAGATTTATTTTTGCCTTAGTTTAATTTTTTTGCATTTATTTATTTTTTTTATTTTATATTTATTTTCAAATCTGTTTATATAAATATGTATTTATTTCTGCATGTAAATGATGGCGCCAGCTGGACCCAATAACAACATATTGCAGCCTGTGACCAGCTGCCGTCTATACCTCTCTCCCTCAATATTGGACCAATTACAGAAATTATTGTCCCTATTAGTCAGTTAGACACAAAACCATAAGAAAATAGGGTCCAGTTTGAAAAATAAAGACGTACGCTTTAATAAAGGTATTGGATGCCTTATATTCTTGACTTTATATATACTTTATATAAGCTACAAAGTGTGATGCTCAGTGCACACTGTTGCCTCCCAATACACCGTGTATGTTATTTCATAAGACACTTCCAGGCAGCTTCAGTTCCTATGTGTGCTTTTCATGTCTGCTACATAGAGAGTCGTGGCTCCAAACCAGCTGCTTCAGCATAAGGCCCAGGTCTCCCAACCTCAGCTACAGCCGCAAGCTAAGCCCCAGCCTCTGGCTCAGCATCAGCAGCCCTCAGCGGGCAGGAGATCCCACCGCACCCTGCCCAAGGACCAAACCCAGCTCCTGTCGCTGCAGCACGACCACAGACACAGGGAGAGAGAGAGGCAGAGGCAGCGAGAAAAGCCGGTGGCAGCCGTCCAGAAGCTAACGGCTAATAGCGGGAGCGCAGCTGCTTCTTCTGCCGCCGCCGCTGCTGCTGCTGCTGCTTCTTCCTCACCCAGCCGCCCTGCAAACAGCCAGCGCTCAGCGGTAAAACCCTGCCTCCCTCAGCCGTCTAGCACCATTTATCACCTCTACATCCCACGTCTTTCAGTCTGTCTGTCTTCCCCCTCACTTTCACTGAGTTTGATGATTTATTTCTTCTATTTTTTTTAGTTTATTTGATTTTGTTTTTGTGTGTAGTCGGCGCTCTCAAACCTCTTTACTTTCTTTTGGTTTGTCGCCTCATCCTTATCGCACTTGACAGGCCGCTTTCACCTAAAGGTCACAAAGTTGTGGAGAAAGGAAGTGAAATGTTAGGCAGAATGTGGTTACGTTAGATAAACACAGTTCAGACCAAGACATTTCCTTAAGGAAGAACTGAGGGCAAAGCCCCCATCACCATGCTGCCAGCATTGACTTCTCCACTTGGTGGCTTAGGTGTGATAACTCTAAAAACACAGCTGAAAGCATCTGGTTTTGCCATGAAGTATGACGATTATATCCGCTTCATGTATTTTTGTTTTTTCATGTGTGTGCATGGTGGCATATGCTGACTGTTTGTGTAGGGAGACAACATGTTGTTCGTACCCTTTAGTCATAAACCACACAGGAAACTTAAACAGGTAACAGGCCAAAGGTACCATTTCTAAAAAGATAAGGCATTTTTAAACCGTTCACAGTCAAATGGCTCTCTAAAAAATATACAGTGCTGTGAAAAAGTATTTGTCCCCCTCTTGATTTCTTCTGTTTTTGCATAATTGTCACACTTAAATGTTTCAGATCATCAAACAAATATTAGATATTAGACAAAGATAACCAGAGTAATGACGATTTTATTTATTAAGGGAAAAAAGCTATCAAAACCTACCTGGCCCTATGTGAAAAAGTAATTGCCCCCCCTTGTTAAATCTTGAATTAACTGTGATCAGCCACATTTTTTTGAAAAGAAAAATCAATTATCTTGCTAAATAAAACATGGATCATAAATGTGTGTTTGCCACAGAGCTTATTTTCTGCAATAATCCAAAACCCAGATGAAAAATCCCATTGGCTTTTTGTCGAGGGAACCAGGGTGATACAGACTTCCTGGTCAGCCTACAAAAATATGTCATCCTGGAGCACTTTATTTCACTAAAATGAGACCATAATTTACTAAATGGTCATCATGTTGTGTTGTAGAAGACTTTAAACTGGCTACTGAGACCACAAACTTGTGCTTACAATGTTTACTGAGGTAATTAATCAAGTGACAAAGGCTTCTATACAATCCGACAACCAGAGGAGTCTTCACCTGCTGGCTATTAGAAAGAATGCGAGATGAAGGTACTTTCGTGTTGGCTTAATTTTTCATACCCGGTGGTTGCCCACTGGCCAGTAAGTAGGGTATAAAACTTCTTAGAAATAGTCTTAAGAATGTGCCTAAACTTTGATGTAGGAGTCAAAAATATTGTAAAAGTTGGACTGAGAAGCTTTGCGTAAAGTAGTTGAAAGCAACTTAAACACAGTCTGTAAGTGTGATTCTAAACGGCTGACCGCAGCAACTCCAAAGTGTTATGGACAGCGATCATGTCTACCCATAATGCCCTGCCCAAAGCACTGAATCAGCCAATAGCGAGCCTCCAAAGGTGATGTATCACGGCTGCGTCACAGTTCCATGCACGCCTCTTCTTGGTCACTCACTGTATCCCACATTGTACAATATATACTTAATATATATTCATGTTTATTTATGTATATACAGTATATGTGGTACAGATGGGTTTGTACTATATGTGAGAAAAAGAAATGCGGATTTCATTGTGACTACCTGATTAGACGGAGGACTGTGTCACACACGTCTTACATGTGTTTACTGTCTTTAGATGGACTTCCAAGAATCAAACCTGGCCAGGCTGCTTTTGGCTGCCGGGCTGCCCAGCCAGGTGCACTCTCGGCTGGGCTCTGGGAGCAGCTCTAGTCCTTGTACTCCAGCCATGCAGAGAGCTCACCTCAGCCAGGTACTCTCATTGTCTTTGAATGCTCTCTTCTTCTTCTCTTTCTTCTAATTTAGCTCTGTGTTTATCTAGTCTGTTCTAATCAGATTTACATTTTATTATATTATAGTTTTCATTTTTCAATTCATTGTAGTTTTGTATGAATTAGTTTTCAGGGTGCGTTTGTATTTTTGTTAATTTTAGTTTAAGGTGAAAGATGTGGTTTTTATTTAGTTTCAGTTTACTAAATATATTTTCACTTATTTTCATTTTAGTTTTAGTTTACTATGATAACACTTCAACATTTATGTGTGTTAGGATGTTTTTATACACAGGAGTCTTTCACTTTTACTATTGCCTCAAAAATACCACTGCTGACTCTACTTTTGGTGATGTGGCTAAAATCCACAATGTATACCAATTCACAGTCACAAATTACCATGGGTTAACCTATTATTTTCCCAGAATGCCAATCTGCGCTCTAGTCGAGACGCCCCTCACAGCAGCTCTATGTCAGATATGGCCATCTCCCCGTTGTCCCCATTTTCCCCCCTGTCTCCAACTGATGACGTCTTCTTGGACTTCGGGACGCCACCTAAGGTGAGCAACGGCAGTCCTGTTAGCTGCTGGATGACAGCAGGTTAGATGACTTACAGAAACCAGGGCAAGAAATATCACCGATCGAAAGAGAAAGTTGTTGCTATAGTCATGCCAGGCGTAGGTGTAGCCTACATCACATGAGGTTGGTATAATGTGTTAGTGTGTGCAAAGCATCTTGTATTCTGGTCATAGCAAGCTAAGGAAGTGGTGCACGAGGTCGGCACACTGTGTGGGTGTGTGTTTATGTTTGAGGAAAGTGCTTGTGGGAGGAGAGAGGTTGTGCTTTGCCTTAAGGGATAGTTTGGGTATTTTGAAGTGGGGTTGTCCATAGTGAGTGTATTACCTACAGTAGATGACGGTCAGCACGCTCTAGTTATGGAGAAGCAGAAGGCAGGAGTTACAGCATGTGGGCAAAGCAATGTACGACTGGGCCATGTAGAATATTTTGACCGCTTTATCTTTCCGTCAGCCCTTTTCTATGAGGAACTGAAACCGTTGTAACCACGCTCTCTTTAAAGCCACCAGACTCCATTGGAAAAACCTGTAATTTTACCTTGTGGAGCACAGAGGTTGATAGTTTACTGCTGCGTCGACGTGTTTGTGCTATTGTTTGACTTTGGTGAATCTGAACTTACCAAAGTCACATAATAGCACAAACAAGCTAACCGATGGAGGCAGCGGTAGACCCTTAACATCTGTGTTTTGTGAGGTAAAATTAGTGTTTTTTCAATGAAGTCTGGTTGCTTTGGTGAGAGCATAGATAACTGCTTTAGTTCCTCATCGGAAACATAGACTATATAGCTGTCTCATGACAAGGCAAACTGGCAAAAATATTCTAAATGTAGCGTAGATTTAAACAGATTGTTTTAAGGCGGGCCTTTCTTTTAGGAGGCTAAAATATATGTTGTTGCCGGGTTGATGCGTCCACAGCAGTACATCGCTTTGCTTCCGTGCGGTTCCGCCTGTCTCCTTCTCCAAACTGGGGGTATGTCGACCGTCATCTACTGCATTGGTTCCCAACCTATTTTCCCCGAAGCCCCCCTACTTGTATTTAAGAAAAGCTGAGCCACACCCTCCATTTTTCTTACATCATCACCAAAAATGTACAAATCCTCAAACAAAACCCTTAATTTAAATAAGGTGCTTCAGTGTATTGAATGAGTTGTCTTTACTTTATTAAATTAACTTTCTTTAATGATTATGAACTCATCAGCTAAACACCAACAAATATGGATATTTCATATTTAATTTCAGAAATGTTTACATCTGTCTTTTCCAATAAATTTTGACTTTTGGATGTTAAAACACACTGGAGTCCGTGGAAATGTTTGGATCACAGGAGTCGGAAACAATCCCACACAGCCAACTCTAATTTTACAAATAGTATAATACTAATAATATTAGATTGATCTTTATCTGCAACTGTGCAGTAATACCAGTGTCAAACCGAATCTGTACTACTAAGTAGCCAAAATGGTCTTTTAAATATTTTTATATGCATGCTTTTGGATAAAATATTCAGTAAGTGTGTTATTGTGATTTTAGTTATACATGAGCAAATCAAATTTTGACAACCTCAGAGCAGACAAATCCTGGCGAACACCCTGTGATCTTTGGTGCTCCCCTAAAAGGGGCCAAGACCCCCCGGTTGGGAGCCACTGATCTGCTGTAGGTGATACACTGACTCTGGATAAGTACCTCATACAACCGCATTTCAGAACACCAGAATTACCCCTTTAAGGCTTGTTATGAAGCGCTTTTAAATAAAAACATCTCAGCTTGCCGTAAAACACAACATACGCTCTCTCTCCGTCTCGCCGTTGCTTTCTGTCTAATACCACTGCTCCCCCCGCTCTGTGTTTTATGAACAGAATATGCTGTTAGGTGTATTTACTAACAGAACACCATATGGAGTTGATAGAACAACTAATAACTACTACAGAGAGAGGAGGGGAGCCCAATAAAGCTGTCTGTTTGCTGGGTTACGTTGTTGAGCTAACAGGAGGCCATATGGAGTCGGTAGAGCAGTTAATAACTCTGTACTCCGTCCTGTAATTGCAGGAGCTGGTGTGGTTTTAAAACTGGTAACTTTCAGGGACCAACACCACAATAGGGTTCGCCAGTAATGTGCTGTTGCAAAGCCATGCATTTGATGACTTTTTACTGTTTAAATGATTTTATATAAGCTTAAATAGAGCTGAGGGCTCTGCGATAATTCAGAACCGTTCTTGGGAGATTAAAGGTTCATATCTGAATATCATGTGTGCTGCAATAGTGGTCAGGAAATGACAGACGCCGAGTTCGACACGGGGTTGTGTACGCGTTCAGGAGAGTCAGATGCAGGATGTGGGCAACTTGTCAGAAGGATGATAGGTATTCCCACAGTTCACTTCCTGCTCTGCTGGGTGTGTCTTCCTCTCAGCGACTGGGCCACGTGACCCCAGGAGATGAGAGGTCAGACAGCCACCAGCTGGTTGGTACAACCCAGAGCTCGAGAAGAATGAAATGTTGAAAGATCCCATTTAAAACAAAACAGTGCTTTTTTTCACCTCTTTACACAGATTGATCTGGTTTCACAATGTTGTTCTTGTCATGTCGTGAACGCAACACTGTTGGGAAAAAAAAAGGGGTTAAGAAATATCCCTGAGTCAGATAATATTTCCACACCACGTGTGAGATTTGGACATTGTGGCTGTTGGAGTTTAAAGGAGCAAAACTGAAATGTGAAATGTGAAGAAAAGCCAAATGGTCTCATTAGATTCTCAGTAGTAAATATCTCCCAGTGGCTTATTAAAGGCTTTATTGCACTCAGCTCTGCACCCTTTCAGGCTCTTTAGAGTTTGTTGTACATAAAGGTTTCATAACCGCAGAAACCTTCCTATAATTAGCTGAAACCCTGCTTGGCTAGACACAAGATCCTCATAAATAGGAGAGCCCTCTCAGACTTATGAAACAAGCAGTCGGGACCACCAGGACACTGTCTTCTTTGTGTATCCGCTAACTGTGTGTTTCTGTCAAGTCTGTTCAAGTGATTCTTCTTCTGCTCTCAGGTCCCTGAACGCACTACCTCTAAGTTCTACTGTCGAGAGCTGGTGATGGGACACAAGAGGGCCGCTTCAAGGTAGACCACCACTGCTACTGTTATATGTTGTTATGAAGGTTGGCCCATGTGTAGTCTGCCAGTGATTTACTGTCACTTTTTGTGATGAACTTGAGAAGTTAGAAAATCAATATTTTATATTGACAGTGGGTCAAACTGAATTATCACCTGACTCTGTTGCCGCACTTCACTGTTTTGGATCACTTTCAGGCCTGGGCCAGACCAGCCTCATGAGGAGCGCATGACGGCTGCGTTACCAGATGTTTTTTTTTTTTTTTTTTCGGCGTCTATATTAACACGGTAGAGCAACCAGATGCTCGGCTGCATCTCCTAGATATTCGAGGTCTATTTTTGACGCGAGTTGCGCACGGTTCACAGCAGCTGACAGTGGAAGTGATCTATTGACTGTATATTCACATCATATCATCATAGCAATATTACTACGGTTTCCCTCGCAGGCGATACAGATTAAACAGAAGAAGTTGAAACATGTCTCCAAACATCTACAAACCTGTAATAGTAATAACACTATGCCGAAGAGTTGCTGTGTAGCTGGTTACACCAACAATAAATCCAAAAATGCGGCTCTCCAATTTGTTCCTCTGCCATGTAAATAAAAAATATATACTTGAAGGGCTTTATGGCTCCAAGCTATAGACCACACCAGCATGTTCTCAGGTCGTCACTGAGGCCCGAAAAAAACTTGCTGTCACAGAGAAAATGCTGAAAAACTGATGTGTAGCGGGTTAAGAAATAACTGACGCTCCTTAACTTATTATTAACCGCTAACCGACAAGATTTGTGCCCCACATGCACAGAGCTGAGTCTCCAGTTCACCGTTCAGGAGCGTTAGCAGCCACAGTGCTGTGTGTGGTGTTGTGGACATGCAGCCACTTTCCGGGTAACTCTTCACCGCACATTTAGTTTAGCAGGTTGTCAGCTGTGTGTCTGACCGGCGTTACATAGCGAGTGTCCGACAAATAGTGTTTGTCTGGGCTCTTAAGGTGGACCAGCTTTTTTCCTTAAAGTGATGAGCTGCTCCTCTGAGTTTTGCTCAGCTGTTTAATTATTAATATTTCTTTTAGCCAATAAACCGATTAGTATTAATCTGTTAAAATGCTTAACATCGGTTAATTATTAACACCAAGTCAGCGTTGAAAATCGCTAAATGCTGCTGGTGACAGTGACTAGTGTGACTACCTAACATTAGCTTGAGCAGGAAGCTGCTGCATTAATACAATAAAGTTACATCAGCATCAGACTGTCTTCAGACTTCTGTTGCTTATTTACAGACAACACTTAGCCTAGCGTGATTTAATCAAATATGTATGGTAGTCTGGATAAGCAATATATGGGCACTGTGGTGGACGGGGCGGAAGACTGAAGGGATCAACCTTAATATACTAAGGTACAGGATCTTCAGTTTTCTATCCCCTAAAAGGGGGTGCTGCCTTGACTTTTGGCGAAGTACTCACATGTGCCGGTGTGATGCATACAGGAAATTAATGACTAGCTGGTGAAAATGGTTGAGCATTTAGGAGCTAAAGAGCCAAATATTTGACCAAAGAGTTGGTGGAGAGCAAAAACGAGCTAAAATGAGAGTAAATACACTTACATTTATCAGGTGGTCAGAGACACGACTCCAAATAAACAGTAATGTCTGCTGGATGTGTTAATAAGAAACCGTTTGCTAATATGTTAGCCATGATCATTTATATGATGATTGTTTCTACCTAGCCATTCATTACTTTTGCGTGTCACATTCATGATGCCTCACATGCAATAAACTGTGTAAATGGGACGAATCAAGTTCAAATCATGACAAATAAATGACAAAATTAGCCGTCAGCTTAATGTAGTACTGTTAATAAGGCAATGCGTTCAAGTACAGTTGTAACAGTGGGGAGTACCCACAATCTAGTTTAGCTATAAGTGTCAGCTGAGCTGGTCGCCTTAAGCAGCAAATAAATGAGCTTTGCTCAGCAGCATAAAGACACTGTCCTTAAATTGGAAACAAGAGACGTCTTAGTCTCAAATAGAATATGAATAAACACTATTTCCTTGTGATCTTTGGTGTCGTAACCATGCTATATGTAGGGTAGTTCTGTACCTCGCAGTTACCCTTTCAGCTAGAGTGAACCTTATTTATGGTGGTGGTTCATATCACACTGTAATTCAGCATAGTGGCGTACACCATTAGAGAACAATCGGTCACGGGTAGATCAGATTAGTTTAGCTTGGACGATTATTTTCGATTAGATGAAACTAATGGCGATGAAATTGGGTCATTGCAGTGGCAGCGTGAAGGATATACTCAAGATTAGAGCATATAGAAATGTATAATGTACAATTCACTCTGCAGCTGCGTGACTCTATATCTGTGTCTCTTTCTCCATCTAGTGGCAGTCCAGTGTCTGCAGCAGATAAGAGTGGACGGTCTGCGTCTCATGGAGTTTCCTCCAGCAGCAGCAGCAACCACCCAGGTCTGTGCCACCTTAACTCAGTAGTCGCTTGCTGTTAGCTGATCTATGAGCAATAAAAACATCAACTCTGGTTACAGGCATAAAATGAGTAGTTCTCCGGCAGCTTCTGAAATGATGCAGTTCAACTTATTTCTGTTTGGGTTCCTACATGACAAGAGTTAGAGACAACATTGTTTTGACCTCAGATTTTAACTCAGATGTACAGGAGAGGCAAGTGAGGGAAAAAAGTCTGGTGATCCATTTTCTCAGTCTTGTGATCTAAATTGTTTCCTCTATCCTCCGCTGTTAACCCATGCTAGTATTAAGAGCAGTGGGCAGCACCTGGGGAGCAGTTTTGGGGTCTGGTACCTTGCTCAAGGGCACCTTGGCAAACTGCCACCTCTCCACCTACCAGTTCACAGTTTATGACTTAAGATCATGTGAAAAAGATGGTCTTGCCAGGACAGTGTTTCTGTGTTCCTTAAAAGAAAATAAAGTAGTAAAATCATCTGTTAAACGGCAGGAAAAAGTTTTGGAAGGTGATTTTTTTTATTATTATTATTTATTTGCCAGGATAATCTTTCAAAGTTCCTTAATTAGTTGTTTCATGTGTGAAAACAGGCGTAAAATTTGTTTTGCTAGGATCATTTCTACTTTTTTTCTTTTTTTTTGGCAGAATCATTTTGTCGTTTTTGTAATACTCACTGAAGTTCACTAATACTGCATGTTTTAAGTTGAGCTAAAAACATTCATCTTTTCTTTCACTTTAATTTACATAACTTGCTAACACACAATATGTGGAGAAATTAAAACTCACCTGGAAGAAAATATGAACGCTTTTAGAAAATTATCCTGGCAAAACTTTTTTTTCACGCTCTTAATTAGAGGTCGACCGATATGGGTTTTTTATGGCCGATGCCAATTTATTGGAGAATCAGGACAGCCGATGGACGATATATGAGGACGATTTTTTTTTAGTTTAGTTTGAGTGATTTTCTTTTTTTTCCTTCCATCTGGTAAAATACAACAGCTTAATAATAAATGATACACAAAATTTTTTAACTTCAGCAAACATTTATTGAACAACACCTATGGTCTGTCTCTCCAATCTACATTTTGTGTCTGCACTGCAATGCACTTGTATATTTTCAATAAAAATAATGTATAATCTAAATATTGAATACATGAAACAGGTGATCAAGAAAAATGAAAAAATAAAGTTTTGGTGCACTTGGCAGCATTTATGCACCTGCTTGATAATCGGCTTAATGTGCTCAGACATCGGCCGACGCCGATTATGAAAAAATGTCAAATAATCGGCCTGATTAATTGGCCGACCGATTAATGGGTCAACCACTAGTCTTAAGTCATAAACTCAAAAACAAAAACAATTTTTCGATCAGACTTAGGAGTTTGTTTTTTTTCTCATTTGCCTCTTGGGGCTTCCGTACTAATAACAGTAGCCTGAGCATATTCAGCCTTCTTTTCTATGATAAAATATTCAAGATGTAAACATAATAATGAAAATGTTATTATTGTGATGACAAGTTTGATTTTTTTTTTTTTTTTTACCGGTTGTTGTTGTCGGCTACAGTTTCATTTGAGCCCAGCTGTGTTTTCACACAGATGTGGCACTGGTGTGAACTAATGCTGTGAATATGTGTGTGGACCGTTAAATCACCGGTTTCTCAGCTTAGCCCACACATCCCAAACACACATATGCCAAGCCAGTTCACATGCTCGTACACCTCACACCCTAAACAATATGCTCATAAACAGATGCACACACACCAGCTACATGCAGCCACACCAAGCCCACCACACACAGCATACTTGCTATAAAGCAGCGACACTAATGAGTCCAAAGCTGTCCCCCTCTACCTGTGTCTGCAGATAAAGAGACAACTCTGCTCTCTGTGTTCTCTGCAGCCAGGAAGCTCTTGTTGTGACTGTAAGAGATAGAAAGATGGGGAGAATATGTTTAGTATTTCAAAGTTTCCCTCTGTGTGTAGTTGGGAGGAGACAGTTTTTGATGTCTCCCACTCAGTTTGACTGCGGGCCTCGACCTGCTTTGTTTGGAGCTGCAGATCAGGGATTCTCCTGGAGACTCGTACAGCTTTACTGTGGTAAAAAGCTTTATATCTGCTCGTGATGTAAGAAGAAGCTGCTTTCCTCTTTGAACTATGCTGCTGTTCTGTATAGCATTGATATGTGGAATGTACAAATTGATTATGATACCTTGGTTCAATACTGTTAAACAAAACACTTGGTAGGGGGACAAGGGATTGTAGTCTGTCACAAGTCTGTGAATGTTCTCATTCATCCAGGTCATATTCATTCTGGCAACAATTGAATGGAAAGCAACTGGACTTAGATTTGTTTCTGAAGATGTTTCGCCCCTTATCCAAGTGGCATCATCAGTTCGAACGCTACAGTCTGACTAGTCCCCACTAGTCTGACAAACAGTGGAGTCAGTCAGTCTTTTGGGTATGTTAAAGTAGAAAAGCCATCCCTAAACAGAGGAGGGGGTCTGAGACACCACCTATCCCCCATCTACAATGCTGCAATTTCAGCGATACCCAAAAGACAAAATATCACAGGCAGCGCGAAACTAACCTCAAGTGTCCCTAACGAACACAACGACTGTCGTTCACTGGTAACCGCACATCATGCCTAACAACTGTTGTCCACCTGTAGCCCCATTGAATCCTTAACGACTGCCGTTCACTAGTGGGACACACACTCACACAGGTGAAACTCCACTAACGAACTATTGTCTTAGGAGAATAGGGGGCTGACACTTGCACAGAGGTTTAAAAACCTGGGTCTAACTCCACTGTTTGTCAGACTAGTGGGGACTAGTCAGACGGTAGCGTTCGAACTGATGAAGCCACTTGGATAAGGAGCGCAACGTCTTCAGAGACGAATCTAAGTCCAGTTGCCTTCGATTCAATTGTTGCCAGAATAGTCTGTCACAAGTTGTACTGGTGGTGCTGGTGTTTCTTAAAATGAACACTGTATTTCCCATAAACCCCTTTAATTCATGTAACCAGGAAATCTATTGCTTCTTTTAGATTTTTTTCCAAAGATGGTGGAAAGACAGTGGTCATCATTTTTGTGCTCAAAACTGAGTTTTGAAGCCAGTGTAGTAGCAGCAACAGAGACCTGGTACCTTCTAGTGACCAGCTCTTGAACAACATAATGTGCAACATGTCCAGATTGGGAGCATTGGTATTGCCTCCACGCGGCTGGTCGCATGGCCACGACTAAGGTGGCGGCTCGCAGCTAACGGTGCTAACGGCATCAGTGCTGTCAGAGCTAACAGTGTTAACGGAAAGGAGAGTCGGTGTTATGCTTCTGCCACGCCATCGGTCAGGATGGCGTTATGAGCTGTACCTGCCGTATGAGCGCAGCACAGAGGGGTGAGCGTGAACGAGCTGGTTGGGCACGCTCACATGCACGAACATGCACTAACAAGGCATGCGTATCCACCCTGGCTAATGTAAACAAAGCACAGAGAAGTTTGAATTACAACACACACAGAAGGCGAGTGATTTCTGTTCAGGTAGACATTACTCCTCTGCATAACACCTTTAATGTGACCACCATTTGTCAGGACATTGAAGCTGCTCTAATCAATATTTTTGTAGTAACTACTGATCAAATGTAGTTTGAAAGGGGCTGTTGGAATTGACAGAGTGGTCACAAAGAATTATCTCCTAACTCTCTCTGTTCCTGTCACCTCTATAGAGTTTTGTAGTCTTTTAGCTCATTGTTTTGGTTTTGGCAATGGTAGGGTCTTGCTGATGAACTTTGTGGAGCATTTAGCTGCTTAAATCTGAGAAAGTGCTTCGTCAGGTGGGCGGTGCTTGACTTTGGTTTGACTTTTTTGGCTGGGTGACAAACTTTCTCATTTTACAGATAAACTATAACTTAAACATGTTTCTGAAAACACTTGAGGCAAGAAATGAGCTTTACAGTAACATAATATTGATTCATATTTGATCAGCATTGCCTAGTTTGACTGTTGGATCAGAGTTTCACGAGCAGTGATTGACAGCTGCCCAGACACGGCTCTGATTGGTTGTTTTTCTTTGGGTGTGGTGTAATCTTGTAAATGCCGTTGGAGCACAGGAAGGCAAAGAGGAACCAGATTTTTTTCGCAGATTTTTTTTTTTTTACAGACTTTTTTTTTGTCTCATGCATAAGTTTTATAAAAATGACCTTTTATCATATTTGCTGAAAGTTACTGGCTGCAGGTGTAAGAATCCTTTTAAGATTTCCCTCAGGAGTTGGTGGAGACCAAAGTAGAGCTAAAATATTGGACTTACATTCATTTGGTGGATGGACGCAACTCCAGTGTTGCTTCATGTCTGCTGAATGTGTGAACAGGCAGCTGTCCGCTAACACGTTCCGCCATCGCAACTTTACACCGTTATTATATGTCAGCATTGTGTTTAGCACTTGTTGCACTGCCCCAGTTTGTAAAAAAAAAAAAGATTAATACAGGATGAAATGCTGTCACTACTTACATTTCAGTAGCTAATTATCTAATAAGTTTTCTTATGACACGTTTAAAATATGTGTAGCAGATCAAGCTGTGCTTTGGACTTTAGGTCCACTCAGAGTGCACCTGCCTCAACATAGCTGCCTAATTACAGTTTATGACTGTAAAGCTATCCGGCCTAGTGCTACACATTGTAGGACCCCATGTAGACACCAGCAAAGGCAGCCATTTTTGTGACAATGGCCTCATTTGTCCATAGTAATTATACCTCTCAGCACTAATGTTAATCCGGTAGGGGTTCAGTGGTTTGCTTAACACCGCCCTGGTGCTGTTTTCACACTGCATAACTGCTAACTGCTACTACTGTAATGTAACTAATGAGTATGTATGTGTGTGCGTGTACACTGTATGTGTGTATTGTAGGCTACTTCAAGCTGGAGAGTCCTCTTCTGCAGCACCGTCTACAGCAGCACAGGAGGACACAAGAAAACGTGACCAGCGGACATACACAAGTAAATTAAGAGTCGTTTTTCACTAAGTTTTCACAGCCACACATTGTACGCACGTAGACCTGCTTATTCTGGCATGTTTGAGCAGGCAGGACAGCAACATTAGCAGAAAAATCTGCTTAGCTCCATTGATCTTGATTAGCAATGAGGGACAGCGTCTTCAAAAACTTCCCCTTTTACGCTAAATGTGAAATGACTTCAGATTAACTAGATGTAGAGGTAGTTTTGTGTAATCATCTTCATCTGTACCACATTAAACAAAAGCCTTATTTTGTTGCTTTTTCTCTGATCTTCTGACCTCATTTACTCGTTGGTCTTCACCTCCATCACGCAGGGTGTAAGATCTGCTCTGGGTCGGCTTAACAAGGCCACAGAATACTCCTCATCCAGCGACGAGGTCGGCAGCAGCGATGAAGAAGACAGGAACAGGTGTGATCTTCAGTATAGCAGTTATTGTGTCTATTATATTCTTATTATATTCTAGTCGTTACCTAATCACTTGAAATTTGCTGCAAAATAGATTCAGCGACAAATTTATACTCATGTCTAATATTTAACTGTAATGTTTTTACATATGTGCTTTATTGTATTATTTATATTTTCTATACTCAGTTTTGTTTTAATCTCTTATTTTTTACAAAAAGCCCTTCTAGGGACTGGTGTCGCAAATTAGCATCTGCTAAACAATAAGCACTATGATCCTTGCATCACATAATCATTTTAAGCTGTATTTGTCCCAACCAAATAAACCTTAAATGATATTGTTAAAAACTTTCCTGATTTCAGTACACCATGCATTTCACCCAGTCTTTCCTATTAAAGGCCGAAATGGAGGCAGAAATGGAATATAATATTAATAAGTGTTTTTATTACTATATAATCATCTGAAAGTAAGACTTGTTGTGTTTTATTAACCATAAATGAGCCTTTAAAATCGACTGTACATAAGGAGCAGGTCCTCTTAACAGAGTCCACCATGTTTCTACAGTAGCCTGAAAAGTGAAGCCAATGCTGAAGTGCCTTAAACTGTCATTCTTTCTAATATCCAGCAGGGGGCGACTCCTCTTGGTTGCAAAAACAAGTCTGATTGTAGAGAAGTCTATGAGAAAATGAGGCTACTTCTCACTTGATTTATTACCTCAGTAAACATTGTAAACATGAGTTTATGGTCTCAACCACTAGTTTCATGTCTTCTTCAATACAGCATGATGTTTATTTAGTAAATTATGGTCCCATTTAGAGTCAAATAGACCATAAAGCAGGGTGTGCTTTAGGGTGTGGCTACCTTGTCAGGTTATTACCAAGCCGTTGTCCAATCTGGGAGTTGTCTGTGTTTTCGTCTTAGATCTTCAATCCTTTCGCAGTGTGTTTACAGTTCATGAAAGCAAACTGTAAGCATTTTGGTCGCTTAAAAATGTCTTATTCAGAATTCAGTTGTACTCCACCCTCTCTGGTCACTTCTGGGTGGAATAAACCAACATGCGACGGCCAAAGTCCAAAGATGTTGATGGCCTGAAGGTTTCAAAACAGCAGTCCACAAACCAGTGGCTGATGTCACGATGACTGTCAACCTCTTATATACAATCGGTGGTTTTTACGTTACCTGAAGGCCACTGCAGGGTGTTCGATACACTTGGGAAGGGAGGGGTGAGCTACAGCCTACATACTGCACCTTTAATCCAAAGAGCTGAAAATCAGATTGGCAGGGTTGAGAACGGTTAAGCAAAGAATTGAGTCATTCCTTCAGTGTTTCCAAATAAAACAATTATGAAACATAGCCTGTTGCAATCTGTGGAGTACCAACCGTGAACCAATATTAAGAATGAGGGAAAAGTTTGAGTCAAATGTACTTTGTTTACTTTGAATTCTGACTGGGAAACCCTGTATGTGAGAATGTTTCTGCTGACTACCAAGGCTAAGTTAAACCCAAAGCACAAACGTAATTGACAGTTTTTTAAAAACTGCACACGTTCAGATGCGAGCTTAAAATCCCTACTCTTAATTTAAGATTTATTGGTCTGTCTAAACCTTGAAAATCAAGCTGCAACAAACTAAATTTGTCATTAGTTTACATTTTACTTTGCCACAAATTTGCCATTAAAGTGAATCGTATTATTACTGTGATACAGTGCATTTATGTCTGATTATGATGGGAGTAATTAGATTACAGTTGTATTATTTTTGACATTATTTATTTCACTTTTGATCCTTGTCTTAATCAGCCTGGTTTTTGTTGCTATTGATATTGAGGATATATTGATCAACGAATAAATGCAGTACCTGCAGTCAGGCTCTGGTCTATAATCTCAACTTTTCTGTGTGTTTCAAGGTCTGGCCTGTCCAATGGGAAGGGGAGATACTTAAGAGGAATACCTGATGGCATCGTACTGCAACCTCACCGCAATCTCAACCAGGTACTGTGCACACACATAAATACACACACTCCTGTTTCTCCTCTGTGCATTTTCATGTCTAACAGCTAGAGGGTGCAACATGCATAAAGAAGAGGGAGGTGACTGATGGAAGATAAACTCCACATATACTCCACTGACTGGTGGAGAATCACAGCCAATTAACGCTGTGGATCAAGCCCCCCTTACTTCATTTTGTCTTTTCTTGTGTCCCACAGATTTCTCGGACAGGCTCAGAGGATACCTACCTGCTGCCAGACCTTCTGCAGAAAACTTCCTCCTCCAGTCCTACCCACAATGCACTGGGCCAGCAGCAGCGGACACATGAACTCAACTACTCTCAGTCACCCACAGCCCCTCGATCCCCCACACACCAGGAACTACATGTGAGTTTATTAAAATGTTTATTAATTCACATTTTTAAGTGGTCCATAGTAGGATATCATCAAGTCCATATTGTGGGGTGAAAATAAGATTACCTGTTTGGAACGTAGGAGTGGGGGAAAACATCGATACAGCATAGTATCGCAATATTTTGTGTGGCAATATTTATACATTTTTTTAATTTATAAACTATTTACTTATTAACAATCCCCAACAAAATGCTATTCAGAGATTGTTGCGGGCTCAGTCTTAAAACAAGAGTGAAGATACTGGTACCATATGGAACTAGAAAGGAATCAACTGTACCAAATGTGTCATACTAGAAAGTCGGGAAGAAAGCTAAATAATGCTCCCAAGTAAATGGGGAAAAAAAGCTAATCAATATCGGAATATATCGCAATTAGGGCTGTTAAAGTTAATCCGATAATAATGTGTTAATGCAAATTCGTTGTAATGCCACTAATTTCTATAACACATTAACACAATCAAACCTTCAGAGACTGTAGCAGGCTCAGTTTTATAGAGTGAAGATACTGGCATCTTATGAAAGTATAAAACCTAAAGAATCCATTGGTACCAGCCCTGTCATACTAGCCTGTTGTGAAGGAGCTTAAATAACAATTTTCATGAAGGATAAACTGGCATGGCCATTTTTCTACTGACTCCCTTGACCTCTGACCTCAAGATATATGAATGTAAATGGGTTCAATTGGTACCCACCAGTCTCCCCTTTACAGTCATGCCCACTTTATGATAATCACATGCAGTTTGGGGCAAGTCATAGTCAAGTCAGCACAATGACAGCTGCTGTTGCCTGTTGGGTTTGAGTTTGCCATGTTATGATTTGAGCATATTTTATATGCTAAATGCAGAACCTGTGAGGGTTTCTGGACAATATTTGTCATTGTTTTGTGTTGTTTTTTGATTTCCAATAATAAATATATACATGCACTTGCATAAAGCAGCATATTTGTCTACTCCCATGTTGATAAGCGTATGAAGTACTTGACAAATCTCCCTTTAAGGTGCATGTTGAACAAATGAAATGTGTAATTAATTTGTGATTAATTCATTAATTATTGCAATTAATTGATTTTAATGGATTGACAGCCCTAATCGCAATACATCTTATTGCAGTATTCAGCATATCACAAAATGTTTAAAATCTCAATAGGATCATATTGTGATTTAAGATAATATCATATCATGGTGCCTCTGGTGATTCTGACCCCTGTTGGACATTATCCAGACATATTATTTTGATCATAGCAGGCTCTATAGAATTAACAGAGGGAAGTATTGATACAAGCTTATAGGGATTATTTATGTGCATTTGAAAGCACTGCCCATATCCAAGGATGTTTTACTTAACAAATATGTGACCAGGTGCATTAGTTATATTTGTCCAGCAGAGGGAGGTGGTGGCACAATTCAGGTGAGCAGGTGTAGTACCAAGAATGCATTCGTGTAATAATGTTTAGGGTGAAATAAAAGAGAAGCTAAGAGATAATGGTTGTTGTCACTGATCTATAAAGCTATGGATAGGATTAGTCATATTGCGTATGGAGCCAAAACCTACAAAGAACAAAAATAATAACCAGTAAAAATGATGGTGTGGAGTAAATAACTTTTCCTATTGTTGTACATCATCAGGCCGTCAGCAGTCCTAATGGTAAAAACTCCTCATCGTCTTCCTCTTCCTCCTTCCTGTCATTCATCGATCCACGGCTGATCCCCTTGTCTTCGCCACCACTGAGCCCTAGTGAGTACATCTACACACAGTATACATACGCTCATACATACAATATACAACATACATCAGTGCATGCATACTAAGATATTCATCTGTGCTAAATAAAGGCACTCATGTAAACAATTAATGAGTTACTTGACTTTATATAAAGTAGGTTACATGAGAGAACTCAGTTTTACTGCTGAGCCCTGTCAGACGCTGTACTTATTTAACTACGCCGTTCATTCATTGTTAACATAGTGTTGTCCACATGTAGTTGGCAGTAAGGGTGAGCCAATCAAGAGAGAGAACCACAGGAAGGGCTCCGTGGTGAACGTGAACCCGACCAACATTCGACCGCAGAGCGACACTCCAGAGATCCGCAAGTACAAGAAGAAGTTCAACACTGAGGTTCTCTGTGCAGGACTCTGGGGTTTGTAGTTTTACACTGCTTGTTTCTGGAGTGTTTCACTGGACCCTGTGTGTGTCCACTTTGTTGTTGACAATGTCCTTTCTTTGACAGTGTACAGACCCCATATATTGTGTCTTTAGGAATTCCCATCGTTATACAGATTCACTGATGTTTTACGGACGCAGTAGATGGATGTGTGACACCGTACGGTTTGTGTCTGTTGCGTTCTGCAGGTGTGAATCTGTTGGTGGGGACAGAGAACGGCCTGTGGCTGCTGGATCGGAGTGGTCAGGGGAAAGTCTACTCCCTCATCAGCAGACGAAGGTTTCAGCAGATGGACGTGTTGGAAGGACTTAACGTACTCATCACAATATCAGGTACATGTATACAAAACACACTGACACAGTTGCAAGCATGCCTATAATAACTCAGTGTTCAAACAGCACCTTATATACAGGATATACAGTATACCCCTAGCTACTATATTTGACTTGCACCATATAGTGAAGCAGACAGAAACAGACCAAATGGAGTGTAATTAGGCCATCAGCTGTGTTCATATCTCAAAATATATAACAATGTAAGGGATAGTTGTTTTTGTCTTTTCTGCACTTCATGTAGTTTTGCTACAGTGTGGATTTCCTCCAGGTTTGTCTTCGCTTTGACTCCCATAATTCACTGAATTTTCTAATGCTCATTTGCAGAACCAGGCACCATTTTAGATTTTTAATGTCGAGCATGCGGTTGGCAAGTTAAACACTAACAGCATTAATGCACACTGTCATTTTTCAGTCCCAAACAGAGGGCTACCTATAGGCCTGAAAAGTAAAGCCAATACAGAGGGCCCTTAAACTGCATGATTTCTAACAGCCAGAAAATCAGCTCTGTGCCAAACAGAGCGTTTGTGATACTTACAGGTTTTGTTCAGCAAGATAATCTTGTCAAAATACACCACTTTTATGATTTTTGAAGCACAAATGCAATCGCCGGAAGTAGAAAGCTAACTTTAGGTTATAAACAAACTATATCACGGTAGCATGAGAGCGAGTATACACGATGATGCTGTTAACATGGAAGAGTCAGCGTGATGACGTTTAGGAGTCTCATTTAGCCACTTGTTAGCAACCGTCTTTTTTAAGACGCATAAAAGCTTCAAAGTTCGCAAGTCGGGTATTTATTGATGTGTTTTATGCCATGGAACAAAACTTTAAAGTCTTAATCTTGTGTTAACCACAGACCTTATTTCAGACATCTGATTAAAAATCCATTGACTTCTAGACAAGGGAACCAGAAGTGCTAAAATGTTAACTCATTTCAGGGTTTTTCTGGGAAGCCAATGCGGTAGTGCCTTAAACTGTCATTCTTTCTAACAGCCAGCAGGGGGGCGACTCCTCTGGTTGCAAAAAGACGTCTGATTATATAGATGTCCATGAGAAAATGAGCCTACTTCTCACTTGATTTATTACCTCAGTGAACATTGTAAACATGAGTTTATGGTCTCAATCGCTAGTTTCAATTTTCAATACAGCATGATGTTCATTTAGTAAATTATGGTCCATTTAGAGTCAAATAGACCATAAAGCAGGGGATGCTTTAGGGTGTGGCGACCTTGTGATTGACAGGTCGCTACCACGGTGTTGTCTAGTCTGGGTGTTTTTGTGTTTTCCTCCTAGAACTCTGACACAGTTACATGTTTTCACTCAATAATAGTAACGTTTTGGTCGCTGAAAAACATCATATTCAGTGTTTGGTTGTACCCTCTTGTGTCTCTTCTGGTTTCCAATAACCAAGATGGTGACAGCCACTTCTTATATACAGTCTGTGGTCCCAACCCATGTGGGTGGATCTAGGCAAGACACTGAAGAATGAATTACTTTCCTTTTATCATCAATTGTTGTTAAGATGCTTTTGTAATTGGGTGAATGGGAAGGAGGTTGTTACCTCCGCCAAGGACTTTATGTTTTTGCCGGCGTTTATCTGTCTGTTTGTCTGTGTTCAAGATAACTCAAAAACTTATGGACGGATTTTGATGAAATTTTCAGGGTGTGTTGAAAATCTGAAAAGGAAGAACTGATTTAATTTTGGGGGTGATCCGGAAGAAATCCTGGATTCTGGATCACTTTGAAATTTTCGTTAACACTGGGGTCAATGGGACCCAAAAAATTGTTTCTCAATATCTCTGGTAATTGTTGCCCAAAGCTCATGAAATTTGACTCAGGGATTTACAATGTGTACTTCTATCAAATCCAAAAGGCGGATCCAGATCTGATCCAGATGGCGGATTTTATAGCAATTTATATAAAACAAATGGGGGTACTCTTACATTTTGGCCTACTGTGCATTTAATATTAGAGGTAGAGATTTCTAACAAGCGGCATCGTGTAGCTGAGACAATTCAGCATCTGAAGTATGCCAGCGAATTTGATCTAGCTTTAATACTTGAGGAGATAAATCCAGAAGAAACCGCCATTACCGAAAAAGAGATTTTCATTAATAACTTCTGAACTAATAATAATGATATAAACTTAAATCCACTTGGTAAGGGTATGTTTTCATGGTCAAGGAATCTAATAACAAAATGAATGTAGGTTTGTTATTTCTTATCCAGAGCTAGATCCAGTAGAAAAATGTTAATGTACATATGTTGGTTTTAGAAATAATGTATTGTGAGTTTTATGTTGTGTCTTGTATATATGTTCTATGTTTGCCACTGATATAAAATTCTTTTTAAAAAATGTAGGATTTTTATTTTGGAGTGAATTACAATATGGGGGGAAACTATGGTGCTTGGCGGAGGTCTGCGCTCTCCGAGTGCTTTTCTAGTTGATTTCTGTTCTTTACTCAAGTTGTCAAGTTTCATCTAAACAGGATTCACCTTCACTCTTTGCTCCATCCCCCCATCTCTCTCTCTCTCTCTCTCGTGAATGTAGGTAAAAAGAACAAGCTCCGTCTTTACTACCTGTCCTGGTTAAGGAATAAAATCCTCCACAACGACCCAGAGGTGGAGAAGAGACAGGGCTGGACCTCAGTAGGCGACCTGGAAGGTTGTGTACACTATAAAGTGGGTAAGTACACACTACAAAGGTCACACTGAATAGTACTATTTGATATTTTCCAAGCTGTAAACTAGACAAAATGTAAACCACAAGTATTGCTTTAGTAGTCGTCTTTGAGAGCCACATGTACAGATTCAGATTAATAATTCTCCTTGTCCATCCTGTTTCTTCAGTGCGTTACGAGAAGATAAAGTTCTTAGTGATTGCTTTGAAGAATGCTGTGGAGGTGTACGCCTGGGCCCCCAAACCCTACCACAAATTCATGGCCTTCAAGGTTGGTAACATTAAAATAAAACGGAAACTGCATGTTCTGTGTTGTCTGTGTTGAAAGAACAGACTTAAGCAACATGCTGTGAATTTTACAGTGTAAGTTATACAGTGATTTTCTTTTAGCCATATTAGATGCAGGGATTAAAGTGATAGTTTGAGTGGTTTGTAGAGTAGATGACGGCCGGTACGCAGACTTTCAGTGTCCCTCAGTCTGAAGCTGAGCTGACTGGTTGGGAAAAATGTCTGCGACGGTGTATTACGTGTTAAATACAGACAGTTTCTGCTCGGCCTGCGATGCTTTCGGATCTTCATTGCCCTGTGGAACACCTTTATGATGTTCTGCATGGTCCTGTTGTTTGGGTCGTGATCAACACTTGTGGTGACTTGACTTCGCAGAGTTTGCTGTTCTTTTGGCCCATATAACTGTAATTATGCACTATTTTCTTTACAAACCCAAATCATAAATCCGATTCTGGCTGTACAGGAATTTATAAATCGCCGTATTTATTTTATCCAATAAAGGTTGTTATTTTATTACTCTTTTTGCTTAAGCTGTAACTACACCAGCACCCTTGTCTTTGCTGGATATGTACTGTCCTGTGCCCCTGTGCTTCATTATAGAGCATGAGCTTTTTGTGCTACTTCACTAAAGTTACACAATAACACAGACAAACTAACAGATCAAGGCAGTGGTAGACCAGCAACTGCGAGGTAAAATTACTGTTTTTGTTAATGAAATTTGGTGCCTTTGAAGAGAGCATAGATGGATGTATAACGGCTTAAGTTCCCCGTTGGAAAGGGCTGTCTGATGGCAAGATAAAGCAGTGAAAATATTCTAAATATAGCGTACACTTAAACTGTTTTTGATTTTTTTTAGGCAGGCCTTGCTTTAAGGTGGCTAAAGAATGTTTTGCTGCCGGCCCCCGTCCACAGCAGCACATTGCTTTGTTCCCATACAGGGTCTGTTTCTCCAAACTGGGGGAATGCCGACGGCCATCTGCTGTAGGTGCTCTGGATAATACCTCATACAACCCCTCTTAAAAACACCCAAACTATCCCTTTAAGGGATGACAATATTGACTTGGTCTGTCCATCCACGACTTTGGTCACCAGTGAAATATCTGAAATATTAGATGGATTGCCGTAGATAGATAAATCCTAATCAAGCGTATGGAGTTATATGCAAACTTCAATCTGCTCAGATACTATCCTTATTCGCTCAGTTTCATCTACCAACATCAAGTTAACAATCTTGTCCTATTGTCTTTTTTTCGGTCCTTACCACAGCTTTGCACATCTAGGACAAAGCATTGATAGGTATGGACAAAAAAAATCTAATAGGGTCACTTCCACAGCCAGACACACGCTCATATACGTAGACATGACACGTCCAGGCTGTGAGAGTCATACACACATATTCTCAGCAGAGCTGTGTCCCATTTCTTTTTGTCCTTTGTGGCCTGAGCTACTTTTTCTCCGACGTATTTTAACCCTCTCTCCTCAGAAAAAGCCAAAAATATACCACCTTGCAGAAGTAATAGCACGGCTATCTTAGGATGCCCGTCTACGCGACTGCTCTTCAAATTGTCAAAGTCATTTGCTGATTAATTATGAATGCAGCAGTTCCAGTTAGATCACACTAAAATGTATCATTAAAGGTAATGATTGAAGTGTCACTTGAAGTGTTCAGACTATCCTAAGTTGTTTTGTGTGTGTTTTGTCTACCCAGTCATTCAGGTCCCTGCCTCAAAAGCCACTGTCTGTTGACCTGACGGTAGAGGAAGGTCAGAGGTTAAAGGTCATCTACGGCTCTTTGTCCGGTTTCCACGCCATTGATGTCGACTCTGGAACACCTTACGACCTCTACCTGCCTACACATGTAAGAGCCGACTTAATATTCTCCGAGCTCAGTACATTTGTCTGGTTGTCTGTGTGAAGAAAAGGTTTTCAGGTTCATTTTAAAAAGGTCAAATTTAGCAGCTAAGTGCTTGAATTTTATGTTTCGCAGTTGTGAGAGCGAAACATAAAATTCAAGATGACTGTTGTCTTGGGGAAACTTCAGCAGACTCTAAAATGCCTCTCATCTTATAAGGTGTTGGAAGTGTGATCTGTCATCTTAGGGCGCTTTCACAAGCTAAAATTTAGCTTTTAGCTAGCTCCCCACAGAGGAATGGATGGATGGGATCTGGTTTGCCAACACCTCAGCCGTAAACCATTTTTGTCACTCCATGAGGCGGACACACCACCAGACTTCTATTAGACCAGATTGTTTTTATTTTATCTTATGCTTTAAAATTTGAGCTATTTGAGAAGTCCTTGATATATGTCAAGATCAAGAGGGTGATATTCTTTTTATAGCATCTGTGTATGAAAAGCATGGAGAGGCAAGTGAGAAAAAAAAAATCAGGTAAATCTGATTTAAATTGTTTTCTCTCGTGTTTATGACTTAAAAACAAATGAACAAAGGCAATTTAGAGATCCTCAGAGTATAAAGAAAGAAAGATATTCCTTTATTAGTCCCACAGTGGGGAAATTCAGTTTTACACTCTGTTGTTCACACAGTACATATACATGCGTCAATGGAGAGATGTCAGAGTGAGGGGGCTGCTCCTGACAAGCGCCCAGAGCAGTTGGGGGTTTGGTGCCTTGCTCAGGGGCACCTCGGCAGTGCCCAAGAGGTAAACTGGCACCTCTCCAGCAACCAGTTGGTCTTGGTCCATGGGGGTCCATGGGGGTCCATGGGGGTCTTGAACCCGTGACGTCCGCGTCCTAACCCAAAAAGAAACCCATAAAGAGCTGTGATCTCTGAGCTTGTACATGGTATAGATATTATTCTCGCTATGGCTGGAGCTCCCTATCATACCTGACTTTTTCTTTCTATTGTCAGCAGTTATCTCTCTATTCCACTGTAACTTCTCACTCCTCTATATCTCTCAGGATGCACTTCTCCTCCTCCTCCTCTTCCTCCCACTCAGTCTGCAGATGTCAATCATTGCCCTCCTTTATTTCTCCCATTTTCCTCGTTCCACCTCCCTTCTCTTTCCTCCTCCCACTCATTCTATAGCTGTCAAACGTTTTTCTCTTCCTCTTCCATTCTTCTCTTCTTTTCCTCCCACTCTGTCATCCACTGCAGTGTTGTTCATTTGCTCGTTTTTATCTTCTCCGTTGCTTCATTTACCAAACTGTCATTGTGTGTGTGTTCTGTCCGTGGGCAGGTAGAGCTGACGGCACAATGTTGTGAATCATGTTCACATTTCCATTCAGTCATTGTCTTTTTTTACCCCCTCGCGTGGCGTTTCAACTTTCAGTTAAACTGTTGAGATTGATCAGATGTTTGCTTTCCGATCTTCAGTATATGTTGTTGATGGCTGTCGATAGACGTCGACCGATGTAGGTTTGTTTATGGCCGATGCCAATTTATTGGAGAATCAGGACAGCCGATAGCCGATATATGATGCTGATGTTTTTTCAGGCCGATATGTTTGGGTGATTTTCTTTTTTTTTCCTCCATCTGATAAAATATAACAGCTAAACAATAACACATGATTCACAAAATTTCTCAACTTCAGTAAACATTTATTGAACAACACTTCTGGTCTGTCTCTCCAATCTACATTGTGTGTCTGCACTGCAGTGCACTCATATATTTTAAATAAAAATAATGTATAATCTAAATATTGAATTCATGAAACAGGTAATCAAAAGAATTAAACTTTGTCAGATAAACTTTTGGATGAAAAAAATAAAGTTTTGGTGTACTTAGCAGCATTTATGCGCCTGCTTTATAATCGGCTTAATCTGCTCAGACATCGCCGACGCCGACTATGAAAAAAAGTCGAATACTCGGCCCTCTAGTTGTAGACTATCATAGGTTGAGTTTATTTAGACTGCAGCGATTTTGAATGACTTACTGTCATCCACAGAGTGACACAACACAATCTTAAGTCTTACTTGCGATTTTCCACAGACAACCACATTAAACTTAAAAATAACACAGACGTCATGACTTTGTTGACCCCTTAAAGGTACAACCGCGAAGATCTACGTTTTGTTCTCTTTGGTAATTGCAGGTGTATTTTTGAATCTCACTTCCCAGAGATCCAGGTAGTGTCAGGAATTCCCGGGAATGTCACCACAGGCACCCAATTCACAATACTGTAAATGTAAAGGCTTTCATCAGTGGGCCATAAGCCCGGTCACCATCGTGTTACCTCATTCTGCAGTAGTGACTTGTTTCTACAGAGCCCTGCAGCCCTCTGCCTGGATTTTCTCTTTTACTGTGGATGCTGCCAGCAGCCTTTCGGTCCCACGTGGGGGTGGAGCCTCCAGCTGGTAACCTCGCAAAGCGTGCAGCCTATTCTGGCGTTTAAATGCCGCCACTTTGTCACCTCCCTGATACCAGACACAAGGATTAGGCTCTACATTAATAAGCACAGGTCCCCCTTTAGATGCTTTGCAGCCATATTTGATGGATGAGAATGGGTTTGCTGCATCGCTGTGAGTTCCCTGAGAACTCACAGCGATGTGAGTGTCTCTCCACCGCTGTGTGCCGCTATCGGTGTCAGTTTGACTGAGGTACATGCACCAGGTACTGTAACTAACTGTACTGTAACTAACTGCACTGTACTAACGGCGCTCCGTTCACTATAACCGCCACTCTCTTTCCCCCACTCGGTTCTTTGAGCCAATGAGGGGCCAGCTTTGAATCCTGTGTGTTGACAGCTGTTGCATATTATACCTTCAACTTCAAGTCAAATTTTTATTTTCGTCCGTAACTAACGTCAGTTCTTCTTTGTGTTTAGTGCTAATTAACTAATTTTAGCATGCTAACACACTTAACGAAGATGGTGAAATGGTAAAATTATACCTGGGAGTACGTTGCTAAGTATGCTAAGTTTAGCATGCTAACGTCTGAATGCTGTTGTGAAAAGTGACCATTCAGCAGCCTAAAACAAATTATAGAGATTATACTAGTTTGAGATGTTTCATCCATCATTATAGCTGCAGTATTTATAGCAGAGACACACACAGTAATTAGCAAAAGGCTTAATACCAGAGCTCTATACCAGAGTCTGTAATTGTAGTATGATGTACTGGTACTCACTTCAGTACATCTTTTCCATTTCTAGAGCAGTTTCAGGAATAATAAGCATGTTCTTGAATATGAGGGTTGACTGCGTATGGTGGCTAAACATAGCAAGCATTTCCACAGCATTATGACATGTGTTGGTAAAATATGTGAAATGTATTTAAACTTCCTGGAGTTATAATGACTTCTGGAAGTCTGTAAAACGTTTTCCATCTCCAGCTCTGAAGAGGTTTTGTGCAAAATGTATTTGTCTCTTTAAAAATGAACAAATCGCCCACTGCTGGTACAATTAGAGATTCTCTGCTCTTCTGCATGTGGGCATGTAAATCTCTCTGTAGCCTCTGGTGACTCATATTCACATTCACATTCTGACTGAATATGTTTTCAGAAAGAACTATAGAGGTTTGAGGTTCAAGGTATAACAAAGTATTTAAACACTGTTCTTTAGCCTGTTTCCACAGACAGCTGCCCCCTCTTAGTCGATTACTCGACCAATTGGTCGTTTTGGTCTTACTCGGCAAAGAATATCATTGGTCGAGAACGGCCGTAGTTCATATATTATCTGTCACTATAGCAGATACTGTTGCTGAGGTGGCTGCAGCAGGGAACTGGGTTCCTCTGGTTTTATGGGTTATCAGTTCATATAAAGACTTTCTTCATTTATCAATCATTTTGTGATAATGTGGCGATGAAGCCAGTGTCCCATTTTTGGATCTTTTCCATAGTTCTAGAGGTCAACCTGATGACTTTTCATGGATGGTTGATACATTATATGTTATATTATTATGTTATGTTATATGTAGACCACAAACTATACTCAATCAATATTCGTGTGTTAACAGTTGGGCTGTTAATCAATTAAAATATTTAATTAATTGGATGGTTGTCTATAGTTAATCGTGATTGTCAGAAATTCTTAGCACTTTTTTCGTCTGTTCAAAATGTACATTAAAGGGAGATTTGTCAAGTATTATCAACATGGGAGTGGGTATATATTCTGCTTTATGCAAATGTATTTATATATTCATTATTGGAAATCAATGAACAACATAAAACAATGACAAATATTGTCCAGAAACCCTCACAGGTTCTGTACTTAGCTTAAAAATATGCTCAAATCATAACATGGCAAACTGCAGCCCAACAGGCAACAACAGCTGTCGTGTGCTGACTTGACTATGACTTGCCTCAAACTAAAGTGGGCGTGTCTGTAAAGGGGAGACGGGTGGGTACCCATTGAACCCATTTTCATTCACATATCTTGAGGTCAGAGGTCAAGAGACCCCTTTGAAAATGGCCATGACAGTTTTTTCTCGCCACAATTTAGCTTAAATTTTGAGCGATATTTAACCTCCTTCCCAACAAGCTAGTGCAACATGGTTGCTACTGATGGATTCCTTCAGTTTTCTAATTTCATATGATGCTAGTATTCTTCTTCTAGCTTTAAACCCATTGAGAGGTTAATTAAAAATAGCAAGTTGCTTTAATGTGTTAAAACAAATTTGCGTTTTGTTCAACAAGATAATCTTCACAAATGAGCCACCACTTTTATGATTTATTAAGTGTAAATGTGATCAGAAGTAAAAACATTAGGCATAAACAAACTACACCACAGTCACATGAGCGAGAGCATACACAACGGGGCTGTAAAGGCGAACAAGTCGGCGTGATGATGTTTTGTAGTCTCATTTAGCCAACTACCTTTTTCAAAGACACATAAAAGCTTCAAAATTCATGAGTGAGGTATTTATTGACATTTTTTTTTTTTATGGTAGCAGTTTTATGGCGGCAGTAGCTCAGTCCGTAAGGACTTGGGTTAGGATGCGGAGAACCCGGGTTCAAGTCCCCCATGGACCAAGACCAACTGGTTGCTGGAGAGGTGCCAGTTTACCTCTTGGGCACTGCTGAGGTGCCCCTGAGCAAGGCACCAAACCCCCAACTGCTCTGGGCGCTTGTCAGGAGCTTATACATGACGCATGTATATGTACTGTGTGAACAACAGAGTGTAAAACTGAATTTCCCCACTGTGGACTAATAAAGGAATATCTTTCTATTTCAGGTGTCTAACTAAAAACCCATTCAGTAAACCCCATTCCTCCAGATGAGGCTAACATGCTTACTCATTTCTGAGTTTTAGGACTCCTTCCTGTAGCACTCTACTGCCCAGCCACTCTTAATGTGTGCTACTTTCTATAAGCATTGGAAGGGAGAGAGATGGACATACGAAAAGAGAAATAAGCTCTAAAAATACATCCGTCCTGTCCTCCTTCTGTGGCGATCATTAACTGTGTCCTGACCTGTTTTTTTTTCCCTCACTGCTCCTCTGGTATATAAGCCAGCATGCACACAGCTCCCTACTACACCGGTGCCTTATACTGCTGCCATGTCATCTCAGCTCTCCAGCCTCGCGTCTTCTCCCGTTTTCCTTTTTCTCTCTTACATATACAGTCAAGAGTGCTATTAAACCCACTCACTTCCACTCCATGCTGTAGTTCACTTTCTGTGAGTACTCTTGAGGACACGTCACACTCCTGGGCTTTCTTCGCTGCCGTATATCTGAATATGAGCGCATCTTTCCACTCGCACACACCTGCATCAACAGCACAAGCTGTTTACTCACAGTGCTGATTTTTATTTCCTAATCACTGCTTAAAGCTGTTCACCTATTCACAGACACAAGCTTAAGCCACGCGCTCACACACACTATGCACCGCTCGCCCACTTAAAGACACACACACACACTCCAGCGTCTCCCACTGTTGCTTGCAAACTACGTAACAATGCTGATTCCAAGGCAGAGGATTAAGATTGCGTTGCGTCTGTGGATGCCTGTTCTGATGCTCAGGATTGTGGTGGCTCACACTCTGGTAACGTATGAAACATGCTCACTTAAACTATATTTACACACTTTTGTAACCTTACATGTTTCTGAACCGGTTAGATACATGTTTGTGAGCTGGTTAGGTGTTTGTGAGCTGGTTAGATAGATGTTTGTGAACCGGTTAGTTATATGTTTCTGAACTGGTTAGAGAAATGTCTCTGAACTGGTTCGTTACATGTTTGTGAACTGGTTAGATAGATATTTGTGAACTGGTTAGTTACATGTTTCTAAACTGGTTAGATAGATGTTTGTGAGCTGGTTAGATAGCTGTTTGTGAACTGGTTAGTTACATGTTTCTAAACTGGTTCAATAGATGTTTCTGAACTGGTTCGATAGATGTTTGTGAACTGGTTAGTTACATGTTTCTAAACTGGTTAGATATATGTTTCTGAACTGGTTAGATGTTTGTGAACTGGTTAGATAGATGTTTCTAAACTGGTTAGTTACATGTTTCTAAACTGGTTAGATAGCTGTTTGTGAACTGGTTAGATAGATGTTTGTGAACTGGTTAGTTACATGTTTCTAAACTGGTTAGATAGCTGTTTGTGAACTGGTTAGATAGATGTTTGTGAACTGGTTACTTACATGTTTCTAAACTGGTTAGATAGATGTTTCTGAACTGGTTAGATAGATGTTTCTGAACTGGTTAGATAGCTGTTTGTGAACTGGTTAGTTACATGTTTCTGAACTGGTTAGATAGATGTTTCTGAACTGGTTAGATAGATGTTTGTGAACTGGTTAGTTACATGTTTCTAAACTGGTTAGATAGATGTTTCTGAACTGGTTCGATAGATGTTTGTGAACTGGTTAGTTACATGTTTCTAAACTGGTTAGATAGATGTTTCTGAACTGGTTAGATGTTTCTGAACTGGTTAGATAGATGTTTGTGAACTGGTTAGATAGATATTTGTGAACTGGTTAGTTACATGTTTCTAAACTGGTTAGATAGATGTTTCTGAGCTGGTTAGATAGATGTTTGAGAGCTGGTTAGTTACATGTTTCTAAACTGGTTCAATAGATGTTTCTGAACTGGTTCGATAGATGTTTGTGATCTGGTTAGATGTTTCTGAACTGGTTAGATGTTTCTGAACTGGTTAGATAGATGTTTGTGAACTGGTTAGATAGATGTTTGTGAACTGGTTAGTTACATGTTTCTAAACTGGTTAGATAGATGTTTCTGAACTGGTGCGATAGATGTTTGTGAACTGGTTAGATAGATATTTGTGAACTGGTTAGTTACATGTTTCTGAACTGGTTAGATAGATGTTTGTGAACTGGTTAGATAGATGTTTCTGAACTGGTTAGATAGCTGTTTGTGAACTGGTTAGTTACATGTTTCTAAACTGGTTAGATAGATGTTTGTGAACTGGTTAGTGACATGTTTGTGAACCGGTTAGATAGATGTTTGTGAACTGGTTAGTTACATGTTTCTGAACCGGTTAGATAGATGTTTGTGAACTGGTTAGTTACATGTTTCTGAACCGGTTAGATTATTGCTTCAGAATGAGCTACAGAAATGTTTGTGAACTGGTTAAAGAGATGTTTGTGAACTGGTTAACCTAGATAATGGTTACTGGATGAATTCCTGTGAGATGTGTGTTGAAATTGTGATGATTTTTTTAAATTAAACCTCATCTTTGAGGTTTAATTAGCATCAGCCGATGTCTGAACACATTAAACCGATTAGTAAGCAGGCACATCTGCGGGCAGCCCAGTGTTGTTGCTGTAGAACATGTGTGACTCTGCCCCTTGTCTCAATCATACTGCCATTCTACCGGCAGACCAGTGTTGACTTAGTTGCTGTATTTAGCGACTTTTCAGACCCCTCTGGCGATTCCTTTTCAAAAAAGTGACCTACGACAACTCTAGTCAACAGAAGAAAGTTCATATGTAGTTATAAACATATTTAGGGTGTTTTTTACTCACTTTTTGTCTCTCCCACAACGTTACTTGTCTCTCCTACAGTTTCCATTACAATTTCAAGTACATGGTCATTTATACAAATTAAGTGATGATGTCATTTAGCGACTTTTAGGACAGCCAGTAGCTACTTTCCTTACTGAGGAGTTGGCAGCACTGCATCAGACCTCAGTAGATGTAGCCCAGTGGGCTAACCTTTTCAGGACTGTGTGACATCCAAACTGGCAGAAACTGTGCAGACACAATGAAGAGACAGACCCATAAGTGTTGTTTAATAAATGTTTACTTAAGTTAAGAAATTATGTGTATCTTTTCTTATGAAGATGTTATATTGTATCAGATGGAGGAAAAAAGAAAACAAGCCAAAGATATCTGGGGGAAAAAATTGGCATCATATTTTGGCCATAAATCGGTCGACCTCTAATCTGTAATGGTTGTGACCTAAGAATTGAACCTCATTTTTTAGTTCTACAACTGGCAGTCATTGTCAGATAACATTTGAATAGCGCAGAAGAAACAGTGATGTCAACAGTTGACAGGATGCTGTTGCATCTCAGATTTTGAATATCATTTATAGATGTCGTCTTAATGGTTCATGTATGAAGTGTCCATTGAAACACTCTACTGGTAGGGTTTTTTGAGTCATTACAGTAATTGTGGTCATGACTTTTATTTGTCATAATGTATTTGTTCAAAATAGTGTTTATTGTGTGTTTGTTTCATAGATTCAGGGTTCCATACGTCCCCATGCCATCATCATTTTGCCAAACAGTGCTGGAACAGAAGTTCTGGTTTGCTATGAAGACGAGGGCGTCTACATTGACACTTACGGTCGCATCACCAAGGATACAGTGCTGCAGTGGGGGGAGATGCCTGCATCGGTCGGTAAGTTTCACTCACGTACGCATCGCTTCAACAACTGGATCCTACTCTAATGCAGGAGTTTTCTAAAAGAAAATCAAAAACAAAAAAGAAAACAATGTGGAGACTGATGCAAAAATAATCCCTCTCAGTCGTCACTTCTGACCTGCTAAAATTGTGCAGTGGTGTTTGCATCTACAGAGACCCTGCAGCCCTCTGCCTGTATTTTCTCTTTTCTTCTTATTTGCTGTGTTTGGGACTTCTGGGCATCACCAACCCATCACTTGGTTAGACTGACAACAGACTAGTGGGGACTAGTCAGACTGTAGCGTTCGAACTGATGAAGCCTCTTGGATAAGGGGCGAAACGTCTTCAGAGAGAAATTTCCAAATTCCAAAAGTCCAGTTGCCTTCGATTCAATTGTTGCCAGAAATTTATGTGTTTTTATGTACATGTGCTCCAGTGTTCCCCCTCTTCCTCTTTCTCTCTTCTGCTGTGTGCAGAGTAGGGATGTCACAAGAATTGATAATTCGGTACCAAGTTAATGCCAATATTCTGAAAATGCGATGGTACTCGTTTTTCTTTTGTACATACTGTAGGTACTTTCAGGGCTCGATAATGGCGTCATGTCTTCCCGGGGATGGAAGCAAATGTGTTTGGAACGCAGTAAACTCATTATTGATGCGTCCAGGTGACGCACCCTATATTTTGTCCCTGATACTGCTAATGCTATTGTGATCCAAGCTGATCTTGGCAGGACAAGTGCCAGTTAACGTTAGCTGTTAGCTCCGTGCAGTACTGTGCTGCTTAACAGTTAATGTTGACTCTCGTCTCTGCCAATTTCAACACAGGCAGTGCCATTGATTTACACCATGATACAAGGCTCGATTCAGTAAAAATGAGTATTGGGCGTAGGTAAATTCTATCATTATCATGATTTTTCAAATGTAATCTTGCAAAATGTAGTTTATGGAAAGAAACTTGAATAAATCCAGTTGTTTGAAGGAGATGTTTTCACAGCAATATAAAATATATAATAGAGAGGGAGTTAGAACCTGTTTAACTTCCTAACAAAAACCAGTATGCAAACAGTAGTAAGGTAAAGTAATGTATGTTTAAGTGCGCAGGATTTATTGTTTTACTTTTATTTACTATACTTTTTACATTTTTTACCACAATATCAAACTGGTATTGAGAATCGTGGAATTTCACTGGTTTTTATATCGACTACTAGGTTTCTGGTATTGACATCCCTAGTGCCCCGAGTGCTGCTATGGACCGAGAGCAGCGCTGAGCCTCAGCGGGCAGGATAAAGCCTGTCCGTAGGCTGCATTCATTCAAAACCCAGCAACACACTACCTTCCTGCAGACTTATGGGTGTGTTTATTTGTGTTTTAGAACATAACTGCTGTGAAACAATCAGAAAGTAACATTTTATTTCTCTCTTCAGTACTCTGTTATCACTAACGCCGCTCCCTCCCTTCATTCACTCTCTCCTCTCTTTCTCTTGCTTGCTTGTTCGCTCATTGAGCCAAGGAGGAGGGGCCAACTCTGAATGCTGTGTGTTTACAAACAGCAACTGACGACTGTTACATATTATACCTTTAAGTTACCACCATCTGATTCTAGATCAGCAGCTGTCTTTAGCACTGAGAACATACCCTGAACCAGATTCTATGAAGCCAGATTTGGGACAGGGTGTGTTGGGTCCAGAAGTCCTTATTCTAGTATAAGGACTGTCTGTATGGAATATATTTACTCATATACACACACAATTCTTCTAATTCCTACAGTTTCTAATTATATTTTATTTTATGTCATCATATCCATGGTCCCTGCATCGTTTTCTTCCTCCAGCCTACCTTCAGTCTAACCAAGTGATGGGTTGGGGAGAAAAGGCCATCGAGCTGAGGTCGGCCAACACAGGGAACCTGGAGGGAGTTTTCATGCACAAAAAGGCCCAGAAACTCAAGTTCCTGTGTGAAAGGAATGACAAGGTAGGAGTTCAAGTATGTTTCGATTTACTTTTAAGTGTCTGTATAAACCTACCTAACCTGTGTCTCTCTGCTGTTGCAGGTCTTCTTTGCCTCAGTGCAGTCAGGAGGCAGCAGTCAGATTTACTTCATGACTCTTGGACAGAATTCATTGTTCAGCTGGTAACAATTGGACCTGCTACTCTGGGATCAACTGGCGGCGTCTGCCTTCATTATTCTGGGTTGCCTGGTGATGTCTTTATATATTTCCATGGGATGCCATACGAAGATGAACTAAATATTCTTGGATACTTCAGTCTGTCTTGTCAAGTTTCCATAAATGTGGATCCACAGCTGAAGTTTATCGCAAAAACATCTTGAATCCATCATTTGATCCCTGAATACTGAAGCCTGCAATCAGCTGCAGCGACGCAAATATTTGGACCTGAAATTCTGCCTGAAACTAAAGTTCATTGCCACCTCAGCCATCCACAGGAAGGTACATCTAGTCTCAGCATCTCCATAGTTACCTGGAGTCTTTCCCAGTAGGATTCAGGCTACAAACCATCACCGACCCAAGACTCTCTTTGCATCCTGTTTTATCGAAATCTACCTGGAACCACAACTGACGGCTTGATTCGACTGATTGTGTGGCGACTTCTAATAAACGTCAGATCATCAGAGAAGATCCCATCCCTCCTCTCATCCATCAGCACTGGAGTCCACATTCAGTATATAGTGTATATCAGTTATTCACTCATATTTGCTTTAACAATAACTGGCTGTGGTGTATTACTGGATCAACTTCTTCCTTTTCATCTGATGACGTCAAGTCTTGGATAACTGTTCTCCGAGTGCGGACCAGGGGAGTCATAAAATGTCCTTCCCTGGTGTTCAGCTGTTGCCTGGTTTATGTCTTCATGCAAGCAACATGAACCGAAGTCCCCCATTCACTCCATGGACATCATCTGGGCATTTCCAAGACTTGGAAACGTGGACCAAGAAGGACAACTAGTCTATGGCTGCAGTTGAAAAGTCTTTTTTACTTAGGAAGGTTTGTAAATGAGTGAAATGACAAAATGGTATCTGGTATCAGCCATGATAAGAGCTGGTGGAATTATCCTTTAGCATAGGATACACTGGAGCATCCTTTACCAAAGGAGAGGAGATAAAAACATCCCACAATTCCTTGCGGCCATAACCTTTGAAGCGACGCACCATTCTGCCGTTCGTGACAACAAGCAATATTCTTAAATAGACTGATCAATGATTTTCATACAGTCATATACTAATTTGGATTCATGATAAATATGTGACAGTGACAAACATTTCATTTCACTTTACTTCTATTTATTTCAAACAAGTAAATAAGTAAAAGGAACAAGACAAGAATAACTAAAATGAACAGTAAGCATATAGCAGCAAATAATCATCATAAATATTACATCCAAAAAATAGTAGGAAGAAGTTTACATGTAATAGTTCTACTTTTTATCGATAATTCAAAAATGAGCTCAGTACTTGTAAACTTTTGTGACAGGTAGCCTTTATTCTTTTTTAATTTCAATTCAAACCCTGGTAATGAAGTGATAATTTCTCCGGTTGACCACGTTAGGTCAGATAATCCTTTATTAGAAGTTGATGTGGTGTCTCACAATCACGACGCCGAGCGAAGAACAGTCGGATTCTCTTAACACCACGGTTGTGTTTTCCCGAATCCCCATGATTTCTCCTTCACACCGTTCCTTGACCTCATGGCGTTTTCCATCTCGGTCAAGGAAAAGTGGTTAGGAAAAGACATTAGGACGTAATTTTTTGACTGCTGCCGGTCATTCCATAATGTGCTTGCCTTTTTCCCGATGATTTCTGTAACCAGATTCCAGCTGTTTAATCAATTTCCAGAACCACCTGTTTCTCCAGATACCTCAGCAGTGTTTTCTTCGTCACTGCTATAAGCAGGACCCAAACAAATTAGTCAGTTACTCTACTGAATCCTCATTCTGTTGACTTCCATGTTGTATTATTAGACAGTATTATATTATGCACTCAAACGTTCATATCAAATGTTATATTATTGAAAGAAGAGTTTGTTTTTTTCTTGTCTGAGGTGACGGGAAGTCAGTGAAGCACCCCACACAGCATAGAGCCGATCAACACAGCTGTAAATATACTGATTAATGCAAACTGTCTTTTGACTATTCATTAGGTCATCCCTTCTTATCAGCTGGAAATCCACTTTGCTCTCTGCCTTTGCCTGAAATCAGTTGCCATGGGATACTCGCTGCATTGCACACTTCGCATTAAAATTAGTTTTTAGTAGGTTTTTATGTAACAAAGTCTTAATATAATACTTCACCAGTTTGAGCTTTCCCTCCACCACAGATCCGGACCATGACATTGTTGTCGTATTATTCCTGTATAAGGACCTTGTACTTTTCAAAAGAAACAACTCCATGTGTGGTAACATGCTTATTATTCTCTGCATCAATTTTGTACAACTTAGGATGTATATATATTTGTAAGATGCACTGTTTTCTAAATATTTTATAATTGATAAAAGCCATCTTAATGTATGTGTACAGAATTACGATCAGGCTTATGAATGTGAAATTCCAGATTAGAGTTCGTCCACGTTATTCTCATGATCTTTGAAAGCAAACGTGAACGCGAGCTACTGACGGTGAACTTGAAGGCTCCTGGTGTTGAAGGTCAAATAACGTATCATATGAATTCTGTCAGGCTCTTTGCACAATGGCCACCTTGTAAATGCGTTTTGTAATATAGCTTCCTCTGAAACGACATTTAAAAGCCATCCTGTAGTCAGTATTGAAGATATAACTGGTAGCCTTTGGCTTTTGGATCAGTTTTTCTCACACTACCCAACGTGGGTCGCACTCCTGTTTTTGCTGGGTCGCCTTGAGATTTGTTGTTGAGCCTGGATGCGATGAGATGCAATGAGCTGGGCCTGTTGTATAGTATTCGCTCTGTTTTTCTTGATACTTCTGTCATTTACGCACCAAAGATAAAGGCTTTGACATATTGGCTTCCTTGAATCTAACAGTGTAAGATACCAGTAATTTAACAAATCACTGTTTGATTTGGAAAGATTATCTATATTTTCGAAAGTTCAACATATATTATTATACACTGTATAAAAGATGCAAACTAGACCAACACATCAGATATATGGAGGTCTGAAAGATCTCCCAGGAAGGATGTGTCTCGCTAAATTGAAATATATGCAGTTTATTGTTGCTAGTGTTCATATATTTAATAGCTTACTTGTATGCATTAGACAGTGAGGCAGTGAAGAAATAATTGGTTTTACCTTAAAATGTGAATTTGTCCATTTCTGATCCATTATACCGTTTTCTCCATTATCAGATAGAGCGCTCCGGGGATGGCGTATTTTTGAAGGCTAACCAGGAAGTTAGCATCACCCTGCTTCCCTCAACAAAACGCCAACGGGATTTTTTCATTGGGTTTTGGCTTATTGCAGAAAATAAGCTCTGTGGTACATTTATGATAGTTATAAGTTTTGTTCAGCAAGATAATCTCCACAAATGACCACTTTCATGGCTTTCCAAGTGTAAATGCAATCATCACAAGGAATAAGCTAACGTTGGACTAAAAGTGAACTCATTTAGCCACTTTTTAGCAGCCACCTTTTTTAAGACACGTAAAAGCTTCAGATAGCTTTAGCAGCTTGAGATATTTACTGACATATTTTATATTGGAAAAACAAAACAGTAAAATTCTTCTGTGTTAACCACAGACTTTGATTTCTAACTAAAAGCTCATTGGAAAAAAACATTGACGTTGACGAGGGAAGCAGAAGTGCTAAAATGCTAACTTCCTGTAGCACTCTATGGCTGACTTAGTAATGTTTTGTGTTACATTATCTTACGTATTATATTTACTCTTGAATGTTGAGGCTATCAAGATTTGCGGTTGTTTTATAATCAGTGAGTTTTTATTATGGACTTGATATAAATATTGCAGCTGGTTCTGTGAGAATATCGTAAAACTGGAAAGTGAACTTTCTGATAATGGCTGTCTCGTTGCTAAGTTGTTGCCAAATGTACTATTGTGTTTGTTTCAGTGGGAAACAGATAGCTTTCGTTAGTATAGCTACAGTGCATGGAAATACGGGAGTGTAGACTAATGTTAATGGACTAACAGATGCAGAATTGCTAGTTAATGGGGGCTAAATGTTTCAGAACCAAGCAGGCTAGCTAGCTTGCGATAGAGTTTCTAGCTAGCATTGCTAGATGAAACACATGGCTAAGGTAGTAGAGCAGTATGGCTATCACCAACAAAATGCTTTTTCTCTTTTTACACAGTTACTTAGCAGTGTTCAGTTTCCACATAAGACAAATAAAATATGACATAGCTATATTTCACATGCTGTATATCAAAATATACAAAATTGGCAAAATAATTGAATTCAAAGCAGATTTTGGGACAACTATTGCAGTAAAGTTGATCAAAATAGATTTGGGCATATACATTTTTAGCAGGAAAAATACATTTTGAGTGAGGACATGCTATGTCATGTACATGTTGAGATATTCATTTTGAAATTTTGACATAAATGCATTCAGATGTCCTGTGAATGACATGTTATCATAGGCTGTACAAAGGTGAAGCCAAAATATCCTGAATACGGGAGCAGCCATCTTGAGATTCTGGTGTCATTTGGAGCCAGAGTCAACGCAGTAATGATCGGGGGCCGGAGCCATGGTATCGAGGTCCCGCCCACACACCCGCCCGAGCCAATCACGAGCCGAGCATGGCTTGCAACTTTTTAGCATGAGCTAACTAGCTGCTATGCTAGCTGCTAAAATGACAGAAACTATGTTTGGGAAAAGACACAGCCAGCCACCAGATCTAGATCCAGATGTTTTGGCTTCACTTTTGAGGGGCTGCTGTGTCCTCCATCCTTATATACAGTCTATTCATATGTTCAGAATCAGGCACTGTGCTAGCACGTGGTCATGCTGGTCTGTTGCAGGTTTGGCCAGGTTCCTGAGCAAGACCCTGAGCCATTAGAGTCCAGACAGGATAGAGACCAGACCAAAACTAGCCCTAAGCTACCACTGTGGTTCCAACGTGTGTTAATTTCCACCTTCCATTCACACTGACAATGTGCAGTAACAATGTACAGTAGCTAGCCTGTATGTGCAGTACTCCACTATCCAACGCACTCTGTCACAGATGTCTGGTGATCAGTACACATGACGCCAATAAGTACAAGCTAACAAAACAGTCCTTTCATTAATCAGCCTTTTGATTTAAAGGAACAGTGTGTAAATTTTTGGGGATCTATTAGCAGAAATGGAATATGATATAAAGTAGGTTTTTACATTAAATATGTTTTCATTAGTGTGAAACTGAGAGTCATGTTTTTGCTAGCTCAGAATGAACCCTTCATGTCTACATAGAAAGCAGGCCCTCTTCACGGAGTCCACCGTGTTGACCATGTTGTTTCTACAGTAGCCCAGAACGGACAAACCAAACACAGCCAGTGTTTTTGGTGGTAGAGAGAGTCTTTCACATTTTTACCCGAAGGCTACCATAGTTTTCCGACATGAGCTGCAGAGTGCAAAACCATGGGACTCAGTTGGTTGCAATCTGCAACCACACCACTAGATGCTGCCAAATCCTACACACTGTCCCTTTAACTCTTTAATTGTTTCATTACAAAGTCAGAATTTGTGAGAATGTCTTATAATTTGATGTCATGGTTTATTATTGTTATGCCGTTATATTACCATAATCAGATTCATAATAATGCAAATTTATGAATTCGTCTTGTTAGCATCCTTATTCTGTGGAGTTTTAACTCAGTATAAAGGTCATGTTATTTGATTTTTGTGTATTTTTCTCTACATTGTGAGAGAAAAATGTGCCAGTTATCCATTCAACATCATGTTTTATCTGCATCGTTCTTCACCCTACTTTAAGAAGCAGCCAGTGTCTCACCTAACGATGTGTTGTTAATCTATTTGTCATCTAAAGCTACAGATTGGATACACAAGGAGGACTTTTTTTGTGGGTTATTAGAAACAAACGTCTCTGTGTTCTGCTGCACTTTATGTTCCTGTGCTGAACATTTGAGTGTAGCTATGCTAATTAGACAAAGAGATCAGCTCTGCTGCCAACACCTTCCACCGGTTAGGACGATGACAGATTCTGTTTCAGGTCCGCGGTGACTCACATCTCCAACTCTCCAACCAACTCTTTTCCTCTCACTTTGTCAACATGTCTCTTTCATTCCCTCTACGTCTCTCCTCTAACCTTCTGTCTTGCTCTCTCTCTAACATCGTTATCCAGCTCTTTGTCCTGATGTCTTATTCATTGTCTCTCTCTTTCTCTCATGTCAAGTGTCTCCAACAGCTCTGTGGAAGGAGGACTCTTGCTGGTTCAGGAAGTTTTATTTTTGCTTGACTTGTCTCAATCTTTCCTATGAAGCAAACCAATTTATCGCCATTTATATCTTTAACGTGTTCTCTGAACTTTTTTAGGTTGTAGTGGGCTCAAAGCTAGATTGAAGATACTGGCGTCGTATGAAACTAGAAAATCTAATCCGCTGGTACCAACCATGTCATACTAGCTTGTCATGAAGGAGGTTAGCGCTCTAAAAGGGGTCCCTTGACCTCTGACCTCAAGATATGTGAATGAAAATAGGTTCTATGGGTACCTACGAGTCTCCCCTTTGCATGACATGCCCACTTTATGATAATCACATGCAGTTTGGATCAAGTCATAGTCAAGTCAGCACACTGACACACTGACAGCTGTTGTTGCCTGTTGGGCTGCAGTTTATGTTATGATTTGAGCATATTTTTTATGCTAAATGCAGTACCTGTGAGGGTTTCTGGACAATATCTGTCACTGTTTTGTGTTGTTAAATCTCCCTTTAAGATAAGATAAGATAAGATATTCCTTTATTAGTCCCACAGTGGGGAAATTCACAAAGTACATTTTGAACAGATAAAAAAATGTGTGCTTAATTTGCAATTCATCGCGATTAGCAATCATGCGATTAACCAGAATTAAATATTTGAATCAATTGACAGCCCTGATAATTCACTTAACTTAATAGCATCAAGAGTCTTACAACAGTCTACAGAATTGGTCCAAACTTGTTTTTTGCTGATTGTTGAAGTGGGATGAAGTATGATGCAGAAAAAACTTTTACTGAACTGTGGCTCCAAGACGAACACAGCGTAGAACAGACTTATAAAATCACTGCAATGTCTGTCTTAATTTTGATACCTTTAGCCCCCATAAGCCACTGGTCATGCCAGACCAAGTAAGGCTGTAGAGACAAAACAGTTGAGTATATTGAAGGAACACGGTGTGTTTTATTGGGTATTGTTTAGACGACGAATGTGTTATTTCTGCTTCTTAAAAGTTGCATTGTTTTGCGCTACATCTGTTCTTTTCCAGCTTGTGTACAGGACGAGCAAAAGTCTGGATGAGCTGTGCATTTCTAAAGAAAGTGTGTGTTTGCGTGGGAGGGTGTGATGTAGATAGGAACAGGTGTCCGGTAAGCAGGAATTCAGTCTGCAAGGGAAGTAAAGAAGGATAGACTTAGAGGAGGTAGTTGGTGGCTTGAGTCAGGTGTCAGATAAATAGAAGGAACATGGATGTTGCTGTCATTTTTATTTGTATTTTTGTTGTTTTTGCTGTAGCCTACAATTATCTCGGTTTCAAAAGCTCAGTTTAAGAAAACAGTTTATTTAAGTTGCTGACAGATGGGCCGGCATTGCGGCAGAGGGCGCCAAACTGTGCATGTGGATTGGGAATGTCGAGATGACGGTTATGATGAAGAGGAGGAGGACGAGGAAGTGATGATAATGCAGATTTGTTCCTTCCATTGGCCACATGAACCTTCCTGATAGCACTCATTATAAAGCACCAGTAGGCCCATAGTGATATATTGTATACTAGACTGATATATGTCGATGAGCGATATTTCCCAAATGTTTAGATTTATAATTACTGTCAGTCTGTCGTGGATGAACTTGATAAAGTTACCCAACTCTTGAAAAAGAAAGTTCTTGCAGTACGAAGTTATTTATATCATATGACATACAGGACAGTTGTGCTCTTATACGTTGTAAATTCTGAAGATACCAAATATTCTGTAGATATTTACTGAAGAGTTTATATTCCTCTCGACCATTTCTTTTCCTTTATAAAGTTCATAATTTGTCTTTTTTTTTTTTTTTTTTTGCACTGGACCTATGTTTGATGCATCATATACTGTACCCCTCCTGCTTTGAGATGAACACACTAACTTGTGTTTCCATGTAAAGAGGCAAAAGACAGCGAGACAACAATAAATATGTTAAGTGGTGGTGGTGTTGTTTGCTGCAAACGTTGTGCTGACGTGTTTTTATCTTGCCTACAGCTTTATGTTAATACTGAAATCTTTAATTCAATTCATTTCTGAACAGCAGACGAACAGTTTTGGCACAGATTGTCCTTGTTGGTACAACGCAGCCAGCAGAAGCATTTATTCTGATATCCTTACGGTGAATTTATCTATCCCAAGCTTCCTGTTATCATTCTAGATGTACAACAGTTAAAGCTACGGTTGGTATAGTTCTTCATCAGCTGTTTAAAATTCTTTCATCCCGACATAATAATCAATAAATCAAATGCTTTAACAAAAAAGCAAAAAGAAAAAAAATCTGTGGCAGTGGTATGACTGAAATAACATCCAATCATTTCATTTGATTGACTCATTGCACATTACCTTAGGCCTCCACAAGTGCTAGCTAGCGCTAGTGCTAGTGAGCACTAACAATAGACGGACGGACTGTCAGTGTTGCTGTCTTGGCAACTTTCTCTCTAGATTTAGGGACTTTTAGAGCTGGTGCTGTCAGCTGCTTTCATTACAAAACAGTTGGCAACAATGGGCTCAGTTTTCCGGCTGGATAATTTTTAAAATCTAGTGTACTGTGGCTAGTTTCTCAACATTACCAACCCTAGCTTTAAGACATTACATTAACATTACATTCTGTTAGGAAGACAGCATATCAGCTAACGTCCCTTTTGATTTTGACAGTTGTCCTTTGGGACTTTTATGTAGGCAATTGTAGTTTTTTTTTTATATCTCAGTGGAAGGTCAGACTTTGTATCCAATATGGCACACAACACCTTCAAACTGGTGGCTGAATAGTGGGCGTCCATCAAGGCCATCACGAGACAAGTTTTTTTTTTCTCTTTTAAATTAATGGAATACTCTGTCAAAAAAAGAAGCATTTTGTAGTGCAGTTTGTTGAAAAAAAAAAGTCATGGTATAGTATGTCGGAAAAAGTAAAAAAAAAAAATGTATGTATGAGAGCAATGCAGAGCGTTAGTGCTAGCTGAGCTAACTGAGCACACTCACGTGCACTAAAAGCATACACAACGGGCCTGGCTATGTAAACAAAGCACAGAGAAGCTCCGATCACAACTCATGGAGGGAGAGCGACTTCATTCTCTGCTCAGGTAGACACCACTCCTCTATGTCTTTATATAGACAATAGTTTGCTGCTGTATTAATGCTCAGGACATCGTACAGCGAACCTTTAAGATTGTGTTTTAAAGAAAGTCTCTTTCGGTCTCTATCGGCCTCTGTCTCTTCCTCAGGTCTCATGTGTCCCCTGAAGACTCACTGGCACCAGTGGCAGGTTTCCTGGCTCCTGTCGGGTCTCACACTCTTGGACGAAGCCACATTTCCATCTTTTGGACTCAACAAAACGAACAGGTATTCTTTGTTTTTTTGCGACCCCTGTAATATTGATCTCTCTCTGCTTGTTCCGCTCACCCCTGGCTTGATGTTAGCTGCTAACATTAGCTAACATTTGAGTGGATTTCACTCCTTTGACCCAGAGCTCTGCCCTGCAGTGAGTCCGTCACTGTTGACGAACACTACACTCCGCTCTATATTTGCCCCTTTAGTACATCTCCAACTGAACCCCTCCTGCCCTCCCCTCGACAGCCTCAGATTCCCTCCTAACCCCATTCCACTGCCCCCACCACCACCACCACCACCACCCCCCCCACCTCAACACACACACACACACACCCTCATCTGTGTGTAAATGTGTGTGTCAGCTCGCCCAGAGTAGGGAGCGTCCGGCGACTAAGCCATGACCGGCAGCTTCTCAGTCACACAGCAGTTTGGCATTTGGATCAGTCTCACTTCCTGTTGGATCAATACAGTTGTTGTTTAACCTGCTGGGAAAAGTCCAGACAGGTAAGGAGGATCATATTTTGCTTTCTGTACTTGAGATAAAGCTGTGTTGAAGGTGCAGCTGGGCCTGTTTTGAATGTGCATGGCTGAACACAAGAACATAAGACACAATCACACCGAGGTCCTCTCACCGCAGGGTGAAGTCGCCCGTTTGATTCATTTTCAACTCCAGATATTTCACATTTGTCACACATGGATGCTCCTGGCAAAGGTGGAAATTCAACAAATGAGCTTTCTGTGTCATGGTTCACACCCTGTCGTGACAGATGCTGCTCCAGTAATCAGATAATCAAATGCTGTAATTCAGTTGGTCAAGGGCCATAAGGTTCCTGATACTGCATGTTATTGATACTGCAGGCAGCGTTTGACTGAATGTGGTGAATGAGTTTGCAGTCAGAAAGAAGAGGACAGCTGGGATGATCTGTCTGGAGCTAAATTTATATGCTGTGTCATGTGTCCATGTGCACGACTATCTATCCGTCCATCTCAAAATCTCTGTTTATCTGTCTCTGAGTCTTGTCTATATATCTATATCTATCTAAATGTGTCATATCTATCTGTACGTGTCCATATCTGTCACATCCGTTTGGGAGTTTAAAGGGCAGAAGTGAAAAAAAAATGAAGTGTGTTAATTACATAGCCGGCAGGGTGAGGCAACACAAGACATACCAGCCGAAGCTGAGTGGGTGGCAGAGTGGGGGGGGTTCACAGTGCAGGCCTGGCATGCCTGTATGACGCAGTGTTCGACCTCTGAGCCGTGGTTGGCGGATAGAGGGGTCAGGTGATCTGGTCCGGGGCTAAATCGGTCCCAACTAGCAGACAAGTTGAGGAGTTGGGAGAATTGGAGAGATGGTGGAGAGGTGGAGGGTTAAGAGTGTTTTCAGAGTGATGCAACTGAGAATATTGAAAGTGGGTTTCCAGCAAGTACAGGGTTTCCTCTCCACCAATAGTCCCTTTACGTCCCGGTTTGAAGCATTTTGAAGAGGAAAGCCACGATTCTTATATAATAGAACGTGATAATTAACACAAATTCGTTTTAACGCCACAAATTTCTTCACCACGTTAATGCGACTTCGATTTTTAGGTTGTAGCGGACTCAGTTTTAAAGCTAGAGTGGAGATACCGACCATCGCTAGCTTGTCATAAAGGAAGCTAATTAACGCTCCAAACCTGCGTTAAATTTTGGTGAGGAAAAACTGGCATGGCCATTAGAAAAGAGGTTGGCGGATGATTCTTTTGACGATTCAGGAAGTTGTATTTTTGTTTTCTGTTTCTTTCCTGTGAAGCATACTATTACCTATCGATATTGCATTAAATACTTTCGCACAATATAAAGCATGGGTGGGCAATTATTTTTCCTGGGGGGCCACATGAGAACCCTAGATTGTTGCCGGGGGCCAAACAAATACTGTCAGACCTAACCTCTATTAGAAACGTACTGGACACTTATTTTTCAGTATTTATTGTACTGAAAATCACACCAAACAGCATATTACCAAGAAAATTATATGCAGGAGTCTATGAACCGTACAGGACTGATATACATTTAACATTTAACTTAACATTAACACTTACATTTAACTTAACATTAACACTAACATTTCCTTCTTTTGTTGCATGCAGCTTTGTAAAAAGTCCTTGTTGCTCTTGTATCTTAGCCAGCAGCCCCTCGGCTGTCCTCTCCTCATCTCCAGACAGGTTTCTGGATTTTTCTTCATGTTTTGTGTCAATGTGACGGCTCAAGTTGTCTTCATACAGCCATGTTTGTTGCAAACTAAGCACACAGCTACCGCCAACCCCCAAGAAAAAATACTTAGCAGTCCATGACTTATTATAGACGTGCCGATTAGCAGGTGACGCTACTTCAGACATCCCTCACGTCAATTTACATCAATGTCAAGTGTGACAGGAAGAAGCACGCTAACAGTATACAAGCATTTCAAAACAAAAGCTATTTTCTTTACTGTTACTGTTTTTTTTAGCCTCATAAGTAAAATTGTGTGGTTTGTCTGAGACCTCCCGGGCTGAGCAGAACCATCAAGAGGGCTGGTATAATGCCCAGGTCTGAGTTAAAGCTTTAATACAAATTCGTTTTAACGCCACAAATTTCTTTATCACATTAACGCAAGCTCAGTTTTAAAGCTTTTTAGAGAGAGAATTCTGACATCATGAAACCAGAAAACCTTAATGAACCCATCGGAACCAACATGTCAAATTAGCTTATGGCCAGGGGGGGAAAAAACCCCCCAAAATTTTCCCAAATTTTTGGTGGGGAAAACTTTTCATGGCCATTTTCAAGGGGGGGTCCCTTGACCTCTGACCTCTAGATATGTGAATGTAAATGGGTTCTATGGGTACCCACCAGTCTCCCCTTTACAGACATGCCCACTTTATGATAATTACATGCAGTTTTTGGCAAATCATAGTCAAATCAGCACACTGACACACTGACAGCTGCTGTTGCCTGTTGGGCTGCAGTTTGCCATGTTATGATTTTTTTTATGCTAAATGCAGTACCCGAGAGTGAGAGTTTGCGGACAGTAATTGCCATTGTTTTGTGTTGTTAATTGATTTCCAATAATAAATACCATATTTTTCGCACAATAAGGCGCACTGGATTATAAGGCGCATTAATCGAAACAAAACAGTCAGATAAGTCAAACTTTATTCAGTTCATTTAATAACTCAATAACTTCAATAACTCTCAACATTTTTCAGTTGTAACACAGACACTGATGATGTGTGCAACCTTAGCAAAGGTTAGTACATGCTCACATATTTAACCAAGACAGTGAAAATGATGAACATTATTGCTAAACATCAACGTGTTCGCATTGTCGTTTTGACCATGTTAGCATGGGGACGTTAGCATTTAGCTCAAAGCACCTCTGTGCCTACGTATAGCCCATTTTATACAGTCTATGGTAGAGCCTCACAGAGCAGCTAGCATAGCTGTACCTGGGTAATGAAGTTCTTAAATTAAAGGAACAGTGTGTAACATTTTGGGGGATCTATTAGCAGAAATGGAATATAATATTCATAACTATGTTTTCATTACTGTATAATCACCTTCTCGTTAGCTTAGAATGAGTCCTTCATATCTACATAGGGAGCTGGTCCTCTTCACTGAGTCCACCATGTTTTCATTCAGCCATTCACGTTTTCATACTCTTGTGTCGGCCATCGTAGTTCTCTTTCATACTTGGTTCACGGGAGAAGATTTAGTTGGTTGCAATCTGCAACCTCACCGCTAGGTGTGGCCACACTGCGCCTTTAATATGCTTTTTTTGTAGTTTGTTTTTTTTAATGTCAGATCTGGTTCAGCACCTGAAGGCCACTGTAGTTCTCCGTCACGCTTGTGAAACTTTAATGTAAAGTAGTGTTATGATGGTAAAGACAGCCAACCACGCCGCAACCACACCGCTAGAAGAAACCAAATCCTACACACTGTACCTTCAAGTAACTATCTCCCTCTATGTGTATAAATGAGGAACACTTTATTTTATGGCTCCATAATGATGCAGATGCATGATGCATCCGGCTCACAAAACTTGGATCAAGCTGTCAAACTGGGTGATCTATTTCAAAAATGGAATGACATTCAGCAGTGGTATCACCTATTTCTCAATGAAAATAATTTCAGAAGTAGATTTTGGTGGATTTTAGACGTAATAACAAACATTACGAGCAGGCCACCATGTTGTTTCTTGTTCACGGTTGGGTATGTCAGCACTTGAACGGCCTGTTGAGTGGAGCAGCGTGTCCCCCAGTGACCTGGTCGGACCTGGTGGACATGTAGCGCTGGATTTAACATTCTAGACATGACCCCTAACTATTTGACAAATTAGCCTCAAATTCACGTGACCATCCACATCCAACCATGTACTCACTTTTGAGAGTCGTCAGCGTTTTTACGTCATCGGAGGTCACCGTAGTTTTCTGACACGCTTGTGGAACTGCGGTAACGGTACGTAAAGTAGAGTTACTATGGCAACAATGGCCCCTGAGTGAGGCGAACCACTGTGATTTTACACTCTCGGCTTTTAATTAATTAATTAAGAAATTAATTCATTGCAATGTTTCCAATTTAGTTCAACCCAGAGATATTTTTAATCAGTGCACAGCAGGCCGACTGAACATGCAAAATGTCAATTTTGCAAGACAAGTAAAGAACTAGACAAAGATTGCTATAAAAGATGAAGATTACATTTTTTTTTTTTTTCCAGGAAACTATGTATACGACTGCTATGCATACATGAAGGGTGCACAGTCTCACACTGTGCATGTGTATGAAAGATTTGTTCTTGTGCTTTTGACTCCAAGCCACCTGCAGCATCTGATTTTATTGCTCTATAGATGCTCTGTCAATCAAAGACGAGCCCACAGACTTATGTAATGATTGCTCACCAGTAGATTTCAGCTCTGCCGCTAGAAGATGCTGCCGATGCCGCTGCTGCGCTAAATCTGTCCACAGCTGAGAGCTGCTGGGAGTTGGAAGATTCATGGTGTTGTACGCGGGGCTGGCATTACACAGTGGGTAGCTTGTTTAAATTTAAGAAGGTGGATTGTGGGTAGTTTTTTTTTTTTTCCTGAATGCTTGACGTCATCAACCAGGATTTATGTCATAGAATGTCAGCAGAATTAAGGATGGTTCATTTTTCTTTAACGAACAGTAATACAGCTATGTGGTTCTGTGTTGCAATGTGTAGATTTGGAGGATGCAGTTAAGAGGACATTTCTATGGCAACAGCTGACACATGAATCACCTCGCAGTGTTTTCCTCCAACTTCCCACCCATCTATTCCGCCAGACTCTGAACACTTTACCGTGTACATAGGAAACTGGATGACGAGGTTCCCGATCACGACTCACCCCGAACGTCTGACTTTCTCTTGTCTGGTGAGAACTGGTGGCTCTGCCTTCAGAAACACAGCGATTTACATCTCTGAATGTCAGAAAGTGCAGCGGCTCTTTCCTGTGTAGCAGAACAGGTGGGATGATGAGCATCGTCCCAGGAGAATATACACAGTGTTAAAAATACCAGCCATTATTCTTCCCTGACTATAGGTCCAAACCTGCTGCAGCACCGCAGTACCAGAACATCATGTTGTATAGTTGCACAGGCTGAACTTGCTTTCCACCTTTATAGGCAAACGTAATATTTTAGAATGGAAACTGAAGTCAAAATGTTAATTAAAATCCATAATTTTCCATTTTTCAATAGTCTAATCAATCAGACTTATTTGTGTAGCACTCTTCATGCAGGTTAGTGCAGCTCAGAATGACTGACGAGCCAAAAATAAGACAGAATAAGTGAGGACCGTGAAAATAAGTGAAAAGACAAAACAATTCAGCAATTTAACAATTTGATGATTTCAGACCAATGTACACGAGACAATAAAATGATAAAAATGTCGTGAAACAGAATTAAAAGCTGCAATTACAGTGACAGAAGTAAAACAGCGTGAAATATAAATTTGATTTAATAAAAAAACAGTTAAATAGAATAAAGTTATAGAACTTAAAAACAATAAATTAAGTGATTCATAAACTAACAATAAAATAGAATAAAATTATATAACTTAAATTCAATAAAATAAGTGATTAATACTGTTAAATATCTGTAAATAAAATTATACAACTTAAATTCAATAGAATAAGTGATTAATACAGTTAAATATCTGTAAATAAAATTATACAACTTAAATAGAATAAAATAAGTGATTAATACTGTTAAATAACAGTAAATAAAATTACAAGTAATTAAGTTGGATAAATACAAATACAATAAAGTGGTGCATAAAATAACATTAAAGTAGAATAACATTTTATAACTTCATTACAACAAAATAAGTGATTCATATAATAACAATAACAGAATAACATTTTACAGTGAATACAATAAATTAATGAGTCATAAAATAATGAAATACAGTAAAATTTTACAGCTTGAATACATTAAATTAAGTGAATGAAATAATAACCATTCTTAATGACTACTAAACAATGTGGCACGCAAACAACACCTAAAAGGTGTGAAATTAGTTAATTCATATTTAGGTGATATTATAACCGTTCAGCTACTTTATAACCATACAGGCAAATATAAACCCTGCAGGTGATTGTGTTGGAAGCTATTTCTGGTGTAAATCAGTACAATGTGTTTCTTAAATTGTGGCTGAAGATCCAAAGGCAGCCTGCAGCTTCACACATGACCCAATGTCCCTAGTGGAGTTTATTGGGTCAGTCGAGGACTACAATACACTCACTTTGGTTTCCAAAGTGGCCGTGGACTGATGCATTAATATGTGGATATAATAGTACGATATATATAATAGTACGAGTCATACCGTTTTGTTTTGTCAGATGTGGTTCAGCTAATATCATCCACCTCTGAACTGACCAACATAACACTTAACATTTGTTGTATATAAGTTGAATTAACTTAACTGATAACCTTTCTATGATAATCCTACATTAGATTCCATAAACGCATGACCATACAGCAGTAGTTGTGTTCGGTTAAAGCTTCAGTAAGCAGAAAGTTTTTGGCATCATTGGGCGAAAATCCCATAATAACCTTTCAGCATATTGTAATTCAAAACAACTGCACCTCCTCATGGCTCTGTTTTCAGGCTTTAAAATATCTAGCCTGTGATGGGAGACTTTGGCCAATCACAGGCCATTTCAGAGAGAGAGACCGTTCCTATTGGCTGTGCTCCGGCCGGTTTACAGATATTTGTGTGGTCTTGGGACACGTCAGCTTAAAAATGGGACAGTCCTGGACGAACCGGGACATCTGGTCACCATACCCAATACAGTGGTCACTACTGGCAACAGTACAAATAAAAATGGCCGCCTCTCTGTCCATTGATTTGAATGGGAATGCACGTTCTACTCCTATTCTATGTCTATGAGGACATTGCTGTACATGAGGCGCTTACCGTCAGTTTTTACAAATTCATCATAGATGACATCATAGTGATGATCTGGGTTGTCTTGGTTCGGATTTGAGAAATTTCTTTTTGCAAGTTGCATTTTGGGAAATGTAGTAACAAGTGTATTTGGAGCCATACAGACTCAGGCCAGCCTTTAGGAATTATGGGCAGGGGGACAGACTTTCTAAATTGGGCCCCTCATCCACCCCGACTCCAGGTCGCCCAGTTTTATGTGATACCAGTATCTTCACTCCAACTTTAAAGATGAGCCTGCTAGTAGCTTTTATTTGCTAGTCTGCCTAGCAGCTCACCTTTATACACTCAGCTTGGCCCGTCACACCTGGTGCTTCTTCACACTTGCCTCTCTGATCCTTTCATTTTCTTTCTTCTGTCTGTATCCTGGCTTTTGTTTTTGAGCCCCTGATCAGGTCTTCGCACAAGGATATGGAGTAGCAAACTAGTAGCCAGGTAGGGGGGTCCGCGGTCAAGCCCCCCCCCCCCACAGAAAAATAATGATAAGATAAATGATAAATGAGACTGGGGGTTCATTCTACTGTTACTATTCCATCATCTTAATCTTGATGATCTTAATTATTGTGTATCGTAATGAGTTTGCCTGCCTGATTGTGAATTAGTGAATTATTGTCGAGGACAATGTTTTAGCCCACACGGTCTGTAATAGTTGATTGATATTTCAAACCTCACCTATTCCTGACTGATCCGAACTGCTGTAATTAAGAATCATGGATCTTATTTATTATTTATTTATTGACACCTTCACTGCAAGGTTTATCAAGACAACGGTGATGATTAGTATATAAACATGCACTTATTCAAAATTGAAGGGTCCCAAGTCTTATCCAGCCTATGCATTGATTTTAAATTGAATTATTGATATCATGAACCTAGGGCAAAAATAACTCTGAAAGGACTCAATTCATATTAATCTAGTAAATACACTCAGCTTCTGTCATCTTTGTCTTCACCTTCTTTATCATTGTACTTTATCATATACAGGAGGAAGTTCCATTACTCCGTATTAATATTTATGATTTGGAACGTCTGAATCTGTGTATTAGTCTGACGTCATCTCATTGATCAGCGGGAGGGACGCGGATCAGGCTCTAGTATTTCCCGTTGATAATGCCCGCCACAGTTTCATAATGAACCAGCAATATTTTACAGTACTCATCGGGAGGGGTCGGTCAGTCCGATGTAGGTCAGCAAGTAAATTGTTGGTCTCGATCGACCTTTATGACCTTTGTATGGGCCCTCCACCCCTGGCCTTGGGCCCAGGGACAGCTGTACCCTCTGTACCACCTGACGGCGGGCTTGTACAGACTAAAAGTCAGGATATCTTGTCCGCTGCTGCTTCGATTGTGTCCATTCTGTTTTTAATCTGTCTCTTATAACATCCCCAACGTTATGGGCCTGCAATATTAAATCGCTGGTGTGACCCTTTAATTGGAACATTTACTGCACTTTGATTTTAGGAGTAACGTGTGCTGGTTTGGGCCGTCATTGAACTTGTCCAACACTTCCTGTGTGTCTCCGTCCATCTAATGCTTGCCAAGCAACAGATTAGAGGTGATGTGTGAATGCAGCTTGTTGCCGCTGCTATAAATCCTTTGGTTATGTAACCGAGAGACAATCGATACGAGGGATTCAGCGGCAGCTGTTGTTTTATCAACAGGAGGCAAACACACCTGCTGGGAGTGATTATCCGAGGGGAAAACTGGATGTACACATGGATGTCGTACATGCTGCAGCTATTTTTTTAAGCAGCGATCTTCTGGCGTAGACAGTGTTTAGTCTATGTTTATGGAAGTGTTGTGATCCCTTGATAGTATATACTGTATATAACAGACAGACAGAGAGGAAAATCTTGAATAAAGTAGGTTAAAGACAGAACAGAGGCAAAGATCTGGTGTGAAGAAGTGTTACCCTCCACTGTTTGTCTGTATGTGTCTTGTTAATGGAGACAGAGATTTATCTCCGGTCAGAGAGTCTCTGGTGTGCTCAGGAGGTGGCAGAGTTTAATTTAGCCTGGAAACCTGAACCTCAGCCTCCTCTGTCAGCTCCTTCTCTGGGCCCACGACTGAGCCACAGTGAGCAGCAGGCTGGGGTCCGTGGGGGTCTTTTGGTTGTGAAATGACTGATTAGCTGCAATACCCCATACTATTGCTAAGCAAAGTGAGACCAGAATGTTCACACTACGTGATACGGTACATAGGGAAGTGATGCAGTTGTTGGCCTGGCAATGAAAATGTACCCAGTGTCATCGGCGGGATCTGTTAGGATGTCTGAAGTTGCAAATTTAGATTTATATGGTTCACTTCTTCCTGACCTGAAAGCTGACATAACTGTGAAGTCTATGTGTGTGTGTTTAAATGCACATCTGTGTTCATATGCATTAGTGTGTGTGTGTGTGTGTGTGTGTGTGTGCATGGTATTTATGTAGTCATGCGAGAGTTAATAGGGTTCACTTCCTGTCATGTGTTATAACGTCATGACAGGCCAAAGATAGGACTGAACATGTGTTACAATGCAGACTGAATACATGTACTTTTTAGCTTATGTATTAGCTGTATTGTTGTACTACACAGAAGAGAGACTGGTTGACAATGGGATTTAGAAATCAAGGCAGCCATGTTTAATTTGCAAACTAAAGATTTCATAAGTAAGGCTGCATCTTCTAAAGCATACATTGACATCCATTTTTCATGCATTCTTGTACTCTTCACTCCAGTTAATCAGCTGATTAGACTGTTATCAGGGCATTAAATGTGCATTATCAGTGGATATAACGCTCATAGATATGGGTCAGAAGGGGCCTGCTACACCCACTAGTAGGTTTTATCATTGAATCATATGGTAGATGACTGAAAGAAGGAATAAAAGACGATGACAGCGGCCTCTAGCGAATGTTGCAAAAAAGGCATTGTTGTATAGAAAGCGTGAAACGTAGGTCTTAAACTCCCAAACATAATGCTTGTGGCGGTGGATGTCTTCGCAAGCAATAAGTTTCACTTTCACTTTTGAAAGTAAAAAAAAAAAAAAATTTCCCTAACCCTAACTAAGTCGTTTGTTGCCTGTAACCCCAAAGAAGTTTACGTTTTGTTGCCTAAACCTAAAGAAGTTTACATTTTGTTGCCTAAACCTAAAGAAGTTTACGTTTTGTTGAAAACGTAAAGTTTCATGCAGATTTACATGTTAGAATGTCTTGGTTTTAAGTTTCGCTTTCACTTTTACACCATAGCAGGGCTCTACTGATCCACATCTGTGATGCTTATAGCGACAGATAACAGTCGAATCAGGTGTGTTAACACATTGTTTAGTTGCAGGCATCAGACTTTTGGTGACGAGTAAAGTCAGTACCACAAAAATATACACCTTTTAGTGTTTTTATCCTGTGTCAAGCTTCAAATGTATGTAGAGTCTAGTTTATTTGATATGATTTGTCTTTATATGTCCGTGTTGGGTTGAATCTGTGCTTTTTTTTTCTCTTTTTCTGTGTGCATTTTATGAACATTGTTGGAAGTGTGTTACGTATAATATGTCAGAATCAAATTCAATAAACCAGTTGTCTTTCCCAGGGCATGTAAGCTTTTTCTTACACTATTGCTATTCAGCTAAGCCCCGGTTTTGTTGGAGACGGGGCTCCAAACAGTTTCAGGGGAGGCTCGGTGAACATAGGACATTAGTTATTACATTAGTTATTACATTAGTTGTAATAAACATTAGTTATCACTCAAGAGCTCATGGAATTTTGTTGAGAGGATTATTTGTGATGTGAACATTTACAGAATGTGCTTGTACCATTTTGGACCAAACTAAAACAAAGGAAACAATCTGAAGTTGTCATTATTTTTAAAGTTATTATTACAAGATTTTATCGGTCAGATAGATAGATTTTCCTCCATGTGGCCCCTGAGCTAAAATGAGTTTGACACCCCTGATACTGTACATAATCTCAACACCCTACTTATTATTTACTGTATATAGCAAAATGTATTTGCACTTGATTCTTGGCAGTTACACACAGGTTTCTACAACGCTGTGATAAAAGTTTTAGTACAGTAGGAGAGACAGTAACATGTCTGGCTCTCTGCTTCTGTCTCTGCAGAGAGTAAAATAACGTCTGTCGCTGCCTCCCGGGACGCCTGAAACATGGCTCAGTAAGTTACACACACCTACACACACACACACAAATATAATAATTATAGATAATACAATTATTAAAACTGAAACGGTTTTGTGGCAAAATAATGAAAAACACCCACACTGGCAGATTGGTCAGTTCATTTTAAAGCTCACAAAACCTGCATAAAAATCTCAATATCTTTTTGTCATGAACTTCCAATCCAAGGCTACATATTTACAAGAAAACAACAAAAAAGATAAACAGAAGCGGATATCGTAATTTCCTTCATTCCTTCATTTCATCTCTGATATGCATCATATGCTATGTGGTTGTGCAGCGTCCAGAGGGTGCAGAAGAAGACCAGCACCGTGTCCCTGACCATCTCCTCTTCCTCCTCTGCGTCCTCCTCCTCTCGAGAGCTCTCCTCCTGCTCCTCCAGCTCCACCTCCTCCACCATCCTCGCTCAGAGACACTCCAGCCTGGTGCAGCCGCTGTGTGTCAGCCCTCACAGGGTAACCACATCCAATTCAGAGGAATCACCTCACATGATAATGTATAAACCCACAATATCCTGACAGTAGTGCATGAGACGGACAAAAAAATGTCGCTCTGTGGCCTCCACTCCTCTTATTGCCATTTGCAAGATTCCACCACACCTGGCTGAAAACAACCAATCAGAGCTGAGCTGTCTCTTCTGACACAGCATATGTTCAGTTCAGTTTATCTTTATTAAAGTCCATAAAAAAATACAACACAAACTGCCACTTATTTTTGTAAAAGACAGTTATACCGATGTTTCCACAAAGGTGACTGGTATCACTGGTATAACACTAAAACAAGGATTTAGAAGAAGAAGAAGAAGATCAACCTTTATTAGTCCCGCGAGGGGAAATTCAACTTTTACACTCTGTTTGTTAACTTATACACGGTACGTGCAGACCCGAAACACACACATGCACATGCATCAATGGAGAGATGTCAGAGTGAGGGGGCTGCTCCTGACAACGCCCCGAGCAGTTGGGGGTTTGGTGCCTTGCTCAGGGGCACCTCGGCAGTGCCCAAGAGGTTAACTGGCACCTCTCCAGCTACCAGTTCACACTCAGTTCTTGTCCATGTCGGGACTTGAACCGGTGACCCTCCGGTTCCCAAGCCAACTCCCTACAGACTGAGCTACTCCGCCCCCACAACTACTCCCCCCAATTTGACAGTAGCATGACAATGGTGTCCTGGGCTTCATTTGGCCGACGTATGAATTTGTATGGGGCTACACGGTGCAGTTAGCACTCTCTCCTCACACCAAGAGGGTCGCAGGTTTGAATCCGGCTTGGGCCTCTTCTGTGTGGAGTTTGCATGTTCTCCCCGTGTAAGCGTGGGTTTTCTCCGGGTACTCCGGCTTCCTCCCACAGTCCAAAGACATGCAATTTAGGTTAATTGATGACTCTAAATTGCCCGTAGGTGTGGATGTGAGCATGAATGGTTGTCTGTCTCTACGTGCCCTGAATGCCAGCTGGGATCGGCTCCAACCCCCCCCGCGACCCCTAAAGGGATAAGCGGTTGACGATGGATGGATGAATTTGTATATCAAATTTCTCA
>CAMQGK010000308.1:9710000-10020000 GCA_947000775.1 Pterois miles | reverse complement strand
TTTCCTGGGGATCCTCTGCAGCTCTTAGGGAAGCACCATAACTGTGCTGTTGAGTTGTGTTTGCTGTGTGTGAGACAGCCCATACTTGAGCCAAGTGGTACCTTAGAATGGGCTATGAGCTCATCTGCAAAGTGGTGATATGGCCTGTGTGTCCTTCAGACTTAACCCTTTACCAGCAGTCGTGCAGAGCTCATGTTGTTGAACGTATGTTGCCCTACAGTACTCAAAAACATCTGTTTTGTATAACTGTGAGGAATTACTAAAAACACTGTGAGGAGTCTGAAGTGACTGATGAGGAATGGTGCATTCAGGTGCAGTCTTATAATCAGACTGTGCATACAGTGCTTTTTTGCAGTTTTTGATACTGCCACAAAGTTCAACCTGTGTTAAATACCGGAAAACATATTTGAAAGTTTACCATCAAAGTGTAGTAATATCTATGGATGCAGCTATACTGGATCAGATATCAGATATTGAATCAAATAGCTGGATCGGTTATTGTAACAAGGGAACTGATCTGTTCAGTTCAATCTTATGTTTATGTAATATTTACACTGTATACTGAAATTCACCAGTTTTTTGCTGCATTGAAAAGGTGTACATTCCAAGTTGCTGACGTTCAGTTTGTTATTTTGATAATAAATAACAATTCAGTCAATGTATATCTGTGTATTTAGTTATGAAAGCAATGTTTAGAGCCAGCCTGATGTCCACACAGTGAGGCATACAGTTTATTAATTAAACACTGGTATCAGACCAGTACTAAAAGCACAGGTATTGGTATCGATATCGGCATTGAAAAAGTTGGATAGGTGCATCCCTAGTAATATCGAACAGCAGATGCTGCTCAGTGAATATAAAATAATATGTTGCGCTTTTGTATCACGGCTGTTTGAATCAGTTCAGCAAGATGTGTGTCCTTAATGTTGACTTGGTTCATATTCAGATCCAGTGAATGTTTCATGGTGTGAACTTTGTGTAATGTGTCCACTCTGTATCCATGTCCGGGGCTATGATCTCATCTGTAATACGAAGTGCAGACATGGCGTCTGTGTCCTTCAGCCCCCCCCCCCCCACTCAGTGCTGCACACAACAACAGTTGTTCATAAATTGTTGGCAGCAGTCTGGCTTTTAAGGTCATGTTGAGGTTCTCTGATCAACTTGAAGTTGATTGTTGTATTGATTCGATGAGGAAAATGAACTGGATTGTCTGTAGCGTGAGGTGCTGGTGTTGGTTTGGACAGTAAAAATAATGACCTCAGATAAATGCTGAGAAGGTGTAGTTATTATGGTCAGGTAAAGGTTACTTTTCAGCAGTGAAAACACATTGTGTTTTTTCTTTGAGACATTTCGTGTGACATGTTTGTCACATTTAAGTAACTCTTGGCTGTAACCAAAATATAGTAAAATTACATCATATAATGTTGCAAAATCAACTTGATCAATTTATTTCAGTAATTTAGGCTGAGTGTAAGGTAACTTAGCACGGTTGATTTATCTAACCCTGTTTGGTTGATCTGTACTATTCTGCAGGTTTAACACGGTGGTGAGACGCATCATTTGTCCAACTTACATTAGACTGAATCCAATTTTGTCTCCGATCATCAGGTAGTCGGATAAATGGACAAATTAATGAATAAACAAAGATAATGATTCTCTGAAAATTATGTATGTATCTGTCAGTATGAATAATGTGTCTCACTACACAGTGTTGAGGTGTTTTCAGAATCCAGCAGAGACTTTTATTTTCTAAAAGTTCGCTAGATTCAGTTCAGCGTTCATATTGTCGTCCCTGTCTCTGTTGTCACCGGTCATACAGAGGACTTAGGACAGCTTAGCGTTCTCCTACCCACAATGCCATGCATATCTAGCGAGTGTGTTTTTAAAAGGGTTGGGTAGAGCGTCTGCACCTGCCAGCTGATGTCCGAATTCCAAGACCAATATAGCTTTGCCCACTTAATTTCACAAACGCAAATACACATACTGTATACCATCGTGGTACTAAATCTCTCACACACACATCACTTTCACATAGTAGCATTTAAAGCCCAGAAAGTAGGTCTACGACACACACTGATTATTACACTATGGTTTCTGTGTATGTAAGATTTACGTATGTACTGTACTTATTACTAGCGCAGTGCCTGTTCATCATATGCCTGTTCAGAACGGGCTGTGGTGTTTCTGCTTTCAGTGTTTTCAAGAACAGCTCATACAAACAGCCTCACACTTGACACAGCGCCACCTTGGGTCCTGAACAATACACTTGTCAGGATATAGCTGTATCACACACCCAAGTTGCAGCTACTCGCGGTCAGAAATACTGCTGAAATACCCTCTGGTTCACAGGAAAAAACACCAGGGACAGACTTTACTGTTATGCAAAGTAGGAAAACTGGGCGTCAAAACTAAAGGTAGCTATACGTAGATTTATGATGATGTTTAGAAATTAACATTATTGAATTATACTACTATTCTAACTCATTGTACCCCAAAATAACTTACAAAAGGCCCCCAAAGCACTTAAAAATATGCAGCTAATTTGTATATGACTTATTGTTTACTTCTACTTTCTGAACTTTTTTTACATATAATTTTACTAATAAGCTAATTTTACTTCAGAAAAAAGTTTTGACTGTTACTAATAATACTTTACTATTAATAAAAGCTGTTACTGTGTCATTTGACTAAGTTTTAATATGTTTTCATTCGAGAAAGTGACCTTTTAGATTTCCAATATTGGTCTGTTTATCCAAATATTGCCTGTTTGCAAATTACGCAGTCATTTTTTGGAGATCTGAGAGCTATGGTGGAGTATTACGGCCACACTGAGGAAAACAACACAAACAGTTTTGTACAGAGGAATGGTCCAAAATTGTCCAAAATGGTCCAAAAGGTCTGATCTGCAACTACAGGAGATGTTCGGTTGAGGTTATTGCTGTCAAAGGAGGGTCAACCAGTTATTAAATCCAAAGGTTCACATACTTTTTCCACCCTGCACTGTGAATGTTTACATGTTGTGTTCAATAAAAACATGAAAACATGTAATTTTTGTGAGGTATTAGTTTAAGCAGACTGTGTTTGTCTATTGTTGTGACTTAGATGAAGATCAGAACACATTTGATGACCAATTTATGCAGAAATCAAAGTAATCTCAAAGGGTTCACATACTGTTTCTTGTAACTGTATGCTTCAGGTAATGTAGAAATAAATGCTAGTACATAATATGCTTCCTATTTAAGTTTAGTTTTTATATGTAATAGGTTCCAGTCAGTTCTTATCATGGTCGTATTTCTTTAATAACTAAATCTTAAGGTCATTATCAAAAAGCAGGTTTATATTATGTGTCGGCCAACATAAACAAAAAGTGGGACTATAGTCTGCATCCTCCAAGGTGGTTTTAGATTGTCATTTGTCTTTAGTTAGTCTCAAAGATGACTCTTGGCCTCAAACACTCAACAGTTTGATCGTTACTTGCGTTGTACAGAGTCCAAATCCTTATTCTCTGGACTGCTTGGTCTAACATGTATCCATCCATAAGGTCTAACTACACACATGTATATATATATATACATGGATGTATGCATACAGTAGGATAAAACAAAACGTTTATGTTTATCCATCAGTGTATTTGCAGACTCTAGCTCAGTAGATACCGGCTGGCCAAAACTGTCCTGTGCCCTCAGGGGACCAGGAGACATGCAGAAAACCAGCGAGCGAGTGTGTGTAAGTAAATGAGTTTGTGAGAGAGCGATGAGAGAGACTGCTATTGTCATTATGCTCCTGCGTAGCCCGGACTACGTGGTCGTCAGGGGAACAGCATTCTTTCCTAGAATAAAAGTAGGGGACCAGCCAGGCTTGGTGTTACAGGAAGAAAACTACTGAGTGGGCTGAAATGGGAGTGGAACCATTGATATCTGTTACTCTCATTAGACAGTCCTAGTAGTACGATGCAGTAGTACTGGAGTATACGTATATTCTGTGGTTAAAGATGCTTTTTAATGTTTGTCACATCGTGATGGTGAGAATGAATCTCAGCCATTGATCGTACGTACATGCTGTGTCACAAAGTTGTCCTCTGAAATAATATCACAGTGAGGGTCAGACTCAGATTCATTTTGTCTGTTTGCGTGGTAGCTTGTGCAGCCTGTGACAACCTTCTTACAGTTTTTCAGAGTTCCTGAAGCAAAATGATCACACTGAACTATGAAACTTAAATTATCAGAGGACCATCTTGTTCTAGTCCTCCATCAGGCTGCCCCCTCTTTGTCAATTAGCCGACTAATCTGTGTTTTTGGTCTTAGTTGCTATGATTTCTTTTGTCAGTCATTTTTAATGCTGAATGACTTGTTTCCAAGAAAATTATGAGATTTAAAGTGATCTTTTTTTTTTACCCAACTCTTCCACTTGACTTTGATATTTTTGGTCTCAGTTTAGTGTTAATTGAGAGTTTAACCTAGTCTCCCGCAAAATAAGTTCAGTATAAAAAGACTGCATGTCTGTTTCTGTGTGTCAGTTTTCCAGAGCCTCAGCCGGCCAACCACTCCTCTGAAGAAGCATTCGGTCGCAGCGAGGAGGGAAGTGCGCTGAGCTCAGAGGGCCAAAGGTCACCAGGGGTCACTGTCCGAGCCTGTACGCCCAGCCCTCCCCCTCCACCCTCACCACCACCAACCCAAGTCAAGGAGAAGACCGAAACACCCAAGCTGTTCACCCCAAGCAAGCTCAGTTTCACTGTAAGAGCAACATGTCTTACACAAGGTTTTGTGCTACAATTACCAAAGGGATAGTTTGCATGTTTTTAAGTGGGGCTCTATGAGGTACTTATCCATAGTCACTGTATTAACTTATGAAGACGACGGTCGGCACGTTCCCAGCTTTAAGAAACAAACAGGACTTACAGCACGGGAGCAAAGCAATGAGCTGCTATGGACGGAGCTGGCAGCAAAACACAGCCACCTGAAAGAAAGGCCCACCTAAATAAAATCAATATGTTTTTAAGTGTATCTATGCTGGAGCCAAAGTCGCTGGACTTCATTGGAAAAACAGTAATTTTACCTCACAGAACACTGGGGCTGCTGGTCTACTGCTACCGCTGCCTCAGTCGGTTAGTAACACAACATTGTTACTGTGTAAATTTGATTAGTTCAGACCCACCAAACTCGCATAATAACACAAACTAATTGATTGAGACAGCGGTACACCATCCCCTGTGTTCTGCATTGGTAAAATTACTGTTTTTTCGGTGGAGTCTGGTTGCTTTCCATCGGAAAGAGCTTTCTGACAGCAAGGTAAAGCAGTGAAAATATTTTAAATGTAGTGTATACTTATTAATGTTTTTTTGGTGGGCCTCTGTTTTAATTGGCTAAAATACTTTTGCCGCTGGCCCTGTCCACAGCAGTACATTGCATTGTGGTTGTGTTGTTGTCGCATCTTGTCCCCTGCACAAGCAAGATGCACGATTGGCCTGAGGAGTTATCAGTACAATACTTAAATAATGTGGCAGGTGGCTGGGGGAAGATCACTAGATAATAACCTACTTGCTATATGTTGGCTATTATGTATGTTATTTAAATATCACAATATACAATGTGTTTTCTGTTGAAAAAGTACAAACATAGGAAGATAGTAAGTACTACTATCCCATATCTTAAATGGTTACGTCTCCAGTCTGATATGGAGCACACAGCTGATACGTATGTGGTTTGTTGCGTGATAGTCGGATGCTGGCATCCAGTTAGGACACAGTGTTAGACTCAGAAATGGTAGAACTGTTTATTCAGTTTTATTTGTCTGTCTTTTCCCTTCCAGTCCTCCCAGTCAGGAGGCAACAACATGAACCTGTCAGACCTGCCTACCTTCACTCCCAGCGTCTTCCCTCCCAGTGCCTTCAACTATGAGCGACCGAGGCATTTCATCCAGTCGCAGCCAGCCTTCCAGGCGCCCAGCTATGAAAGTGTGATGAAAGAGGCCCAGGAGAACCAAAACAACTCCCAACAGAACCTCAACAGTTCCCAAAATAGTCCAAACGTTAGAGAGAGACAGAGTCAAGCTAAAATTACACACAGTCAGTCTTTTTCTCAAACTCAGTCAGTGTCTAAGTCCTTGTCCCAGACCGAGTCACAATTTCAGTCACTAAGCCTCAGTCAGAATCAGACCCAGGCCAACGGCACGAGCAAGTCCTCTCCCTCCTCATCAAGTCTCAGCTCTCCGATCTCCACTCCGGCTTCCTCCTCTGCTGCACCTCCTCATTCCTCCACTGCCCTCTCTGCCACCACCTCCTCCTCCCCGTTTCTGTCCTCCTCATCCTCTCTCCCCCGCACCACCATGCGTTCCACCATCACCCTCACCCCCAGCGTCCCCAGCGCCACCGGCCTTGGTAGCGCCACCCTGCCGGCCAATCAGGACACCATGTCAGCACCTGCTGCCTACCTCTGCTCTGTGCTGCCCTCCCAGTCCGCCTTCTCCCCTTTCTCCTCCTCCAAGCTGTCTCCCAGCTCCAACCTCCCCCACCCCTCCACCTCCCCCTCCCGCTCCCCACTCGCCCCCTCCAGCCCCCTCCTCCCCATGAGGGCCTCCTCCTCTCCTTCGTCCCTCCCTCAGCAGCCTCTTCCAGTGTCACCTTCCCTCCCTCGCTCCCCTCTCTCTCCCTCCTCCTCCTCCTCTCTCCCGGAGCCCAATACTCCCAACGGTCAGAACAGAGTACCGCCCGCTGTGGTCTCCCTGCCTGCCAGCTACAAGGGAGTGCCAAACATGTGAGTCAAAGATGCATCTATTTGGCATGCACATGCTATCATACACTTGGAAGTTTCCCATACGTTGTGAAAGCATTGCTTTGAGGAGCAAGATATATCTTGTTTATCAGGGCTGTCAATTGATTCAAATTTAAAATGTACCTTAATTTGTCATGTATTTAATATACTTATCCACATGGCAGTGGGTAAAGATGCTGCTTAATGCAAATGTATGTATATATTTATTATTAAATCAATTGAAAAAACAAAACAATGACAAACATTGTCCAGAAACCCTCACAGGTACTGCATTTAGCATAAAAAATATGCTCAAATCATAACATGGCAAACTGCAACAGGTAACAACAGCTGTCAGTGTGTTGACTTGACTATGACTTGCCTCAGACTGCATGTGATTATCATAAAGTGGGCATGTCTGTAAAGGGGAGACTCATGAGTACCCATAGAACCCATTTACATTCACATATCTTGAGGTCAGAGGTCAAGGGACCCCTTTGAAAATGGCTTTGACAGTTTGGATGCATTCTTTATGTTTTCTAGTTTCATAAGATATTAGTGTCTTCACTCTACCTTTAAAACTGAGCTCGCTATCATGGAAAAATCACCAGTTGTGTTAATGTGTCAAAAAATGAGTGGCATTAAAACCAATTTGCATGAACGCATTTTTATCTTGTCAACTTTGACAGCCCTAATATTTACGCGTATTTATCTTAACAAATTAGTTAGTAGATAAAATAGTTTTTCCAATGATTTAGCATCACCAGGGACATTTTTGACTTTTTAATTTGAAATATTTTGATCAGTTTGTCTGTGTTAATGCATATGGCATTAAACTCGGCATGGGTGTGTGCGTTTTTGTTTTTATGAATTTTGGAAGTTCAGCTCTCAGCTCCTATCATAATTCAAGAATAAACTGTGTAGCCAAGATACAGACACTCAGACCTATAAGGCCAAAAATGTCCAGATTGAAACCACAATTACTCATCATCATCATCATCATAAAAAAACAACAGCAACATTATGTAAACAGGCATTTGAAAAAAAACTGGCCTTTTAAAGGGTTGAGCTTATGAAACTTAATGAATATTTGGTAGTTATAATCAGGACTTTTTTAAAGATGTAACTCATTGAATGTGGAAAATTATATCAGTTCATAATTTGGACATTTTTATTATTATTTATTATTATTATTCATTATTATGAAGGAAATCAGAGCAACTTTTTTAAAGGGATGTACAAGGGTTAAATGTGGATAAATACCAAAATTAATACCATCCCTCATTGAAGTTTTTCAGATAAATTGTGAAATGTTTAAAATTAATCCAGTTTTCTGAAGATTTCATAACAGCTGGATGATTGAGAAAAGCATAAATTAATCCCAGACTGTTTTTCATTATTGCATTATTGTTCTTTAGTGCCTTTAGTGTCTTTTTCATCTTTGCTTCCTTTTTGTGCTCTATTTAATTTTTGTTTCGTTTATCTCTCTCTCTCTCTATCCCCAGCCTTCCCAAGCCCATTTTGAAGAAGTCTGTAGCTCCTCGGCCTTCTTCCTCTCGCTCCACAGATGACGACATCCAGGGCTCCAAAGACGCCCTCATCCAGGATCTGGAGAAGAAGCTGCGCTCAAAGGAGGCCAGGAGGAGAAACAGCCAGGTGTGTGTGCATGTGTGTGTAAAAATCCCCCTACCGACACTCACACTCCACCCCACTCACACTTACACACTGTTATTATCTATTTATTATCTCACTCTGATGGCCTTTTATATATTGTGTTTTTGTGTATTTATTGTCATGTGAGTTTTTTGTCTACCTGCCAACAGCTGCAGATTATCTTCACGCTAACTCTGGTGCAGTTAATTTTAATCATGCGCTGTCCCTGCAAATATAACAAAAAAAAAAAGTAGTGTGTGCCTGTTGGAACGTGATAGATTGCGTAATTGCAATAGGTTACCCAAACAAATCACAGTACGCTTTCTCTATGCATGAAAATATACAGTTTAACAGTATAAAGTCTTCATTTTCAAACAGAAACTGTCCTATGAGGAGCGTATGGCTCGTAGGCTGCTGGGTCCAGACAACGCCAACTACGTGTTTGACCAAGACAGTCTCTCAGACTCACAACTGGACCAGGTACGACAACATACTTTTATTCAGCGAGTGGACATCATAATTACTATAAACAAATAGTAATCCAATCTCAACATTTCTAGCAGTGCGTTTCACACTGTACTGCTGTGTGTTGCAGTGCTGACTGTGCTGCACAGACATTTATGTTGGCTGCGGTCCAAAGCCCATTAGCTTTCATTGTGCTATTAAATAAAGACCACACATTATTACAGTCATTTGGGTTTGAATGGCTGCTCAGAGAGCCAGTTTCCCTCTCAGGGCCTCCTGTCAGGCTCTCGAACCCAAAGTTGAAAAAGCCTGGCTGTATTATCAGCAGCCCCAGTGAGCTGCCTCATGCTGTCATTTCGACCAGTTGTGTGTTTGTGTGTGTGCAGGATTGTCCCCTCGAAAAGCCTCGGCCGCTCACAGGGCTTTGCACCATCTATTCTCGCTCTCCTTCACACACAACACCAACACACAGACACACACATTTGTCAGCGGCTATTTCTTGCCTGCTGTCTGAGAACGAGCCCCCTTCACTGGTGACAACAGGTCTATTGTGTCAGAACACACACACACACACACACACACACACACACACACACACACACACACACACACACACACACACACACACACACACACACAAGTTACCCTCATGGCATTTTGTAAAATTAAAAACGGTTCGTTTTCAACGTTCAGACCTGTGATTACCTCTGCTGCTTATCTTGGTTTGTTTTCTGTTACAGCCAGATTCACCAGAAGGGAGACACACAGGTGGACTATGGTAAATAAAATTTATTCATGTGTCAATATTGTTCATAATTATCAATCAACCTTGAACGTGTGATTTCTAGGGCTGCCCCCTCTTGGTCGATTGCTGAATTGCTTGTTTCCAAGAAACGTATGAACACATATCTGATAAATACAGGGTTCAAGTGGAGAGACCTTTTTTACAGATCTGTCGATTAAATCAACTAATGGATTTGTCGAAAAAATTGCATGAGAGTTAGTCGACTAAGAATTTGTTTGGTCGAGGACAGCCTTTGTGATTTCTCTGTGAGATTCACATCAGCGTGGCAGTATTTACTCACTCCATGCAGTTGGAAAACAAAACCAATCTTTTAAAAAATAGTTGAATTAAACATTATATTGGTCATTTTGCTTTTTAGATTTCATGAACTCATAAGTCTCAAGTTCTTGAAACTGAGGAAACTGTATTGTATCAAAGTGAAATGTATCAGGTCGCAATCCCACTGGCAGATTGTTGCACCAAGAAACAAGACTTAAAGGGACAGTTCACCCCACAATCAAAAATACATATTTTTCCTCTTACCTGTAGTGCTATTTGTCTATCTAGATAATTTTGGTGTGAGTTGCTGAGTGTTGGAGATATCGGCCGTTGAGATGCCTGCCTTTTATCTAATATGATGGAACTAGACGGCACTTAGCTTGTGCTCAAAGCACCAAAAAACTCAAACTCAACAGCAATATATCCATGCAGTAAACTCACGATCAACACGTCCAGGCGATGCACCATTTTTTCCCTGATAACGCTACATTGCAAACAACAAATTTGTGTTGAAATCGGCATGACGAGAGCCAGTTAATGTTAAACTTTACTGGCATCTTAGCTAGCTCAGTGGTGCTATGTGAGCTAGCACTATCAGTTATGACCCTCTCGTCCACGCGTAGATAGACGCTTCCTACTGCGCAGTGATGCGGTTGGCCTGTGTAGCTCGGTGGAAAAAACATAGCTCCAACATGAAACTTCTCACAACAAGGTCTGTTGATTATGCTGAATAACCATGTCATGATTTCCGGAAAGAGACAGTGCTGTTGAGTTTTTCATTTATTTATTTTTTGGCGCTTTGAGCACCACAAGCCGAGTTCTTTCATATTTAGAGAGAAAGCCGACATCTCAAACACTTGGCCACTCACAACAAAACTATCGGAAAAATCTGTAGTTTTGATTTTGGGGAGAACTGTCCCTTTTAAAGCCAAGCTAAATGACTTGTTCTGTTTGTAACCATTCTGAAATATTACACTAGAAATAGCAGGATTTTTTTTACTTGACAGTTTCCAGGAAAGTATTTATTAATCCCTAATTTTAGCCTGTGCCATGAATGTTTCCAGTGTCTGTTAACTACAACACTGTCAGAAGAGATCCAAATGGCTCAAGTTCCTCATTCATTAGCTATGCTGTCAGAGGACAGAGATTGAACAGGCATCAGCATTAATATAATTGCCTATATGTGTGTGTGCTCTCAATAGTAGTGTGTAAATCCAGTCATTAAACATGAGGTAAAGTGAGGATATTAATAAATACTCTGTCTCCCTGCAGGGGGAGGCGCCACTCAGGGACAGATGAGAGGGGAAACGAGGGCTCAGCTATCCAGGAGAAATGTTACGCTCCTCGCTTCCTGCAGATCCCTCCAGACCTGACTGTAGAGGAGGGACGCTTCTGTAGGATTGACTTCAAGGTGAATCACTCAGTCACAAACGCACGCATGCATTAACACCAATCGCTTCATGTTTTCAACTTTATTAACACACTCAAGTCTGTATTACTACAAGGTCAGGGCTCCCCCCTAGAACTACTACAAACAAATCAGTGCAATAATGCTGCAGTCATGGAAAGGTAAATAAAGGGGGAATACAGTTGTGGTATAAGAACATATTGATACACTTGAGTACTGTGATGTTATGTTTTGTGATACTGTATAAATTCTCCAAAACACTATTGATTTTTAATTATATACATGCAAAGATTTGTGGCAGACAGTGGTTCATTCTGTGTTGTTTCAACCCCCGATCGGTAGATTGCAGTGTTGTAATCTAGCTTCAGCCATTTGACTCTTCCACTTCAACGTAACAGTGTAAACTGAGACAGGAAGTAGCACAAGGGTGCACCGCTAACATCAGCATTAGCAAGCCTAGCTGGCTGAATCTGACAGTTAGACTGGTGTTCTGTCAAAGTCTGATCCCCCATAAAATACTGTTTCCCTCCTGTTAAAATGACAGTGCCCCCTTCAGTGGTTAGGGTTAGGGACAAGGATTCATGTTAGGGGAAACAAATAACGACGGGGAAGCAGTAATCTACACAACACCAGCTCTCGTGGTGTACCGAGCTGAAGTGTGGGCTCTTTTTGGCTTCCTCAATACAAAAAAATACATATACCGTATTTTTCACACTATAAGGTGCAACAGATTATAAGGTGCGCTCTCAATGAACATGTCTGTTTTCGTACATAAGGCGCTCTCTGTATTATCCGAGTCAGTGTCGTTGCTGTTCAGTGATGATTTCGGCCTTTGTGAAAGCTCGGATGACACTTGACACTGATACCTTGGCCCAGGCATCCACGATCCATTGGCAGATAGTGGAGTAACTCGCCCGGCGTTGCCTCCCTGTCTTGGCGAATGTGTGTTCGCCTTCTGTCATCCAATGCTCCCACGCAGCTCGCAATTTAACTTTGAATGACCTGTTGACACCAATATCTAGCGGTTGGAGTTCTTTAGTTAATCCACCCGGAATTAAGGCAAGCTCCGAATTAGTTTTCTTCACTTGGGTTTTGACAGTGTCCGTGAGTGTCGTAATGCTCCGACAGTCCATCCAGCGGTGCGGCTTCGTAGCTTACCAAAGTCGTAATAAAACATTTTGACAGATTTTTGAGCGCCCACATAAAATTAACAGTCAGTTTAGATTTTTTTATTTACTTAATTTGTTTACCTAAATAATCCTGCAAGGATTTTTTTAAATTGTTTTAAGCAAGTTTTACTGTTCTGATTGCACAAAAAAGTAAACTCTTTACTCAGATATTATGCATATGGTGGTGTGTTCTTTACTATGACATTTTTCCTAAAATTAGATAAAAAAAAAACAAAAAACAATATATTGCCTTGCTTACAATATTGAGATACATCGCAATATATTGAATTGTAACCTCTGTATCGTGGCACGTATCATAATGCCAGATTCTTGCCACTACACATCCTTACTTGCAATGTCTCTCTTTTCTCAATCCAGGTGGGAGGCCTTCCTACACCAGACATCTGCTGGTACCTGGACGGTAAAGCCATCCGCCCAGACGACTACCACAAGATGCTGGTGTGTGAAAAAGGGATGCACTCGTTCATCATAGAGATTGTCACAGTGCACCACGCCGGCGTTTACGAGTGTGTGGCCAGGAACCGAGCAGGGGAGAGCAGATTTACCATGAGGCTTGACGTATTAGGTAAACATGACATAACAGTACATCCTGTTTCTGGGCTGAAAATGCTGTCTTTTTAAATAGAACTTCAACATAATGCAGCTTAATAATGATCAGGATTGATTCAATAATCTTTTAATCACCTGTGCTGTGCAGCCCAGGAGGCTCTCCGTCCTCCCACCTTTGTCCAGAAGATGTTGAACTCCAGAGCGCTAGAGGGCGACACTGTTCGGTTAGAGTGCAAAGTGGACGCTTCCCCTCCTCCACAGCTCTTCTGGAAGAAAGATAAAGACATGCTGCGCATCGACCCAAACAGAATGAGGTGGGTTATCTAATTATAGCCTAACCTTAACTGCACTACACTACTGCACATGAAACTCAAATAATACTGAAGGGACACTTTTTTGGGGCTTTTCCATTGATACTTTTGGCCATTTGATTAGCATCTTTTTAGCGTGCTGAGTTGTTTGAAGTTGCAGCAGAGATAGACCACCTCTGGAGTCAGGCCAAAGTGCACCCCATCTTGCTCTAAGAGGGTTAGAGTGATATCTCACTGACCGTGGCCTACAACCCCCCTTTATCTGCTGTAGCGGATGATGACTGAGAGATGAAGAATATGAAATGTGATAAGGAAAATATTGATGAATCCACAGTACACATCTTAACTTCTACATCCTTCCAGGAACTGTTTGTTTGACCTCTCAGGGCGCTAAGTGGTGAGACTCTTCATTTACAACCAGCCTGGTGATTCTCACTAGATAACAACCCAGTATGGTCCTGACCAGATGAAGTTTTTATGAGTTACAGGTCAACAGGTCAAATACTTGGTCTTTCTCTGGCAGAGAAGTAGTGAAACACAGACACATTATGGAGGCAGAACAATCTAATTCTAACATTACAGTGGACATGAATTGATGTGTTATGCTTTACTAACGTGTTCTCGACTGACAGTAAGTTGTTGACATAAATTCAATCAAAGAAAAAGTTAAAATACTTGCTTGTTGTAGATCAAAACCTTCTCTCTTATGCTAATCAGGTCATTATATCTGTCTGCATCAATACCATTTCTTGTGTATCTTATTCACCAATGTGGTTTGTTGTTGGTTGTTTGTTGGGGGGGCTTTTTCTTTATTTTTTTTGGTTTTTGTTGGGAGAGGGAGGGTTTCCAATTCCCACCCATAAATAAAAAAAAATTTTTATTTTATTTTTTAGTGGGTGTTTTTTTTTCTCTTTTTCCCCTCCCCCCGCCCCCCCCCACAACACACCACCCCCCCCTCCCCCCCGCGCGCTTCTCAAGAGCACCCCCCCCCCCTCCTCCCTCCCTTTATTTATTTATTTTTTTTTTTTTTTTCTCTATATATACCATATATGTTTTTAACAGAGTGTAAATTTTATTTCCCCATTTTGGGATTAATAAAGGTAGATCTTCTTCTTCTTCTTCTTATAGATTATAGGGGATCTTAAACATAAAGTTGGGTGCACACTAATGCCTAGTTAATGTATATTTGATATATATGTTAATCTACAGTAGATGAAGTGTATCACACCATTTTATGTTGATTGTGAACCATACATAAATTGATTCATATTATTACACATGCTCAGAACCTATAGAACTAATGTCCTGATAATCAACTCTGTTTACAGGTTTCAGCTGTGATGTAATTGTTTGATTCATTTTAATTCAGTTGATCAAGTTTTCATCAGTGGTTGATGTCTTGTGTTTGGTATGTATGTGAAAGAGATGAAGCCCAGATTTCAAAAATGGAAGAATGAATCCTGCTGAAACGAGTTAATTAATTTAATCTAACAAAGAAAATTTACTAAAGAATCAGAATAGTTTCTCAGGTGGTAGGAGGATCCTGTTTTCCCGCCAACTAAACGGCGCACCCCCTTTCTCAACTGATAATAAGAAGCTTCAAACATATAGTCTGTAGGGCTTTTCTGGGGCTTCAGGCTCCAAGGACACCAGCTCTCCATCCTGAGGACTCAGGTCCAACACCTCACACCCAGATGATACCGGCACCCAGCCTACCTGAAAGGAGGCTCTGAACCTTTGGACTTGATCCAGTCCGGCTGAGGAAACGAATGCTGTTTTGCTACGCCGTCTCTCTCTTGTCTGAGCCCTATTTATTTATTATGTTGCCGCTCTGCCCTGACGGCTGAAACAGCCAGCTGCTGAAGCCTGAAGCAGCTCCGCTGTATCTACATGCTGGTGAATCCCAGCCATTGTGAAGAAGGACTTAAAGAAAGACTTTAGGTCCAGAATCTTTTGAATTGAGTGACCCATCCAGCTCCGAGGAGGGGGGTCTGAAGAAAATGGCACAGAGACGCCTCGCCAGACAGAGAGAGACGAAGATGGAAACATGCATCGAGGTGACGTGCCAGCCATCCAAAAAACGAGGGTGTCCGAGAAACCAAAGAGAGCCACTGAGGGAGAGAAACGAGCCAAAGCCGGGTCGCATCGTTGGATCCAGAAGATCCAAACTGTTCCAGACAGAAGCTGCTGCCACTCTGCTCCAGACAGCACAACCTCCATCTGCCATCTACTCAGAGAGGCTGATGTATAGATGTATCTTCAGAGGAGAAAGAGTTTGATGACTAGACTAATGAACCAATTCATAGTCAATTCATAGTCAACTAATAACTCAGTTATAAACTTTACAATTAAAATTAGACCACGTCTAAATTTATAACATGAAGCTGATTCTCAATCGTCCCCGGTGCTTCTTAAACTCTTGATTAAATCCAATCAGAGATATCAGTCACTGAATTGACGTGGTCATCTTTAATTTGTTCGATCCATGAATGTTCATCATTTGTATTTGCTGTATTCCTTTAATTCTTTATTCGATTTTATCATTGTTTTATCAATCATTCAATTATATTCTGTTAGCAGTGTAGTCCAGTAGTTAGTCAAATAAACACTTCATTTATAAAGAACTTGGTTATTTGATTGTGTGTGTGTGTGTGTGTGTATATGTATGTATGTATATATATGTATGTATGTATATGTATGTATATATATGTATGTATATATATATGTACATATATATGTATGTATATATATATGTATGTATATATATATGTATGTATGTATATATATATATATGTATGTATATATGATTAATATCAAATGTAATTATTTGTCCCTGTTTTTATAAAACTGGGTGGTGCCCCGTTTAAATCCTGACATTGAAGTTAACTGTGGGTAATATCTAAAGTTGAATGTTACCCCTTTTCTTCACATTCTATGATAATTTGTCTTACAATTAATAATTTGGGATTAATAATTGTGAATCTGAATCTTGATATTAATTAATGATTAACTGTTAATCTGCTCAATGCAATAACGCTACACTGCTTTATTTTGCAGTTTTGTTTTCAGCTGTATCGGAGTTATGCTTAGTTACTGCTGATGAAAACCCATTATTTCCTGATTTTCTGCTTCATAATAAAAGATTTTAAATAACAAAATAAAAAGAAAAAATATCACCACTATAGCGAGCTTTGTTAGTGGCTGTTCATCAATAAAGACAAGTCTACTATTACTGCGGGGAGGAAGAGTACAAGCAGTAAAAATAGCTGGGACTTGTATTGTGAAGCATATAGGAAATTAAGTGTATTCACCCACTGTTTTACAGTCACTCCTTTGACCTCTAGTCACAGCCATGGTTACACACACCAAGTGGGTATTTTATTTTATTTAACCTTTATTTAGCCATAATAATAATGGTTTAAAAATGTAACGTGCACAGTGAGCTTTATTTTTATTAAAACATGTTCAATCTGACTTTGTAGGTCAGATTCCTGATGGCAAGTCACAACAATGGTTTTATTATAAAACTGCACTTATACACAATTTATCCTGCCTCTAGTTCCCACTGGATAATATGCACAATCAGCAAAATTGACTTACATGGGGAAATATATGAAATCAATTATACACTAAGTGATTTATCCATCCATCCATCCATCGTCAGGCTGGAGCCGATCCCAGCTGGCACAGGGCGAAGGCGGGGTTCACCCTGGACCAGTCGCCAGTCCATCGCAGGGCGCATAGACACAGACAACATAGATACAGACAACCATTCACGCTCACTTCCACATCTACGGGCAATTTAGAGTGATCAATTAACATCAATTAATCAATTAATTAACATAAATTAATTAAAATCAATTAATTAAAATAAATTAATCAAAACCAATTAATTAAAATCAATTAACTGTGGGAAGAAGCTGGAGTACCCGGAGAAAACCCATGCTAACACGGGGAGAACATGCAAACTCCACACAGAAGAGTCCCAAGCCCGGAATCGAACCTCTGACCCTCTTGCTGTGAGGCGAGGGTGCTAACCACTACACCACCGTGTAGCCCACTAAGTGATGTTATGTGCCATTATTTCTTTAAATTGTGCATGTGTATTTGTTCTTTTAATTGCTCAACCTGCATCAGGACGCTTTGGCCACCATGTGTTAATAACTTAATGCTGAAATAAACATTTGAATCTCTCTCCGTTTCTCCGTAGTCTGTACCAGGATGGCTCAGGCCGCCAGTGCTTGTTGCTCGAGAGGGTGATGAAGTCTGATGCTGGTTGGTACACCCTCTCTGCCATCAACGAAGCCGGAATGTCCACATGCAACGCCAGGCTGGATGTCGGCAGTAAGTCCACCTTGTGTGTGTTCATCTATCTATGCAAATTAGCTTTAAAGGGCCCATCTCAGCTATCTAGTTACCATAGTAGCCCAGGCTGTAAAAATCAAACAGCAGATGGAGAACGCTGTGCGCTCTACGCTACAGTGAATCCAGCTCTACAGACTGGAACATCATCAAACAACTGCCATTATGTGATGGAGCGGAAACTTGATGAACGTATAAGGCATCGAGCTGTTGGGCTGCTTCCTAAAGAATACTGCGTTAATCAGTGAGCCACAGAGATAAGTATGGAGTGCATGGGGAAAATACAACAGCTATTAGGTTTCTGCTCGATCACATAACACCATCTGCTTTGTGGAGATGAGCTGAGTGAGAGGCTGACAAAGGCTGTGCAGAAATCCAGCTTACCCTCTGTTACACATGAGCTGAACACCTCACCACTTCATCTGAACCAGCACTCAGACACTGTGCAAGAGTTTCATATCACATCTTTACTTTAATCACTAAGGACTTGTAGTTAGTTTTACAGTGAAAGTAGACAACTTTCCTCAAGCATCAGATGCATTCTGATGCCACTAGTCCATCATATACACTGATCTTAATTATTGCATATTTTAATGGGTTTGCCTCACTGATTCTAAACATGTAGTGAAGATTTAGGCTTCTTGTGTGTTTTAGCCCACACAGTCCATAAATAGCTATTAATATTTAAAACCACACCTATTCCTGACTGATCAGAGCTGCTGTAATTGAGAATCATTAGTCCTTATTTATTATATATATTTATTTACTGTAAGGTTTATCAAGACATGCCACATTGATGATTAATTTATTGTTTTACTGGAAACATAAATGAATAAATACATTAATATATTAATTAATGAAAATAAACAAGATTATTTTAAGGGGGAACATATTTATTACATACATATTTTCCGGACCATAAGGCGCATCGGATTATAAGGCGCACTATCAATAAATGTCAATATCACTTTTTTTCATATGTAAGGCGCACCAAATTATAAGACGCACCGGATTATAAGTGAAACAAAACGGTCAGATAAGTCAAACTTGATTCTATTAATTTAACAACTCAATAACTTCAATAACTCTCAACATTTTCAAGATGGAACACATGAAATACAAAACAATACACTCACTTTCATTTTTTTCAGTTTATTCCTCCTCCACAAATCCATCAAATCCTTCATCATCCGTGTCTGAGTTAAACAGTTGGGCGACTTCCGCATCAAGCACGCTCGAATCCGTCTCATCATTTTCTGAGTCAGTCTCGTTGCTGTTACTGAGCTGTTCAGTGATGATTCCTGCCTTCGTGAGCCATTTGTAGATAGTGGAGTAATCGCCTGGCATTGCCTCCCTGTCTGTCCTCCCTGTGTGTGTGTTCGCCTTCTGTCATCAAATGCTCCTACGCAGCTCGCAGTTTAACTTTGAACAACATGTTGACACCAATATCTAGTGGTTGGAGTTCTTTAGTTAATCCACCCGGAATGACGGCAAGCTCCAAATTAGTTTTCTTCACTTTCGTTTTGACAGTGTCCGTGAGATGGGCACGCATGGAGTCGCAGATCAATAGAGGCGGAGAGTTGCGGAAAAAGCCATTCTGTCTCTTGATTTCTCAGCCACTCCCTCAGTGATCTTGTCCTTGCAGTAGGTGCAGAAAATGGCTACCTTTTCTTCGTAATCCTTTGGCACCTGACCACAGTGGGTACGTATTGCTCCGCGAGGCGCCTGACCACAGTCGGTAGGTATTGCTCTGCGAGGCGCCTGACTACAGTCGGTACGTATTGCTTGGCAAGGCGCCTGACTACAGTCGGTGGGCGGCGCCTGGCTACAGTCGGTACGCGGCTACAGTCGGTAGGCGGCTCCAGTCAGTACGCGACGCCTGGCTACAGTCGGTAGGCGGCTACAGTCGATACGCGGCGCCTGGCTACAGTCGTGGGTACGCAACTACAGTGGCTACGTATTGCTCCACGAGGCGCCTGACTACAGTCGGTACGTATTACTCCTACAATCCATCCAGCGGTGCAGCTTCGAAGCCTACCAAACTCATAATAAAACATTTTGACAGATTTTTGAATGCCCTGTACCACGTACCCTGTCGTACGCGGCGCCTGGCTACAGTCGGTAGGCGGCAACAGTCGGTACGTGGCGCCTGGCTACAATCGGTACACAGCGCCTGGCTACAGTCGGTACGCGGCTACAGTCAGTACACGGCGCCTGGCTACAGTCTTGGGTACGCGACTACAGTGGTACGCGGCTACAATCGGTACGCGGCTGGCCTGGCTACAGTCAGTAGGCGGCTACAGTCGGTACGCGGCGCCTGGCTACAGTCGTGGGTACGCGGCTACAGTCGGTACGCGGCGCCTGGTTACAGTCGTGGGTACGCGACTACAGTCAGTACATATTGCTCCGCGAGGCGCCTGACTACAGTCGGTACGCAGCTACAGTCGGTACGCGGCTACAGTCGTACGCGACGCCTGGCTATAGTCAGTACGCGGCTATAGTCAGTACGTGGCGCCTGGCTACAGTCGTGGGTACGCGGCTACAGTCGGTACGTGGCGCCTGGCTACAGTCGTGGGTACGCGGCTACAGTCGGTACGTGGCGCCTGGCTACAGTCGGTACGCGGCTACAGTCAGTACGCGGCTACAGTCGGTACGCGGCTACAGTCGGTACGTGGCGCCTGGCTACAGTCGTGGGTAAGTGACTACAGTCGGTACGCGGTGCCTGGCTACAGTCGTGGGTACGCAACTACAGTCGGTACGTATTGCTCCTACAATCCATCCAGCGGTGCAGCTTCGAAGCCTACCAAACTCATAATGAAACATTTTGACAGATTTTTGAATGCCCTGTTCCACATAAAATTGGTTGGATGGGCTAGTAGTCGTTGCCTTCGTCGGTTGGATTGGTTAGGTGTAGGCATGAGGAGTGAGGTTGGTTGGGGTTGGGGTAAGAAGAAGAAGAAGAAGAAGATCTACCTTTATTAGTCCCACAATGGGGAAATTCAATTTACACTCTGTTGAACTCATACATGGTACATGCAGACCTGAAACACACATACATGCATTAATGGAGAGATGTCAGAGTGAGGGGGCTGTTCCTGACAAGCGCCCCGAGCAGTTGGGGGTTTGGTGCCTTGCTCAGGGGCACCTCGGCAGTGCCCAAGAGGTAAACTGGCACCTCTCCAGCTACCAGTTCACACTCAGTTCTTGGTCCATGTCGGGACTTGAACCGGTGACCCTCCGGTTCCCAAGCCAACTCCCTACAGACTGAGCTACTGCCGCCCCCAGGCTAAGCCAATCAGGCTAAGATAAGAATATCAGGCTAAGCCAATCAGAAGCAAAGCAGGGCTTGGAAGAGGCGGGTCCTGAGTTTGTGATAGTGAGATCTTTAATATGGCGCATTCCAGGGTTGAGTTTCATTTTCACAATAACAGCGGGTGGGGTGATGATATGACGAAATGTATTTTAATGAAAATAAATGTAGTTATGACGTAAATAACTGGTAATGTCGAGCGTGACAACAGAAGGTGAAACATGGAGTGCTGGTTTCATATCTGGCACCGAGCCATAGCAAGCTATCCTGTGCTATGGCGTACAGGGCAGATGAGTTATTTTCAGACACCGGGCATGAAAGGGATGTTTAGCCAGCCGTACTCCAGTTAAATCTGTTGCTGCTGTAGGTAACACCAGTATTGTTATTCCTATTATTAATATCCCACATGGCCCACAAATGAGTAATATCCAATATTTAAAACTTCAGCTTTACACCTGAAGTTTTTAACTGGTTTTAAATGTAAAATAATAAAATATTGGATCACAACTTTAGGCATTGCTTTTAAATTATGCAAGGTGGGGTCATACTGCATTTTAATAATAATAATAATAATAATGCTGGGGGGGGGGGGATCTATTGGCATATACTATTAATAAGTATGTTTTCTTTAGTGCCGTTTATATCTATGTAGGGAGTGGGTCCTCTTCACCGAGTCCACCATGGTGCTTCTACAGTAACCCAGAACAGACAAACCAAATACTGTTAACTTTTCCTGCTTTTTCCTGAGTCGACAATGTTTCTCTCTGTCGCCACCGCTCTCTCTCTCTCTGCTTCACCACTCACTTCCCATGAACACACACACTCCAGAGAAGGCCAATCGTGTTTTCGTGTCAGCCACCATAGCAACACTACATGCTTTGCACATTGTAGAAGTTGTAATCTACAACCTCACCACTAGATATTGCCAGATCCTAGACACCGTTCCTTTAAAACTATCCCCTCCTCTCTGCCCTCGCAGCTCGCACAGCGCCGGCCATGAAAACGGCGCCTCCTGGCTCGAAGACGTTGAAGCTGCTGTCCTCTCTGAGTCACGTGCCCTCTCTGACCGTGGAGAGCCCCGCCCAGCACACCGCCCCTCTGTACGAGAGCGAAGAGCTGTAGACCCCCACTGAACCCAGCCAGACAAGTATCACACATCTCAGAACTGTACAACTGGACCGGAGCCTGCATTAACTGTCACCTCGAGGCAGATATGGTACTAATCACACTTCGGTTCAGATTAACAGCATCGCAGCAGACCAGGACATAAACTCGTTCGAGGCCGATCCAGGTCAGGTTAATTAAACACAACATTTTGGTTGCATTATTGTACAAAGATAAACTTTACAGTTTAATTTAACACTTCTTGAACCAATTAAGTTCAAAAAATTTCAACATTAAGACACATTTACAGGGAAAATCTTTTAAATAAACCTTAATGTAGTATTTTTCATTGGAAAAAGTTAAATTTATCTCACTAACTTGAACAAATATAGCTTCCTCCATCCAATAGGTGCTACATATTGAGGAATCAACCCTAAACATAAGGAGCACTTGGTAGTTACTTTGACAGAAACGTTTCCACAGTCGAAGTACCTTGAGTTAAAATAACACCTCATGCTGTCCATCTGCTGCTGCTCGTCACCACTGTGCCTGTCCTCTGCCTGTCTGTTGTTTAAGGCTGCAGAGCTGACGTTTGATACAAGCCTATAAGCCTCTCTTCATCTTCCGGTCTGTTCTGCTCTTTGCAAAATGGTACGTCTAGGTCATGGATGTATAAATAGACCTGGAGTCAGACCTGCTGCCAGTTTTATCCCCTCGGCCAGCTACAACACTGCAACAGAAAATCCACTGTGGGCCTGATACCATTTTAACCCCACGGAGAGGCGAAGTCCCACCCCTTCAGGTGGACCACCACGGGATCTTCTTTCAGAAAAAAATAGGTACGTTAATCAACAGCAAGAGACACATATTTTTGATCCTGTTTGAATTGCGTCATGAAACACACACATGATATTTGTCTGTTTTGCAAGTCAAGAAAGTTTGTCTTAAAACTTGAAGTATCAGACCGTGGAAATCCGTAATTAGAAAGACTACACACCCAAAAGTCACGTAAGTGAAGCTACCTGTGTGTTTGGTACTGGGATGAACTACGTTCTTTCTCTTCCTGGCTGATTAAAAAGACCAGGAGTCGCTGGATAAAACACATCAGTTAACGTTTTATCTGTACATGGTCAAAGCTACATGCTGTTCACGGTGCGAAACAAGAGATGTAGTACACTGAGGGGTTTGACACAAAACTAAACGATACTACGACAAAGTGAGACTTTCTTGACTTGCAAAATTACGTTTTAAATAGACAAACCTTGTGCGATTCATGGCGCAATTTAAACGGGATCAAAAAAAATATTTGGCTACCATTCATATTTCTTCCAAAATACAGTCCCGTGGGGTCCACCGGAAGGGGCGTGACTTCGCCTCTCTATAGAAAACTGATGACAGGACATCTCAAACAAACCTATTACTACTTGCATTGAACTCGGTAGAACAGTAAGCACTGGGGAAGTGCATTCCCGCTCTCTTCCATGGTCTAGCTTAGCAACCCATGAGTACAGTAACCACAGTCCAACACCGCAAACTAAACCAACTATCTCCAGCTATCTATCACTGCACTTTAATCCTGACAACATGTCGACTGGTTGCTCTCTCTCTTATCCTGCATCCCCTCCTTTCTTCCAGCTGGAAGCTTTTGTTTTGTAGCCTCCAAACTGAGGTCGTTGTCCCTGAATTACAGCTGCTGTTGCTTCTGATGATGTGTGTCTGTAAAGCTCAGGAGGAAGCTGAGATGTCACTGCCGTGGTATAAATTCAGTCTATGCGTTTTTAAAGTTGATATACAGTGTAAGCAAATGAAGCTATTTATTGGAACTGGAGTTATTAGTTATCAGTGTTGGGGCTTGAAGTTGCCCCTCTCTTGGCCTGCAACCAGAGGTGTATCATATCAATGAGTGTTGGACAAAGAGCAGCAGGCTGACGTTCTGATACCCAGCCTGAACACTAAACCCGATCTGCACTCAAAAGAACACTAACTTAAGTTTACATCTGGTCACATCTGCAGTGCAGATAAGATATTTTATTACTACACTCAAGAAATCTGTATTTTTCTCATTGAATGCATTGATTTTGTATGTTCAGGTGTAAAACGGGTCAGTATCCCAGTATCAGTATGTCAGCCAACTCTCCATTTCTGACCTCACATTGAAAGATCTATCAAAAAGAGGCTGGATGCACCTGTCCACCTTGGAGCATAGTCATTTCACTAAAAAGAAATGCTATTTTTGGATGTATCTGCATGCAAACAGAAAATCTAGTATTTAAACCTGTATGGCCACAGTTCAGTTTGCTCATTGGCAGGAGTCCCTTTCAAAATGGCTGTAAAGTCAGTGATGAAAACTGCATTTTCTGCTTCAAATGCAGCATATTTGGACCGCATCAAACAACCTGCCTTTAACTCAGAAGAACGAACGGTCTTGATGAAGTATTTCTACAGTTTGTCATGATGTTTGGCTCAAACAGGGTTAAACACTGGATTTGCTTTAAAGCGCCGGAATAGTTTTGGTAAATTGGGCCCTTTCTGTTGAGATTTTAAACTGCAGGTAGTAGTGTGTATTCTCCCTAAGTATTGTTTGTTGTGTAAGTTCTACATATCACTGGATGAATGAGGAATAAAGTTATATGACCTTATCTTTACCTCCTATTTTTTTTTTTTTTTAACAGTTTGGCGTTGTGGTCTAGTGTTCAGAGAGTTCAGGGCTCAGCAAGCTGCTGCCCTTCTGAAGCGTTGAGCAACATGTGTCTGTCTCACCTGAAAGATAAACCAGGTCCCGGATCAGTACTCAGTTTAAGAGGTACTTGGTATGCACCAGCCAGTGTTGGACTTCCTGCCAGAAGAGGGAGCCGTTGCTCCATGTAGTTATTCTAAAGAGTTAAAAAGTGACATTGAAGAGCACAATATATCTTTAAAATAGTAAAAATCACATACAGGGAATGAAAGTAGCACCTGCCCCCTGCCAGATACAGGGTAAGTGTTGGCTGTGGCAACCTGTTAAGTCTGGTCCCACTGACTCGGTGTTTACGAGTCCAAAGCGTTCTGCAGTTATTTCACAACTGGCAGACAGGAAAACTGAATGGCTGGTAGAAATGTTCGGTGACCTGCACAGAGGAAAAATCTCAATTTCAGAGCCGGATTATATAATTTCCTCAGGTCATTTGAGATGACTCGGTGATCTGCTAGACTTGTTGAGCGGTGAATTCAATGATTCATTATAGTCCTGACAGATTTTTTTTCAGATACTGTACAACATGGAACAAAAGATGTTTTCTATCTCACGTCCACATTAGACTGCAGAGCTGCTCACCGAGTAGTGGATTTAATGGAAGATATTTAAAGTGAAAGTATTTAATGTTAAATATATAATCCATGCTCATACTATGAGCATACAGTACTATGACCTGTTGTAATACTATGGGTTTTTGTTTTCTTTTTATGACTTTTTGACATACAGTACTAAACTATGACTTTTTATTGCTTCTCTGACATACTATGCTATGACTTTATGACATTTTTCAACTTACTATACTGTGACTTTTTTCAAAATACTCTACAATGACTGCTTTTTTTCCGCTGACATACTATAACTTTTTTTAACACGCTACTACATTTTTTTTTGACGTACTACACGATGACTTGTTGGACATGCTATACTATATTTGACTTTTTAAATTTTTACGACATACGTCACTGACTTTTTTTGACATGCTAGACTGACTCTTTTTTTATCTTTATTCGACATGCTATACTGTGACTTTTTGAGACATTTTTTGACAAACTACTCATGACTTTTTCAACATACTATACTCGGTTATACTACTTTTTGACATGCTATACAATGACTGATTTTTTCGACATACTACACTGTGACTTATGTCTTTTTATAACATTTTCGACATGCTATACTATGACTTTTTTTGACGTCCTATACTATGAATTTTTTCGACATACTATACTATGGCTTTTTTTTTCATTAAATTTTTCTACGAAAAATAATGACTTTATTTCATCATAATATTGTTAAACATATTATAATATGGCTGTTAACATGAATTTTTTCAAGTTTCAACACTATGACCTGTTTTTCATAAAATTTTTCGACATACTATACTATGACTTTTTTTCATGAAATTTTTCAACGTACTATAATGACTTTATTTCATCATAATATTGTTTAACATATAATATGGCTGTTAACAAATTTTTTCAAGATTCCACACTATGACCTGTTTTTTGAAAAAAATTTTTTCGACATACTATACTGACTTTTTTTTTTTTTTTTTTTTTTTTTTTACATACACAATATGACTTTAATTTATTTTTTTATTTTTTTATTTTTTTCTTTTTTTTTATAATTTTTTTGGATTTTTTTTTTTATTTTTTTTCATGAAATTTTTCAATGTACTATAATGTCTTTATTTCTTCATAATATTGTTTAACATATTATAATATGGCTGTTAAGATTAATTTTTTCAAGATTCCACACTATGACCTGTTTTTCAAAAAAATTTTGGACATACTTTTCTATGACTTTTTTTCATGAAATTTTTCAACGAAATATAATGACTTTATTTCATCATAATATTGTTTAATATATTATAATATGGCTGTTAACATGAATTTTTTCAAGATTCCACACTATGACCTGTTTTTCGAAAAAAATTTTGACATACTATACTATGACTTTTTTTCATGAAATTTTTCACCGTACTATAATGAATTTATTTCATCATAATATTGTTTAACATATTATAATATGGTTGTTAACATGATTTTTTTCAAGATTCCACACTATGACCTTTTTCATAAAATTTTACGACATACTATACTATGACTTTTTTTCATGAAATTTTTCAACATAATATGACTTTATTTCTTCATAATGTTTAACATATTATAATATGGCTGTTGAGATGATTTTTTTCAAGATTCCACACTATAACCTGTTTTTCAAAAAAAATTTCGACATACTATACAATGACTTTTTTTCATGAAATTTTTCAACGAAATATGACTTTATTTGATCATAATATTGTTTAACATACTACAATATGAGTGTCAAAGTGAATTTTTTCAAGTTTCAACACTATGACCTGTTTTTCATAAAATTTTTGGACATGCTATACTATGACTTTTTTTCATGAAATTTTTCAACGTACTATAATGACTTAATTTCATCAAAATAGTGTTTAACATATAATATGGCTGATAACATGATTTTTTTCAAGATTCCATACTATGACCTGTTTTTCAAAAAATTTTTCGACATACATCTATGACTTTTTTTCATGAAATTTTTCAACGACATATAATGACTTTATTTCATCATAATATTGTTTAATATATTATAATATGGCTGTTAAGATGATTTTTTTCAAGATTCCACACTGACCTGTTTTTCTATAAAAAATTTTTCGACATACATCTATGACTTTTTTTCATGAAATTTTTCAACGTAATATGACTTTATTTCTTCATAATGTTTAACATATTATAATATGGCTGTTGAGATGATTTTTTTCAAGATTCCATACTATGACCTGTTTTTCGTAAAAAAATTCGACATACTATACTATGACTTTTTTTCATGAAATTTTTCAACGAAATATGACTTTATTTCATCATAATATTGTTTAAGATACTATAATATGACTGTTAACATGATTTTTTTTAAGTTTCAATCCTATGACCTGTTTTCATAAATTTTTTTGACATACTATACTATGACTTATTTTTCATAAAATTTTTCAACAAAATATAATGACTTTATTTCATCATAATATTGTTTAACATACTATAATATGACTGTTAACATGATTTTTTTTAAGTTTCAATCCTATGACCTGTTTTTCATAAATTTTTTTGACATACTATACTATGACTTATTTTTCATAAAATTTTTCAACGAAATATAATGACTTTATTTCATCATAATATTGTTTAACATGTTATAATAAGGCTGTTAACATGACTTTTTTCAAGATTCCACACTATGACCTGTTTTTAGAATAAAAATTTCGACATAAGATTCCACACTATGACCTGTTTTTCATAAAATTTTACGAAATACTATACTATGACTTTTTTTCATGAAATTTTTCAACGAAATATAATTACTTTGTTTCATCATAATATTGTTTAACATACTGTAATTTGACTGTTAACATGAATTTTTTTAAGTTTCAATCCTATGACCTGTTTTTCATAAAATTTTTCGACATACTTTACTATGACTTTTTTTCATGAAATTTTTCAACGTACGACAATGACTTTTTTTCATCATAATATTGTTTAATATATTATAATATGGCTGTTGAGATGATTTTTTTCAAGATTCCACACTATGACCCGTTTTTCGAAAAAAATTTCGACATACTATACTATGACTTTTTTTCATGAAATTTTTCAACGAAATATGACTTTATTTCATCATAATATTGTTTAACATACTATAATATGACTGTTAACATGATTTTTTTTAAGTTTCAATCCTATGACCTGTTTTCATAAAATTTTTTGACATACTATACTATGACTTATTTTTCATAAAATTTTTCAATGAAATATAATGACTTTATTTCACCATAATATTGTTTAACATGTTATAATATGGCTGTTAACATGAATTTTTTTTAAGATTCCACACTGACCTGTTTTTCATAAAAAAATTTTGGACATACTATACTATGACTTTTTTTCATGAAATTTTTCAACGAAATATAATGACTTTATTTCATCATAGTATTGTTTAATATATATAATATGGCTGTTAACATGATTTTTTTCAAGATTCCATACTATGACCTGTTTTTTGAAAAAAATTTCGACATCCTATACTATGGTTTTTTTCATGAAATTTTTCAACGAAATATAATGACTTTATTTCATCATAGTATTGTTTAATATATTATAATATTGTTAAGATATTTTTTTCAAGATTCCACACTGACCTGTTTTTCGAAAAAATTTTTGACATACCTATGACTTTTTTTCATGAAATTTTTTAACGTAATATGACTTTATTTCTTCATAATGTTTAACATACTATAATATGGCTTGTTGAGATGAATGTTTTTCAAGATTCCACACTATGACCTGTTTTCCAAAAAATTTTTCGACATACTATACAATGACTTTTTTTCATGAAATTTTTCAACGAACTATAATGACTTTATTTGATCATAATATTGTTTAACATATTATAAGATGACTGTTAAAATGAATTTTTTCAAGTTTCCAGACTATGACCTGTTTTTCAAAAAAATTTTCGACATACTTTACTATGACTTTTTTTCATGAAATTTTTCAACGTACTATAATGACTTTATTTCATCATAATATTGTTTAATATATTATAATATGGCTGTTGAGATGATTTTTTTCAAGATTCCACACTATGACCTGTTTTTCGAAAAAAAATTTCGACATACTATACTATTTTTTTTTTTTAAATTTTTTAAAAAATTATATTATTTTTTTTTCTTATTATTTTTTTTTATTTTTTTTTAATAATTTTTTTATTATTTTTTTTTTAATATTCCATAATTTTTTCTTTTTTTAAAAAAAATTTTTGATATTAGATTTCACACTTTGACCTTTTTTTCATAAAATTTTACGAAATACTATACTATGACTTTTTTTCATGAAATTTTTCAACGAAATATAATGACTTTATTTCATCATAATATTGTTTAACATATTATAATATGATTGTTAACATGAATTTTTTCAAGATTCCACACTATGATTTTTCTTTTTCATAAAAAATTTTTACGACATACTATACTATGACTTTTTTTTTTTTTTTCATGAAATTTTTCAACGTTTTACTATGACTTTATTTCTTCATTTCATATAATATTGTTTAACATATTATAATATGGCTGTTGAGATGATTTTTTTCAAGATTCCACACTATGACCTGTTTTTCAAAAAATTTTTGGAAATGCTATACTATGACTTTTTTTCATGAAATTTTTCAACGTAATATAATGACTTTATTTCATCATAATATTGTTTAACATATTATAATATGACTTATATTTGATATGATATTGTTTAACATACTATAATATGACTGTTAACATCATTTTTTTAAAGTTTCAATCCTATGACCTGTTTTCATAAAATTTTTCGACATACTATACTATGAGTTTTTTTTCATGAAATTTTTCAACGAAATATAATGACTTTATTTCACCATAATATTGTTTAACATGTTATAATATGGCTGTTAACATGAATTTTTTCAAGATTCCACACTATGACCTGTTTTTCAAAAAATTTTCGTACAGAGTATTCTATGACTTTTTTTCATGAAATTTTTCAACGAACTATAATGACTTTATTTCATCATAATATTGTTTAACATATATAATATGGCTGTTAACATGATTTTTTTCTAGATTCCACACTATGATCTGTTTTTCGAAAAATATTTCGTCATACTATACTCTGACTTTTTTTTCATGAAATTTTTCAACGAAACTATAATGACTTTATTTCATCATAATATTGTTTAACATATTATAATATGGTTGTTAACATAATTTTTTTCAAGATTCCACACTATGACCTTTTTCATAAAATTTTACGACATACTATACTATGACTTTTTTTCATGAAATTTTTCAACGTAATATGACTTTATTTCTTCATAATGTTTAACATATTATAATATGGTTGTTAAGATGATTTTTTTCAAGATTCCACACTATGACCTGTTTTTCTAAAAAAATTTCGACATACTATACCATGACTTTTTTTCATGAAATTTTTCAACGAAATATGACTTTATTTGATCATAATATTGTTTAACATACTACAATATGACTGTCAAAGTGAATTTTTTCAAGTTTCAACACTATGACCTGTTTTCCATAAAATTTTTGGACATACTATACTATGACTTTTTTTCATGAAATTTTTCAACGTACAAGAATGACTTTGTTTCATCATAATATTGTTTAACATATTATAATATGGCTGTTAACATGAATTTTTTCAAGATTCCACACTACGACCTGTTTTCAATAAAATTTTTCGACATACTATACAATGACTTTTTTTCATGAAATTTTTCAACGTACTATAATGACTTTATTTCATCATAATAGTGTTTAACATATTATAATATGGGTGTTAACATGAATTTTTTCTAGATTCCACTCTATGATATGTTTTTAGAAAAAAATTTCGACATAAGATTCCACACTATGACCTGTTTTTCATAAAATTTTTCGACATACTATACTATGACTTTTTTTCATGAAATTTTTCAACGTAATATGACTTTATTTCATCATCATATTGTTTAACATATTATAATATGGCTGTTGAGATGATTTTTTTCAAGATTCCACACTATGACCTGTTTTTCGAAAAAAATTTCGACAGACTATACAATGACTTTTTTTCATGAAATTTTTCTACGAAATATGACTTTATTTGATCATAATATTGTTTAACATACTACAAAATGACTGTCAAAGTGAATTTTTTCAAGTTTCAACACTATGACCTGTTTTCTATAAAATTTTTGGACATACTATACTATGACTTTTTTTCATGAAATTTTTCAACGTACTAGAATGACTTTGTTTCATCATAATATTGTTTAACATGTTATAATATGGCTGTTAACATGATTTTTTTCAAGATTCCACACTATGACCTGTTTTCCATAAAATTTTTCGACATACTATACTTTGACTTTTTTCATGAAATTTTTCAACGTACTATAATGACTTTTTTTCATCATAATATTGTTTAATATATTATAATATGGCTGTTGAGATGATTTGTTTCAAGATTCCACACTATGACCTGTTTTTCGAAAAAAATTTCGACATACAATACTATGACTTTTTTCATGAAATTTTTCAACGAAATATAATGACTTTATTTCATCATAATATTGTTTAACATACTATAATATGGCTGTTAACATGATTTTTTTTCAAGATTCCACACTATGACCTGTTTTCCATAAAATTTTTTGACATACTATACTATGACTTTTTTTCATGAAATTTTTCAACGTACTATAATGACTTTATTTCATCATAATAGTGTTTAACATATTATAATATGGCTGTTAACATGAATTTTTTCTAGATTCCACACTATGATATGTTTTTAGAAAAAAATTTCGACATAAGATTCCACACTATGACCTGTTTTTCATAAAATTTTACGACATACTATACTATGACTTTTTTCATGAAATTTTTCAACGTACTATAATGACTTTTTTTCATCATAATATTGTTTAATATATTATAATATGGCTGTTAAGATGAATTGTTTCAAGATTCCACACTATGACCTGTTTTTCGAAAATATTTTCGACATACTATACTATGACTTTTTTTCATGAAATTTTTCAACGAAATATGACTTTAGTTCATCATAATATTGTTTAACATACTATAATATGACTGTTAACATGATTTTTTTTAAGTTTCAAACCTATGACCTGTTTTCATAAAATTTTTTGACATACTATACTATGACTTTTTTTTCATAAAATTTTTCAACGAAATATAACGACTTTATTTCACCATAATATTGTTTAACATACTATAATATGACTGTCAACGTGATTGTTTTCAAGTTTCAACACTATGACCTGTTTTTCATAAAATTTTTGGACATGCTATACTATGACTTTTTTTCATGAAATTTTTCAACGTACTATAATGACTTAATTTCATCATAATAGTGTTTAACATATAATATGGCTGATAACCTGATTTTTTTCAAGATTCCACACTATGACCTGTTTTTCATAAAATTTTTCGACATACTATACTATGACTTTTTTTCATGAAATTTTTCAACGTAGTATAATGACTTTATTTTATCATAATATTGTTTAATATATTATAATATGGCTGTTGAGGTGATTTTTTTCAAGATTCCACACAATGACCTGTTTTCCATAAAATTTTTCGACATACCATACTATGACTTTTTTTCATGAAATTTGTCAACGAAATATAATGACTTTATTTCATCATAATATTGTTTAACATATTATAATATGGCTGTTAACATGAAATTTTTCAATATTCCCCACTATACCTTTTTTCAAAAAATTTCGACATACTATTCTATGACTTTTTTTCATAAATTTTTCAACGAAAAATAATGACTTTATTTCATCTAATATTTTTAACATATTATAATAGACTTTATTTATCATAATATTTTTAACATACTACAATATACTTTCAAATGAATTTTTCAAGTTTCAACACTATACCTTTTTTCATAAATTTTTGACATGCTATACTATGACTTTTTTTCATGAAATTTTTCAACAAAATATAATGACTTTATTTCATCATAACATTGTTTAACATACTATAATATGACTGTCAATGTGATTTTTTTCAAGTTTCAACACTGACCTGTTTTTCATAAAATTTTTGGACATGCTATACTATGACTTTTTTTTCATGAAATTTTTCAACGTACTAATGACTTTATTTCATCATAATATTGTTTAACATATAATAACATGGCTATTGAGATGATGTTTTTCAAGATTCCACACTATGACCTGTTTTTCGAAAAAATTTTTCGTCATACTATACTATGACTTTTTTTCATGAAATTTTTCAACGTACTATAATGTCTTTATTTCTTCATAATATTGTTTAACATATTATAATATGGCTGTTAACATTAATTTTTTCAAGATTCCACACTATGACCTGTTTTTCATAAAATTTTTCGATATACTATACTATGACTTTTTTTCATGAAATTTTTCAACGTAATATAATGACTTTATTTCTTCATAATGTTTAACATATCATAATATGGCTGTTAAGATGATTTTTTAAGATTCCACACTGATCTGTTTTTCGAAAAAAATTTCGACATACTATAGAATGACTTTTTTTCATGAAATTTTTCGACGAAATATGTCTTTATTTCTTCATAATATTGTTTAACATATTATAATATGGCTGTTAACATGAATTTTGTCAAGATTCCACACTATCACCTGTTTTTCGGAAAAAAATTTCGACATACTATACTGACCTTTTTTTTATGAAATTTTTCAACGTACTATAATGTCTTTATTTCTTCATAATATTGTTTAACATACTATAATATGGCTGTTAAGATTAATTTTTTCAAGATTCCACACTATGACCTGTTTTTCAAAAAAGTTCGACATACTATACTTTGACTTTTTTTCATGAAATTTTTCAACGTACTATAATGAATTTATTTCATCATAATATTGTTTAACATACTATAATATGACTGTTGACATGATTTTTTTTAAGTTTCAATCCTATGACCTGTTTTCATAAAAAAATTTTGACATACTATACTATGACTTTTTTTTTTTTCAAGATTCCACACTATGACCTGTTTTTAGTTGACAAAGACCACACTATGACCTTTTCATAAAATTTTACACATACTATACTATGACTTTTTTTCATGAAATTTTTCAATGACATATAATGACTTTGTTTCATCATAATATTGTTTAACATACTATAATGTGACTGTTAACATGATTTTTTTCAAGATTCCACACTATGACCTTTTTTCATAAAATTTTACGACAGACTATACTATGACTTTTTTTCATGAAATTTTTCAACGAAATATGAGACTTTATTTGATCATAATATTGTTTAACATATTATAATATGGCTGTTAACATAATTTTTTTTCAAGATTCCACATTATGACCTGTTTTTACAAAAAATATTTCGACATACTATACTATGACTTTTTTTCATGAAATTTTTCAACGAACTATAATGACTTTATTTCATCATAATATTGTTTAACATATTATAATATGGCTGTTAACATAATTTTTTTCAAGATTCCACACTATGACCTGTTTTTCAAAAAAATTTCGACTTTTTTTCATGAAATTTTTCAACGACATATAATGACTTTATTTCACCATAATATTGTTTAACATGTTATAATATGCCTGTTAACATGAATTTTTTCAAGATTCCATACTATGACCTGTTTTTCATGAAATTTTTCAACGAAATATAATGACTTTATTTCTTCATAATATTGTTTAACATATTATAATATGGCTGTTAAGATGAAATTTTTCAAGATTCCACACTATGACCTGTTTTTCGAAAAAAAATTTCGACATACTATACTATGACTTTTTTTTTCATGAAATTTTTCAACGAACTATAATGTCTTTATTTGATCATAATATTGTTTAACATATTATAATATGGCTGTTAAGATGATTTTTTTTAAGTTTCCACACTATGACCTGTTTTCCAAAAAATTTTTTGACATACTATTCTATGACTTATTTTTCATGAAATTTTTCAACGAAATATGATGACTTTATTTCACCATAATATTGTTTAACATATTATAATATGGCTGTTAACATGATTTTTTTCAAGATTCCACACTATGACCTGTTTTTAGAAAAAAATTTCGACATAAGATTCCACACTATGACCTGTTTTTCATAAAATTTTACGACATACTATACTATGACTTTTTTTCATGAAATTTTTCAACGAAATATAATGACTTTGTTTCATCATAATATTGTTTAACATACTATAATGTGACTGTTAACATGAATTTTTTTCAAGTTTCAATCCTATGACCTGTTTTTCATAAAATTTTTCGACATACTATACAATGACTTTTTTTCATGAAATTTTTCAACGAAATGACTTTATCTGATCATAATATTGTTTAACATACTACAATATGACTGTCAACGTGAATTTTTTCAAGTTTCAACACTATGACCTGTTTTTCATAAAATTTTTGTACATGCTATACCATGACTTTTTTTCATGAAATTTTTCAACAAAATATAATGACTTTATTTCATCATAACATTGTTTAACATACTATAATATGACTGTCAACGTGATTTTTTTCAAGTTTCAACACTATGACCTGTTTTTCATGAAATTTTTCAACGTACTATAATGACTTAATTTCATCATAATAGTGTTTAACATATAATATGGCTGATATAATATGACTGTCAACTGATTTTTTTCAAGATTCCACACTATGACCTGTTTTTCATAAAATTTTTCGACATACTATACTATGACTTTTTTTCATGAAATTATTCAACGTACTATGACTTTATTTCATCATAATATTGTTTAACATATAATAATATGGCTGTTAAGATGAATTTTTTTCAAGATTCCACACTATGATCTGTTTTTCAAAAAGAAATTTCGTCATACTATACTATGACTTTTTTCATGAAATTTTTCAACGAAATATGATGTCTTTATTTCATCATAATATTGTTTAACATACTATAATATGGCTGCTAAGATGATTTTTTTCAAGATTCCACACTATGACCTGTTTTTCGAAAAAAATTCCGACATAGAGATTCCAGAAGATGACCCGTTTTTCATAAAATTTTACGACATACTATACTATGACTTTTTTTTATGAAATTTTTCAACGAAATATAATGACTTTGTTTCATCATAATATACACACACATACAGTAATGGGAGTGTTAACATGAATGGGTTTTTAAGATTCAATCCTATGACCAGTTGGGGGTTTCATAAAACTTTTCGGGACATACTATACAATGACTTTTTTTCATGAGAATTTTTCAACGAATTATGACTTTATTTGATCATAATATTGTTTAACATACTACAATATGACTGTCAACGTGAATTTTTTCAAGTTTCAACACCTATGACCTGTTTTTCATAAAATTTTTCTACTATACTATACCATGACTTTTTTTCATGAAATTTTTCAACAAAATATGACTTTATTTGATCATAATATTGTTTAACATACTATAATATGACTGTCAACGTGATTTTTTTCAAGTTTCAACACTATGACCTGTTTTTCATGAAATTTTTCAACGTACTATAATGCTTAATTTCATCATAAATTTTAACACAATCTAAATATTTCACCACCTATACCTTTTTTCATAAAATTTTTTGACATACTATACTATGACTTATTTTTCATGAAATTATTCAACGAACTATGACTTTATTTCATCATAATATTGTTTGACATATTATAATATGGCTGTTAACATGAATTTTTTCTAGATTCCACACTATACCTGTTTTTCAAAAAAAATTTACGACATACTATGCTATGACTTTTTTTCATGAAATTTTTCAATGAACTATAATGACTTTATTTCATCATAATATTGTTTAACATATTATAATTTGACTGTTAAGATGAATTTTTTCAAGATTCCACACTATGACCTGTTTTTCGAAAAAAATTTCGACATACTATACCATGACTTTTTTTTCATGAAATTTTTCAACGAACTATAATGTCTTTATTTGTTCATAATATTGTTTAACATACTATAATATGGCTGTTAACATGATTTTTTTCAAGATTCCACACTATGACCTGTTTTTAGAAAAAAAAATTCGACATAAGATTCTACACTATGACCTGTTTTTCATAAAATTTTGACTATGACTTTTTTTCATGAAATTTTTCAACGAAATATAATGACTTTGTTTCATCATAATATTTTTTAACATACTATAATGTGACTGTTAACATGATTTTTTTTAAGATTCAATCCTATGACCTGTTTTTCATAAAATTTTTCTCCATACTGTACCATGACTTTTTTTCATGAAATTTTTCAACGACATATAATGACTTTATTTCATCATAACATTGTTTAACATACTATAATGTGACTGTCAACATGATTTTTTTCAAGTTTCCATCCTATGACCTGTTTTTCATAAAATTTTTCGACATACTATACAATGACTTTTTTTCATGAAATTTTTCAACGAAATATGACTTTATTTCATCATAATAGTGTTTAACATATTATAATATGGCTGTTAAGATGAATTTTTTCTAGATTCCACACTATGACCTGTTTTTCAAAAAAAAATTTCGACATACTATTCTATGACTTTTTTTCATGAAATTTTTCAACGTACTATAATGAATTTATTTGATCATAATAGTGTTTAACATATTATAATATGACTGTTAACATGAATTTTTTCAAGATTCCACATTATGACCTGTTTTTCGAAAAAAAATTTCGACATACTATACCATGACTTTTTTTCATGAAATTTTTCAACGAAATATGACTTTATTTGATCATAATATTGTTTAACATACTATAATATGACTGTAACATGATTTTTCTTAAGTTTCAATCCTATGACTTTTTTTCATAAAATTTTTCAACGAAATATAATGACTTTATTTCATCATAATATTGTTTAACATGTTATAATATGGCTGTTAACATGAATTTTTTCAAGATTCCACACTATGACCTGTTTTTAGAAAAAAAATTTCGACATAAGATTCCGCACTATGACCTGTTTTTCATAAAATTTTACGACATACTATACTATGACTTTTTTTCATGAAATTTTTCAACGAAATATAATGACTTTATTTCATCATAATATTGTTTAACATACTATAATGTGACTGTTAAATGAATTTTTTTTAAGTTTCAATCCTATGACCTGTTTTTCATAAAATTTTTCTACATACTATACAATGACTTTTTTTCATGAAATTTTTCAACGAAATATGACTTTATTTGATCATAATATTGTTTAACATACTACAATATGACTGTCAACGTGAATTTTTTCAAGATTCCACACTATGACCTGTTTTTCGAAAAAAAATTTCGACATACTATACTATGATGTTTTTTCATGAAATTTTTCAACGTACTATAATGACTTTATTTCATCATAATAGTGTTTCACATATTATAATATGGCTGTTAACATGAATTTTTTCAATATTCCACACTATGACCTGTTTTTCATAACATTTTTCGACATACAACCCCTGGCAAAAATTATGGAATCACCAGTCTTGGTGGATGTTCATTCAGTTGTTTAATTTTGTAGAAAAAAGACAGATCACAGACATGACACAAAACAAAGTCATTTCAAATGGCAACGTTCTTGCTTTAAGAAACACTAAAAGAAATCAAGAAAAAAATGTGGTAGTCAGTAACAATTACTTTTTTAGACCAAGCAGAGGGAAAAAAATATGGAATCACTCAATTCCGAGGAAAAAATTATGGAACACCCTGTGAATTTCCTTTCCCACCTCATCAATTAGATCTGATCGTAATCTGCAGTTAAAAAGGAGTGATCACACCTTGGAGCTGTTGCACCAAGTGGATTGACATGAATCATGCTCCAAGACAAGAGAGCAATTGAAACAAAGGAAGAGTTATCAAACTCCTTAAAGAGGGTAAATCATCACGCAGTGTTGCAAAAATGTTGGTTGTTCACAGTCAGCTTGTCTAAAATCTGGACGAAGTACAAACAACATGGGAGGTGTAAAGGAAAGCGTACTGTAGACCAAGGAAGACATCAAAGCGCAAGACAGAAAACTTAAGGCAGATGTCTTGAAAACAGAAAATGCACAGCAAAACAAATGAGGAAGAAATGGGAGGAAACTGGAGTCAACGTCTGTGACCGAACTGTGAAAATCGCCTCAAGGAAATGGGATTACATACAGAAAAGCAAACGAAAACCGTCATTAACACCTAAACAGAAAAAAACAAGGTTACAGTGGGCTAAGGAAAAGCAATCTTGGACTGTGGATGACTGGATGAAAGTCATATTCAGTGATGAATCACGAACTGCATTGGGCAAGGGATGATGCGGAACTTTTGTTTGGTGCCGTTCCAATGAGATTTACAAAGCCAACTGCCTAAGAAAACATGCAAATTTCCACAGTCATTATGTATGGGCGCATGCAGGAAAGCATTGGGGAGATGGCTGTCATTAAATCTTCAATAAATGCACAAGTTTACATGGACATTTTGGACACTTTTCTTATCCCATCAATTGAAAGGATGTTTGGGGATGATGAAATCATTTTTCAAGATGATAATGCATCTTGCCATAGAGCAAAAACTGTGAAAACATTCCTTGAAGAAAGACACATAAGGTCAATGTCATGGCCTGCAAATAGTCCGGACTCAATCCGATGACAATCTGTGGTGGAAGTTGAAGAAAATGGTCCATGACAAGGCTCCAACCTCAAAGCTGATCTGCAACTGCAATCAAAGAAAGTGAGCCAGATTGATGAAGAGTACTGTTTGTCACTCATTAAGTCCATGCCTCAAACGCAACTGTTATAAAACCAATGGGCAACAAATACAGTGGTGGGAAGTGTTCTTTTTTTTTTTTTTTCATGATTCCATAATTTTTTCCTCAAATGTACCATATTTTTTTCCCTCTCTTTCTAAAAAGAATTGTACTGACTACCACATTTTTTTTTCTTATTTCTTTTAGTGTTTCTTAAACAAAACTCCATTTAAATGCTTTAGTTTTTGTCATCTTGATCTTCTTTTTTCTACAAAATTAAACAACTAATAACATCCACCAAGACTGGTGATCCATAATTTTTCCATACTATACCATGACTTTTTTTCAACGACATATAATGACTTTATTTCATCATAACATTGTTTAACATATTATAATATGGCTGTTAACATTAATTTTTTCTAGATTCCACACTATGATCTGTTTTTCAAAAAAAAATTTCGACATACTATACTATGACTTTTTTTCATGAAATTATTCAACGTACTATAATGACTTTATTTCATCATAACATTGTTTAACATATTATAATATGGCTGTTAACATGATTTTTTTCTAGATTCCACACTATGACTGTTTTTCGAAAAAAATTTCGACATACTATGACTTTTTTTCATGAAATTTTTCAACGTACTATAATGAATTTATTTCATCATAATAGTGTTTAACATATTATAATATGGCTGTCAACGTGATTTTTTTTCTAGATTCCACACTATGACCTGTTTTTCATAAAATTTTTCGACATACTATACTATGACTTTTTTTCATGAAATTTTTCAACGTACTATAATGACTTAATTTCATCATAATAGTGTTTAACATATAATATGGCTGATAACATGATTTTTTTTCTAGATTCCACACTATGACCTGTTTTTCGAAAAAAATTTCGACATACTATACTATGACTTTTTTTCATGAAATTTTTCAACGTACTATAATGACTTTATTTCATCATAATAGTGTTTAACATATTATAATATGGCTGTCAACGTGATTTTTTTCAAGTTTCAACACTATGACCTGTTTTTCATGAAATTTTTCAACGTACTATAATGACTTTATTTCATCATAATAGTGTTTAACATATTATAATATGGCTGTTAACATTATTTTTTTCAAGATTCCACACTATGACCTAGTTTTTCATAAAATTTTTCGACATACTATACTATGTCTATTTTTCAACTTACATACAACATACTTGTAGTATGACCTGTCAACATACTATACTTTGACTTTATATTTTCAACATATTATACTATAAGTTTTTTATTTTCAAACATGCAATACTATGCCTTTTTTCAACATACTATACCATGATTTTTTATATTTTACAACATACTGTACTATGAATTTTTAATGTTTTTGACATGCTATACTATGATTTTTTCAACATACTATACTATGACTTTTGTTGACATAATATACTATGACTGTAATATTTTCGACATGCTATACTCTGACTTTTTCAACATACTCTATTATGACTTTTGTTGGCATACTATGAGTTGTTTTATATTTTCAACATACTATATGACTTTTTTATATTTTCGACATGCTATTCTATGCCTTTTTTCAACATACTGTACTATAACTTTCTTCGACATACTATACTATGACTTCTTTATATTTTCAACATACTATTATGACTTTTTTCAACATACTCTACAATGTCTTTTTTATAACTTTTTCAACATGCTATACTATGCCGTTTTTTTGACATACTATACAATGTCTGTAAAGACTTTTTCGACATGCTATACCATGACTTTTCTCTGAGCTGTTGACATGCACTTTTGACATTCTATATAATGATATATACTATACTACGACTATGAGACTTTTTTGACATGAGATAAGATATTGTAGAAGACACCCTTTACTGACATACTATACTATGTTTTTATGACATTTTCGTCATGCTATATTCTAACTTTTTTGAGACTTTTTGACATACTGCGCATGTGTAGGCGTTTCTTGTCATCCTGTCAGAGGCTCTGTTGTGAGTTGACCTTTTATCCCATTTATTTACAGTTTTAGACTACTTATTTATGTCACACATTTTACGCCTTGGTCGTTTTTAACCACATATTTTAACTGGTGAAAGGATTTTAGTGATCGGACGTGTGTTTTACAGCCGTTTTCAGGACTTCTCTGTTTTGATCGCGTTATGGTTGTATGTGTGGACTGCAAACTTTAGTACTCACAGCTTTAGGAGGACATCCATCGCTTGAAATCGGAGCTTCGGAAAAAGGATCAGCTGATTGAGAGCATCGCCTCCGTCGCTGCTACCCAAGCAAAGCAGATTTCCTACACGCGGTCCTCCGGTCTTGCTGTCACGGTGTCCCAATCGCAGATGGCCATCAACACTGCGACCACCCTCCCTTGGCTGGCGTTGATGAACACCGGCTCCGGGCCGGCGCACTCAGAGGCTCCCAGCGGCCGGGTTGAGCGGCCATTCCCCCGGAAGAGAGCCGGCAGCAACGGGCGCCGCCGCACTGCACTGAGCCGGGATGCTGGAACTCCGATGCCGCCAAAGGACCCGCAGGCTGGCACGGGAACTCCTCTCATGCCCCCGGTTCACAGTCCTACTCCTTAGCCGTCAAATCCCTCCTGGACAGAGGTGGTGCGCCGCGGACTGAAGGAACGCTCTGGTTGGGAGGGAAGCTTCTCCACAACATCCCCTACCCCTCTCCAGCTTCACCTTCCTGGTGGATGAGGTGGTCCATCCGGGCGACGCCTCGGCAGGGTCGGCTCACCACAGCTTCTCCTCCACCTGTAGCCTGCCGTCTCTCCACCGCGGCTCATCCTGACACCGCTGCCTCTCCTCCACCTGTGGCAAGCACTAATCAAGCAGCCTGTCACTCCACCACGTGGAAAAACCGCCACAGGACGCTGCATTAGGCCGCCATTAGACGCTCTGGAGGTCTACACCGGGCCGAGGCTCCTCGCCCACGTCCACCTGTGCAGGCAATCCAGTCCAGTGCCTCAGTCCCCGCCATTCTGGAAAAACTCCCGGACCTCCTGCCCTCACTCCCGACCTCCATCCAAAGAATAGTGCTGCACTTGGGGACTAATGACACATCCCGTCGGGAGTCCGAACGCACAAAAACGGATTTTAACCTCCTTTTTAATGTTTTAAAGGACTGCGTAAAGTCTTTTTATTTCTGGCCCTATTCCCACGATGGGTCGCGGCTGTGACCGTTTTAGCCTCTCCTCAGCCTGCATGCCTCCGCTCATCATGCAGATAATACAGCCTGAACTTTATTGACAATTTTAGCCTGTTTTGGGATCGTGCTTGTCGATTTAAAAGTGCGGGAATTCACCCCAATAAGCCAGTAGCCCAATGCTAACATTCACCACGTGCCTGTTGACTCAGCCTACACCCACTCCATCAGCCCTGTCTTCTTCCTCCTTCCTCACATCACCACAGGTCACCGTGTCCTGTACTAGCGCCCCCTACTGTCCTCCCCCTGCATCATCACCCTCACTGATCCAGTCCCCCACTCAAACAGGTCCGTCGCTATTAAGTCACTATTACTTTAGTTCCACTTTTAACAGTGAAAGCTGCATTACAGGACTGTGATCCTCAGACTTCACCAACAATTCATCTATCCCTGTCATTATTACCAACAAAAACATATCCTCAGGCCCTAATCGGAAAAACTTGAAATTAATAAACATACGTACATACCAGTCTTACTAGGCAGCTGTCTTGCTGCTCTCAAGGTTGCAGGTTTGATCCAGGTAATAGGTTGGATCAGATGCATGGAAGGTCCATGCCTGATCCATCCGGTTGTCTTGGATCCCCATCATTCCAGCACCAAACTACACATTGAAGAGTTTGATGAGAATGTTCTCCATCTGGGTGCAGGGATGTGGCAACAGTATTGGATCCTGCAGGGGAAGACAGGCAATTAAGCAACACCAGGGAAACTGTGCAGAGAGCACTAGCTCTGGAGGTGGAGGGCAAAACCTGTGACACTTATCATGGCTGGCTTACCACCTGAGGCTCTCTCAACCCTCTTCTTTTCCATCAGCATTGATTGTTTTGGGCCGCTCATGCTCAAGTTGCACAAAGAAACGATGGGGAGTCATTTTTAAATGCCTCCCCACCTGCTGCATACACCTAGACTTCCTTAAAAGTCTAGACATTGCTTTCTTGCTGACCATACGGAGGTTCATAGCCAGGCAAACAATGCCATCTTAAGTTCTCTCCGATTGGGGGACAAATTTTAGCGGTTTTAGAGCTGAGGGAGTCCTATGCAGCAATGGGGCCAGAGCTACAGACACAGCTGGCAGATCATCAGATCACCTTCAGGTTTAAGCCACCTAACACTCGCTCAGTGGCATATGGGAGCGTGAGATCAGATCGAGCAAGAATGCTCGCCGAGTGGTCTCTGGAATTCAGTTGGTATCAAAAGATGTCTTGTTCACAGTTTTTGAGGAGCTCGAGTGCATCCTGAATGCCAAGCCTCTAGGGTACGCATCCTCAGATATTGCAGACCTGGACCCGGAGACACCCAATATACTCCTCACGGGGCAGAAGGAAGCCGTGCCACCTAACCTAACGCATTTGAGACTATGGCTAGACCATCGCTGACCACTATAAGTTGCAATGACAGGTTAATGACCATGAGATTGGACTCACATTGGCCAGTGGGTTGGGTCATTAAAACTCATACAAAGTGCAGATATTATCTCTTAACTGTAGCTTTCTTGCTAGCTTAGGGAATCCTTAGATTTATTATACTGCTTCGTGCGTGTCCCGCCGTCAAAGAAACACATGAGCAGAGGATATTGATAATAGTGTTGTTTTAGCAGCACAGCTGCAGAATGAATATGAGCAAACTGTTTCATCGTCTTACAAGCTGTTGGGGATAACCACAGTCAGTGGGTAACCCACAGACACATGTATGCGTGAGTTAAGTACACGGCCCTTCACTGTGGCCCAGGACACATTTGCGTTAACACTGCTAAAAGAATGTGGTCATATGCAGCCCGGACCACCTCCAAATGTGGTCTGAGTGATCTGATCTCAATGCATCTCGAGTGCATTCAGAGCGGGATGCAATATCAAACTGTAAAAAATTGATGAGATGCCAGAAATCTGAACATAGGCCTACTTGATCTTTAAGTAACCTGCCTTATTTCATGTATAAAAATGAAGCATCTTATTATATAGAAAGATCATACATTACTATCAATTTAGTTTTAACACATTGGAAATGATTGTTTTTATTCTCCCTTATGTGCAAAACAAACCAAACTGAATCTGTGACCGCAATACAGACCAAACCGTTGCACCAGTAACACCGATACTCAGAGCTGTCCTCTTGTGAATCACCCAAGACTCATGTTCATGCCAGGTCTGAAGAGGGCCAAAATAAGTTTCATTTAATCATTTCCGCCTTGTCGCCCTCTGGTGGCATCTGTCAAAACCTGCTGATGAAAGATCCGGCTTTAAAATACTTGTCTGTGACATGTGTTGGTTCAATTTAGTTTTATTAAAAAGTAGACAATATCAAAAATCACAAACCCTGCTATTAGCTAAAAGAGGTCCGGAGGTGGCAGATGGTAGAACATATATCTACTGTGACTTCAGACACAGTTGTATTGCCACTAATGTACATCTGAGCCCATTTTAGTAATGAGTTAGGAATGAGCCCGTTTTAATTAAGTTGAACGACCAGCACTCTGACAATCGGATCACTGAATCTGCCTCCTGCTTCAGTACAAAATGTGTCACAACAAAACTACCAGTCATCATCACAGTTGTCCTCTTCTACATTATGAACACACTCACAGTTCATACATTTATACATGTGTATATATATATATATGTGTATATATATATATATATATATATATATATATATATATATATATATATATATATATATATATATATATATATAAACAGTAATGAGCGGAGAATCCAGGAGAAGAGAGAGAGGAATGAAAAGACAGAATGATTCCTGTTTGGATCAGCTCATGTCCAGTTGCCTTATTTACAAATGTTCACTTGTAGAAAATCAAATTGTCGCGTTAGAAGGGAAGTTGATATGAAAGTGCCCAGCTCTGCAGCAATACGTGACTTTTCAGAGCTGTAAGGCACATGATAATGCTGGGAGGATTAAGCAAAATTCAGCTACACAGGGACTGTAAAATAAGAAAAGTGATGAGCTAAAAAGGTTGAAATAGTGCCTTCGTGATTCTGTCTAAAAAAGTTTAAGTGTGGTTTTAAACATCTGAACTGACTGTGGACTAATGTATCATGGCAGGCACTTGAACAGCATCTTGCGTGTCTTTTCCATGACACCCAGTGGGTGTTTAAGTGTTTTTTCTATGAGTGCCCTCATATGTACACTGCACTCTATCACACAGGACTCCGAATTAACTGCCTTAAATCTCAGGGGGGCATTTGGGATGCTCAAAACTTTGATCTTTAGGCTACTTCCTGTGTGGGAAAACATACATTGCTTGAGTTGTTTGGGTCCTAAATCCAAACAAACTGTTGCTTACAAATTCAATTAAGTTGATTAAAATACTTTTAAAATTTGTTGCTGATGTTTCCTCTTTCAACAGTCAATTACATTGAATTACTAAGATATCACAAACAAGATTACAAGTGGAAGAAAACTAAAGAAAATAAGTACTATTATCAAAAAATGTTTGCCTTCATGTGCATATACAGAAAATGTTTGAGTCCTGATACCAGTTGACATTGCTTGTAAATGTCCCAAATCCTGCTGTGTGTGGAGGTGTACTCGCTGACATTGTGTACGAGGCTCCGGTGTTGACATGGCGTCGGTGCTGATGCGTTATGGTGGTGGAATGACCCTGATGTTGACGTGAAAGGCGGCTGATTGAGGACTTTTAGAAAGAGAACCTACTGAGTTAAAGAACAGAGCTCGGGAGTCTTTTCAGTCCATCCAGAAATGTTTGAGTTTCTGTTAAATGTAAAAAAAAAAAAAAAAAAAAGCTCCACTCCTTTCACCCTCATTGGTCAAATTTCTACGTCACTCTCTTTGTCGTTGTCATGGTCACCGTCGTAGAACTCATTGGCGGCCTCCGGCCTGAGGAAGAGACATTGACAGCCATTTAGGTACAGGATGATTTGAAGATTTGAAATATTTGGACAGAGCACAGTAACGCAGTCAGAATACTTAAATTAACCCTTTATCACCGGCTACAATTCTGTCTTTCAGAGGTTGTAGTGGGCTCAGTTTTCAAGGTAGAGTGAAGATAATGGTATCTTATGTAACTAGAAAATGGAATCATGTCACACTAGTTTGCCAGGCAAAATAACGCTCCTGACTTGCGTTAAAAAAGTGCTCCTCAACCTCTGACCTCCAGATATGTGAATGTAAATGGGTTCTATGGGTACCCACCAGTCTCCCCTTTACAGACATGCCCACTTTATGATAATCACATGCAGTTTGGGACAAAAATCATGAAGCTTTTTGCATGAAGAACAAATGTATTACTTTTGCCTTTACTAAAACGGTGTTTGAATATTTCTGCATACTGGGGTCCTTGGAATTACATAACTTGGGTATCAATGTCAAGCCGAGACTTGTGGAATCAATGTGCCAACTGTATTCATGTGTCCCCAAAGTAGTTTTTTGAAACTTGACTCACTGTGGTGACCTCTAGGATAATCACAGCCTCATGAAGTTTTACAGCCACAAACTAGAGACCTGGAGCATTTAGAAGATGGATGGCTTTCCCAGCTAGATTGACAGTAAGAGGGTTTCTGTGCAGTTTACACAACAGAAGTGCAAAAAAATTAAATTCTTGCAGAAATCAGAAGAAGTGTTTGATACCAAATCACATCACGGCTTTTTCCGTAATGTTCCTCAAAGTCTTGGTGTCTTGATGTGGTATTTTGGGGGTAATTACCGACCATTTTAATCAATTCTTGTGTGGTAAAAAATGTAGCATCAAATCTTTGCAACATATGGTATCAACCCCAAAATTGCTGCAACAACTTTTGAGACAGTAGAGTATGGAAATGACCATCATATACTTCTATAATAATATTCTAAAACCTTATACACTTTAACAATTTATTGGAATGAGTGAATTCATTAATTTCCACTCTACTTCTTCTATGTGACATATACTATTGACTTTTTATCTACCCCTGAACATCCCTTCCCCTCTAAAAGAGGGCAGAATGATAAGGAGTTAAACATGTGTTGCATTCATTTTAGCCCCATGCAGGTGTATAGACCTGGTGTAGTTTTCCTCGCCCCCCTCTCGTCAGGGTCAGGCTCATCTGTGCGTTCGTAGCTCAGCATGTCTGAGGGGACATCGTGGATCTGGACGCTGGGCGCATGGTTCAGCATCTTCAAGTTCTCGAACACCGTCTGACGGATCTGCTCCAAGTACTGCGACACATAAACGCAGTCAGAAAGACAGATATCTTTATGTCCTCAGCAAACAACTGTAACACTTAGAAAATGGGAATATGATTTACTGGCTGTGGGACAGTTCACCCCCAAATTAAAAATACACTTTCCCTCTTACCCGTGGAGCTATTTCACAAACGAGACTGTTTTGGTCTGCCTTCTTTCCAATAGGTGGCACTCGGCTTGTGGTGCTCAACAGCAATGTCTCTTTCAAGAAATCGGTTACTCAGGATAATCCGCAGACCCGGCTGTGAGCAGTTTCAATTCTTCAATTTCAATTTCTCTCTACTGAAATTCGCCCGCCAACTGTATCATCGCATAGAAGGAAGTGTGCATCTGTAGTGTACTCGATACAGCTAGATCACCTAGCACCACTGAGCTAGCTAATGTTACAGCTCCGCCGAGAAGTACGCCATTCACGTTTACATTTCGTGCTGTCACGAGCACGAGCCTCTCGTCCATGAGTATCTCCAACACTCAGCGACAATTTTGATAGTTAAATATCACTACAGGTAAGAGGAAAACGTGTCTTTTTTAGTTTTGGGTGAACTGTCCCTTTAAGCATTGGTAAAGGAATTTTAAATACATGTAATGGTAACAGGTAATTCCCTGGGTGCTGCTCTGCTCCTAACTGCTGACAACGAGTTAAATGCAGAGGTCAACTTTCATGTATGTATATGATGGATGTAATAACATTTAAGTTAAGTAATAAATCTCAACACTTTCTCAGATCCTGCAGACATGCTACACTTTTATAACGATGTCATTAATTAATGTGGGAGGATATTTCACCTGTCTGGAGTTCTGGTTTTCTATCCTGGTGCTGACATCAGGATGCAGCGTGAAGTCTGGAGCAAAGTACTCAAAATACTCTGAAGGACAGAAACAAGAGGAGGAGGAGGAGGAGGACAAGGAGGGATGAAATGCAGGGAGGTTAGCTAACCGCATGTGAAATAGTTTCCACTGAATTCTCAGTCAAAAAGCCAGAACTGAGATGTAAATTCAAAATGTCAAATCTGTGCTCGGTGCTCGATATTAATCTCTGCTCCACAAACACACAACAGGACTCTGACACTGAAGCCATTTAGGGAACAAGAAAACAAAAACATATCGAGGTGCAGTGTGGGTTCATAATCATAATAACCGAAAGCTTGATATTTAGTATCTCTAGTGAACTCACCGCTATAAGGCAGCTCGTCACTGATGGATTCATCCAGTAACAGGGATGTCTCAAAGGTCCTACGACAGAACAAAACAGCAAATATTTCAAAACAACAAAGCCCGTAACATGGCTAACACCACCATGACAGCATATTTTGTGCAGAATAGCAAACTCACCAGCAGCGAGCCACGTTCCTCACCGTGTACCCTCCTCCTCCCAGCACCAACAGAGGAATCTTAAAACTCTTAACAAACTCCACACACTCACTGAAAGACCAACCACAAAGCAAACACACAAGTTAAAAAATCACCATCACTAGTACTATGAACAAGACCTGAATGTCATGTGTTGGCACTGTGTATACAGTAGATTTATACACTGTAAATTGTCAAAATAAGTTAAGTCACTCCAGTGCTTACAAATACATATAATATAATATACATAACCACAAAGTGAAATCAGTGGGTAACCAGCTATCGTTGAGCTTGACTCCAGGTGTCCAGTATCATTAAACTGGCTCTCTTTTAACTGTGGTAGATCCCTAGAGTGGGTTAAGTATGAATTAGATCAAGGTCTGCCCCCAGAGTTAAATAAAGTGACAAAATAATAAAGAGCAATAGAATTTCCACTCTGATTTTAAAGAGGACCAATCATGCTTTTGGGATTTCTCCTTTTCTTCTAGTGTGTTTCATAGTTTTTGTGCATGTAAGAGGTCTGCGGAGTTACAAAGCCTGAAGCCCACACCAGAGGGAGTCACCCCCCTCCCACAGAAACACTGCTCCTGAACTGCCTGAAACGCCTTGCCTCAAGTCCCGCCTTTTCTTCTGTAACGTGGTGATGTCACCAAGTAACACAGTTGCATAATACATGCCAGGCGGCTAGTTGGGCACACCCTCAAACAAAGCTAGTTAGAGCGGAGCTGGAAGAGAGTCTGAAGGGTTTGGTTCGGTTGACCAATCACAACAGAGTGGACCAGCCGACCAATCAGAGCTGACTGGGCTTTTCAAAGCCTTTCAGACAGAGGGTGAAAAGAGAGCTGCTATGAGAAAAATAAAGCATTTTTTGAACATTAAAGCATATAAACATGGTCTGGTAGAGACCCAAAATACAAATATAAACCAGGAAATGAGCAGAATAGGTCCTATTTAAAACAGCACTTCTAAGAAACAGAAGTATAAATACATTAAATACATATTAAGATAATAGCTGCAGTTTCTTTTATTCCATTAGGGATTCCTGACTGTGTCAATACTCTTATTCCATCACTGCAACACAGAATACCATGCAGATACTTTGTGATGGTAATTGAAATAAAAAGCTTTGTTGTCTATATTAGAAAAGTTGTCTGCACACCATTAATGACCTCCCATGTTTAAAAACTAGGGCTGTCAAAGTTAACCCAATAATAATGCTAATTTGTTTTAACGCCGCTAATTTATTTAACTCATTAACCCAACTTGGCTCAGTTGTAAAGCTAGAGTGTAGATACTGCTATCATATGAAACTAACCTAAAGAATCCATTGGTACCAACCACGTCACACTAGCTTGTCATGAAGGAGGCTAAATATCGCTCCAAACTTGCGCTTAATTTTGGCGTGGGAAAAACTGTCATGGCCATTTATCTAGGATTTAAAATAAGTTTATCTCACCCATGTCCTCGTATACTGAGGTTGAAGCAGCCCAGTCTGTCGCAGCCCAGAGAATCTGCTCCACACTGGAAGGAGAATAACACACAGGCTTCAAATGCGTCAGTCCTACAATGACATGCAGCCTTATAATCTGATGATGGGACTCGTTTACTTCATCTGGCCCTGATCACCCTGAAACATCTGTCATTTTCTCACACACAGGCTAAATGATCCACGATGCATTAGCTGAGATGACAAGTGTTAATTAAACAGATGTATGCTGCATTAGAAATTCAGCGTTACGGGCCGACCTGTAGGACGATGCAGGTCGGCTGGTAGAAATCCACCACCTGTTTAATAACCGGCTGGAACAGCTGCCTGTAGCCTGAAACAAACCATGCAGATGATGAAGTTCACAGCAATATGAATCTGAATCTTAAAGTGTTATTTTATACAGTAGGTGTCACATTTCAATGATGAAATTAGTGCAGGACGTGAACTCACTCTGGTCATCGATGCCGTCTCTGAGAGGAACATTGAGGCAGTAGTACCGGCCGCTCTCTGCTCCCACCTCATACATGTCACCTGCAGCAAACACACACTCTATTAATACACACCTATACCTATATTATGATATTAAAGTATGTCATACTATAATATGACTTTTTTGTGACATAAAGGAGTATGGCATTTTTATTGTAGCCTATACTATACTATGACTTTTTATGCCATACTATATTATCATATTTTTACGGCATACAATACTTTTATGGCATACTATTCATTTTTATGACACTTCTTTTGTGATATACTATACTATGACTGTTTTATGACACTCTTTTATGGCATAACTATACTATGACTTTTGTTATGACATTTTTGGAGCAAAATTTTGAACTGAGCTCTGTTGTTTTGAAAAAGCTGACTTTTCAGAATGAGTCGGCGAAGCAATGCACAGGGTGGATAGAAGCAGTTTTTTTTTTTCGTCATCATTAATGTTACCAACAATGCCATCAATGTCATCATCATCATGAATATCCTAATCAACATCAGCAACATCCTCAATACCCTCAATAATCCCAAATTTCCCCCCTGGGGATCAATAAAGTACAATCTTATCTTATATCTTCAATATCCTCACGATCATCATAATCAACATGATTAACGGCACCAATGACAGACTACAAAGAAGAAGAGTCTAGCTAGCGACTTAGGGCCCTGTTGTCATAGGACTACCAGGAGCCTTTCATTGGCCGAGCGTACAGGGCGGGAGAGAGTGTAGACCTGGATGAGGGAGGTCAGGTAGGCGGGATATGTTTCTGATGCTGTTTTGTAAATGAGTAACAGTTTTGAATTCGATGCGAGCGACAACTGGGAGCGAGTAGAGGAATATTAACAGCAGAGAGTTATGTCAAAATGCTTAGCTGTGCTGTCTTACAATCACTGAATATTAACTGTAAGTTAAAGTGTGTCACTGATGTAACCGGGTAGACCTCAAAGTGGTGAGGAGGCCTTAAAACGTATAAACCTGTTACTTGTCTTTAGAGTGATTATAAGCCACAGTAAAAGGGCACTTTTTGTGCAGAAATGTCCATGCTGTACTCGAAACAAAGAATCTGATCAACAAAACATTTGTTAGATGCTTAAAGCAGCTCGTACCTGTTCCTGGAAAAAAGTAGTTCCCGTATTTGTGGAAAGACACAGTCATGACGCGGTCAGTCAGGTAAAAGGCTTCCTGTACGCCGTCACCATGGTGAATGTCTATGTCTATGTACAGAACCCTAGGGTGGTATCTGTAACACACACACACACACACACACACACACACACACACACACACACACACACACACACACACAAGTTGTAAAGACAGAAACAGACACAGAAAACACTTGATGGATGTTATTTAGAGGAGCATCCTCTTACTTGAGTAGCTCCAGTATACTGATGACGATGTCGTTGACATAACAAAACCCGGACGCCTGCAAACACAGAAATATCCTTTTAATACTTTAGCCATTCAAAGCTAAATGTAACAAGCCGAAAGGAATGACAACAATATACAGCACTTTGTTCTGACCTCAAATTTCTTGGCATGATGGAGACCTCCGGCCCAGTTGATGGCAATGTCACAGATCTGGAAAACAAAGAAAAATCAATTAACCTCTTCCACTACTTGAGGACGCCGGCACCCTTAGCTGACTTTACTTTCTTAAGAGGCTGCAGCAGGCTCAGATTTGAACCTAGAAAACCTTAAGAATCCATTGGTACCAACCATGTTATGCTAGCATGTCGGGAACACTGCTAAATAATGCTACAACGCTTACACTAAACTGTGGTGAGGAAACACATCCATTGCAATTTCCAAAGGGGTCACTTGACCTCTGACCTCAAGATATGTGAATGAAAATGGGTTTGATGGGTACCCATGAGACTCCCCTTTACAGACATGCTCACTTTACAGAATTATCATAAACATAGTGTTTTGGCAAACAGGATAAAAGTGTTATTTTCGCCTATTTTAAAATGGTGTATTTGAATATTTCTGCATACTGGGGTCCCTAAACAGTCTTGAATTACATACATTGGGTATCACTGTAAAGTTGAGACTGTTGTGGATCCAATGAGCCCAACTGTATGGTGATGTTAGTCCCCATAGCAGCCATTTCATAGTAGTGAGACCATTTTTTTTAACTTAACTGTATAAAACGACCTGTGGTGACCTCTAGGATAATCACAGCCTCATAAAACATTACAGCCACAAACTAGAGACCAAGAGCATTCAGAGGATGGATGGCTTTCCGAACTAGATTTAAAATAATGGGGTTTCTGGGCAGAACAGAAGTCTTGCCGAAAAATGCAATTCTTGCAGAAATGTGAAAATTTCAAACGTTTTTGACACCATATCACAGCATGGCTTTTTCTGTGGTGTTCCTCAAGGTGTTGGTGTCTTTATGTGGTATTTGGAAGGGGATAGTGATCATTTTTTTTATCAATTCCTGAGTGGTAAAAAATTGTAAAATTTAGCAACAAATATATGTAACAAATGACATCAACCCCAAAATTGCTGCAACGATTTATGAGGCATAAGTGAGCATGGGAATATTCATTATATACTTTTATCATAATGTTCTAAACCCTTATTCACTTTCACAATTTGTTTTAATCAATAAATCTTTTTACGTCATTCTTGTTGCATCTCAAATTAATCTTCAGGTTCTTCAGCTTTCAGGTGATGTACACCATTTCTATGTGGCATCTACTGTTGACAAAAATGTGTCTATTATAAAGAGCAGTGGAGAGGAAAAGGCCTCACAATCACCATGTCTTTGTAGTCCTGACCATTCTATCAGTTGTGTTTCAGTTAAACAAAGAAGTGTTCAGTGATTTACGCATCATCTGCTACACACATGTTCAATCTGTAATCATCACCAGCTCGGCAGCAGCCTCAGAGCAGTACAGGAAGTTAGCCTGGCTGCACCTGAAATAATAATATAACTCAGTGGCTGTGATGCCTGTGACAGGGGTACTGCCTAGATGACAGACTACTGATTTCCACTGTGGCAATACTAACTTCAACTGGGTAGATGTGTGTTTGCATGTGTGTCTTACCTTGTGGTTAAGCTGTGTTGCTCCCTGTAAGGAAGCTCCTGTGTATCTTGAGCAAAACTCAAAAAGACCTGGAAACACAGGACTGAAAAACACACAGACATGTTTTAGTTATGGTTTAGTCAGAGAAGAGAATCCTGCATTTAAGCTGTTGATCACTAATGTTTCAGAGGAGGAAGAAGAGCAATAGCATTGCATGATATTTGATGACTATGAAACCATGGGGATGCTATGACCATGAATTGCAATGGCATCAAAGGTCATTAAAGGGACTGTATCTAAGTTTTTACACACGTATACCTGTTTTAAGCATTTTTTGTTGCCAATGTGTCAACAGGTTGTAACCTAGCCTAAAAACTCAGACCTTCCACGACTTCCTGGGTTTCCTCTATCAGCCTGCAGACTAATTTTAATGTGAAGATTGCAGGACATTTTTTCTGGGAAAATCCAACGGATATGATGTCAGTGCCTTTACGCTCTTAAGCTCTGCTACAGGGCTAACAGTGTGCAACCATAGCTCCACAAAAAAACAAAGCTAGATCTAGCAGGGCTTCACTAAATATAAAACAGGAATGTCACCACCATCAGGAAGAAAACTAGGCGCAACATTCATGGAGGAACCTTCATTTGGTTTTGGGTGTAAAAACGGACCCTGAGCTGCCAGAATTCCTATTGAACGGGTTAGCTAAAATTACTTCCAAGCATGTGAATCATAATATAGTGATATGGTTGTTTTAGCTGTCAGTCACAGTCTCGTGCGTCACCTCACTGTTTTAACTGATGCTCATTCGCATCTACAAGCTCAAGCGTGAGCGCGAGCAACAGGACGCTGACTGTGACTGACTAAACGGCCACTGGTGTCGCTGTTAACAAGCAATTTCTGACTCTTTCATTGAGCCACTTTAACAATTTTACAGGCATTAAAAAATTCTAAAACAAACCATTTCATGAAAAAGAGTAATACTCACCAGTCGTCACCAACATTGAATGTGTTGAGGCTCTTTGTGAAGCCCTGCATGTTATTGGGGCTGACCTTCTGTAGGAAGTCTATGTAGTCTTCAGAGTGGAACCGACACATGTCATGCTGAGACGCTTTGTATGGCTTGAACACCTAACAAGAAAAGACAAATTTGATAAAGTACAGTATGAACTTTTGAATTAGTTTCTACTCCTGATATTAAAGGTTATTTTTAAATTTTGAACCAAAAGAGTGAGCAGGTGTTATTTCAGCGAGAAAAGCATCAGCAGAACCTGAATTAGGGCTCAACATTTTTGCAAAATATCTCATTGCGATTATTTTGTCCATTACAATTGCAATATGATTTGCGATAATAGAGGGAACGATATTGCTTACATTGCTATTCTCATTTTCACTGAAAAACATAATAAAATGATTATGGTGTGATTTTTGCTGAGATCTGTACCAAACAAAGATGTTTTCTTTTGTCTGTAGAATATGATGTGTAGGCCAGGACATCCCTGCAGCACGACATTATTTAATTTAAAATGGCATTTTGACACACATTTCACCTTAAAGAAATATTGTGCATCCTGTGATTTGAAAATTGTTAAAGTCATATCGCAATTTCAATAGAATTTTGATTAACTGTGCAGGCCTTAACTGAAACTGTAACACCATCTCTCTGCACTGCTCACCATCATTTTCTTGTAGAGTCCATAGTGCAAGACCAGACTGTGAGTCAGAGACAAACGGTGAGGCTTCATGGGGTGGCCGGCACCTGGCAGAGACAGACAGCTTAAATATCACAGCACAGAAAATTCACTAATGCATTCAGTGTATTACAGTGACTTCCATAACACCAAATATTGAAATACGTCATCTGAATTTCATAACCACACTGAGCAAACTAATCATAATCATAAATCACTACTGACGGAATGATGTGGCTGTATGTTGCACCTAACACAAATAGGATTACAATCAGTGGTGGAAAGTAACTAAGTACATTTACTCAAGTACTGTACAATTAAGGTACTTGTACTTAACTTATTTATGCCCATGTTCTGCAACTTTCTACTCCATTACACTACTCAGATGCATTACTTTTTACTCCACCACATTTATCTGATAACTTTCTGACAGATTCAGATTTTACACACAAAACAATCGGTTTATTAAATATACTGTAATACTATCCAGCAGTTCATAAAATAGTAAATCTGCTCAACCTCCACAAGCTGTCACCTTAAAATGCTACTTACAAGTTAAAGCAACAGCAATAATAAGATATATAATAATCTCAACTGTCTGAAAGGGACAATTCTGCCCAATTTTTACTTATACTAAAAGTATATTTTATACGATTCTGAATGCAGGAATTGTACTTGTAACAGAGTATTTCTACACTGCAGTATTAGACTTTTTTTTAAGTAAAAGATCTTATATTTCTTCTACCACTGGTTACAACAAAGGTATCTATATTTCAGGCTATTTTTTAAAGGATAGTGTGCAGTTACATGATAATAAGATTCTTTCACTCTTTACAGATAATCAATATCAAATGAATATGCAATAACAGCACAAAAGTGTGTGCAATATTCTTCAGATCTGATGTTTTGTATATTGATTATCCTATGAGCAATTAAGTTTTAAGTTCAAAAGCAGGTGTCACCGTGCTGGGAAAATACTATAAGATGCGATTATTTTATTTCACTTCATCTGTCTTTGGTCCTTTAATGGAAGCCATCCCACAATTACTAAACACGGACTATTTTAGAGCGCTACTGTAGGAACTACCAACACAACTCTCTGCGAACACAGACTGACACATAACGGAACAATTTAATACCTGACAATACAGATACCCTGAAGCTAACGTTAGCTAGCTGAGCAAATCAGATGCTTTGGAATTTGTATAAAACGTATCGATAAATACAAATAGTGCTGTAGTAAAAACCTGCACAACAGACTCCCACATGCCCAGAGAGGGCGTGAAATGCTTGAAGGTAAAGATAAAACCACATCTCTGCAGTTATTAGCATGTAGCTAGCTTGCATTAGCACCACTGTAGGCCGGTTCGCTACGATTACCAAACTCACCATAATGAAAGTTGCCCACGTCTGGGTCATAAAAATACGACGTCCTGTTGTTCATTCTGAAAGAAATATCTTCTGACTTTTCCTGTAAAACTATGGCCGTTCTTGCAGCTATAAAACCCACATTTTTCTTTCAATTAGCAGATAGCCGCCATGGTAAACACCGACTGGACTACGTCATCAGACAGGGACAGTAATGACGGAGAGGGGAGGGGCGAAGGGGCGGGGGCTGCGCCTGAAAAATGAAAAGTCCCGTTTTCTGAGCTGATATAAAATAACTAATGAATAATACACTGACTACCGTCTTAATTGTCATTTATTTATCTTATTTCTAAGGAACTTTTAAACAAAGACATTTTCTTGGATCCATGCCTACCGCAGGGCATAATATTTATGTAGCTAAAATACTACTATATATATATCCCAATAAGGCAAAATAAAAATAAAGTAAGTAAAGTACTGTTTAGGTGTAAAATGAGAAAGTTTGCTCTGGTGGGAGATGCTTGGTATTTCCTCAACTGATCTCAATATAGCTGCAGGGTCACAAACGTTTTCCTTTTTCAGCTAAACAAGATGTTTCTGAGAACATTTTACGAAAATAATAATTACAGTAACAGAATACTGGTTCATATTTGATCAGCGCTGCCTGGTTGTTTTCCTCCAGTTTGTGAAATCTCCGTAAGGAGCACCAGAGGACATGGGAACATTTTGTTTTTTCAGATTACCTGTCTCATGCTCTTCTGTCAGGATATGGTGAACGTTTTGTAAAAATAACTTCCTTTAACCATATTTTCTTCAATCTTGCCTACTATTGCTTCAAGGTTGAGCGTCATTATTGTATTATTTATTTAGTCAAATTATTTCTTATACTCAAAAGTTTCTTAAACACGTTCAGGGTCAAATCTGCTAACACACCCCTGCACAAAACACACAGATGGGTTTAATTCTGAAATGCTTTTTCTGAAGATTGACTCTTTTCATTGGTATCCAAATGGTGGAAATTGCTTGAACAAATTGCTTGCGTTTATCTGACTGACAGCAGCAAAAACTCAGTGCAGATGAAGAATGTGAGTTGTGCTGCTGGCAGTGTCCAGTCATGGATTTAAATGTGGATCATGTTCTCCTTTCAGCTATTATCAGAGGATTAATGTGTTAATCAGTTGATTTTTGACAGCAACACGTCTCTGCAGGTTTAGTTAAAAACACCTTGGAAATGAATTCAATAAAAAGAGTTACCTGTCTGTGTGTTACTATGTTTATTTTGAACACCTGTTCAAATTAAACTGTGAATAAGAGATTGATGGAGATTTTCCAGATCATGCAATGGAAGAAACCAGACTTTATACTGGTGGCAGAAAGGGAGGTTACCCTTCCCCTTTTTCTTTCCACAATGAAGAATAAAACCTGTGTGTGTGTGTGTGTGTGTGTGTGTGTGTGTGTGTGTGTGTGTGTGTATGTGTGTGAGAGATGGCAAGAGCAGATGCACAACCTTACATAGGCAGGGTCATGTCCGCTGCAGCGTCTATGCCGTATAAATGTGTATAAAAATCTGTGTGTGACAGGTAAACCCTTGAGACTATTTCAGGGTGATTTATGGGTGAAACCTTCTAAACACTCCTGACCCCACAGGAAGGGTGTAGGATGATTTAGTCAATGAAACTGAGAAGTTTACCAGCTTTCATTTAGAAAATAGCACCCATCATACTTTTCCATAACCAAGGTGATGTCCTCACATTTCTTATTTTATCAGACAACATTTTAAAACCTAAAAATATAATATACCCTGTAGAGTCCTTCAGGGATGACATATATCTGTAGGCCAACCAGGAAGTTAGCATCGCTGTGGGTTCCCCCGACAAAAAGCCAATGGGATATTTCCATTGGGTTTTGGATTATTGCAGAAAATAAGTTCCGTGGCAAACATACGTTTATGATACTTCCACGTTTTGTTCAGCAAGATATTCTTCACAAATGAACACTACTTTTTACTTACTTATTATTATCATTATACTTTTTGAAGTGTGAATCAATTTCTAGAAGTAAAAACCTAACGTTAGGCTATAAAGAAACTACACTACACTACAGCAAGGAGCACTCCAGTGAGTCAATGAGTGACGTTTAATAGTCTCATTTCGCCTTCCGACTTCTTGTTAGCAATCACCTTTTTGAAGACAAATTCACAAGTGGAGTCTTTTCAGTTTATTTAACTACAGACCTTATTTCACGCAACTAACTAAAAATCATTAAAAAAAAAAACCCACTGACTTCCAGACAAGGGAACCAGTAGTGCTAAAATGCTAACTCATTTCTGGGTTTTAGGACTCATTCCTGTTCCACTCTATATTTGAGAAGGCATGACCAACAAATATTTGGCATTATTGCATGATTAATAACTTTAAGGGTGTAATATGCTTCATTTGTTGGTTGCTGTTTGCACACACAGAGCACTGACAGCTGGTGACTCCTCGTCGGCTCAATGAGGGAGTGGCAGAGAGAGAGAGAGCAGTGATGGTCGTAGAGTGAATGAAGAGAGGGAGCGGCGTTAGTGAGAACAAAGCAGTGAATCAGAGAATTAAAGCCTTATTTTCTGACTGTTTCATGGCGGTTACATTGTAAAGCACAAACAAACACGGCCACAACCCTACACACCCTTGCAGGAAGGTGCCAAGTTGTCGCATTTTGAATGAATGCAGCTGGAGGGCAGGCGTCATCCTGTCTGCTGGACTCGGTCGATGGCAGCACTTTGCACACAGCAGAATAGAGACTGAAAAAACACACAACCCGTTCTCATCCATTAACTGCTTAGTATCTACGAGAGCTAAAGGGGGACTTGTGCCTCGGTATCAGAGGCCAAGGGGCGTGACAAAGCAGCAATAATGATGACCTGAACAGGCACACTATTATTGGCTGGGAGAAAAGCGAAAATACAGGCAGAGAGCAGGGTCTCTGTAGATACCGACACCACCACACGCTTAAATTGGTCATAAGTGATGATTGAGAGCGATTATTTATGTATGAGTTTGTATAAGTGATACATCCTTTTTTAGGGTTTTTTTTTAGATTTGTTTTTTGAGTGTGATGTAGAGGCTGACAATAATAATCGTTCACAAGCAACACTGCCTCACCTTCACTCTGCAGAATGTGTGATGGCTTGTCGGCTGTTTTACGTTGGAATGTCTGATTAGACTTTCTCTCTCCTGCTAGTTTGCTTCCTCTCTCTCTCCATGTTTCTCTGCCTGCAGCTAAATGGCAGAGCTTACCTGGATTGAATGGTTTATGTATTATGTATTCCTGATGTAGCGGGTTGCACTGGGTTCAACGGGGGAGCTTTACACATGGATTGTGTCGGTGTGTGTGTGTGTGTGTTGCAGACTAGGTTTGAACCTGGAATCCCCCTTATTTATGCTTAATGTATTCCTTTAGTGTTCTTTCTTCTGTGGCTTTTAGGATTTTGATGATTAATTTCATCCAGCATATGACAAAACCCAAACTGGGAACGCTGCCTGTTGTGTTTTGTTTCCCCACCTTGCGTTTCTCAGAAGTCGATTTCACCACGTCTTTGAGTCTTTACCACAAGATCAAGCAGACAGCTAGGCAGTAAATCTTGAGTTAAGATTTTTTTTTTTTTCAAACTATATTTCCAGCATCAAGAATGAACTAAAGGCATGATTATCCATAGTTAATCACGATTAATCACAAATTTGTCAGACATTTTTATCTGTTCAAAATGTACCTTAAAGGGAGATTTATCAAGTATTTAAGATTCTTATCAACATGGGAGTGAGCGAATATGCTGCTTTATTCAAATGTATTTATTATTGGAAATCAATCAACATCAAAAAAAGATATGCTCAAATAGTAACATAGCAAACTCATGTATGTGAATGTCATAACATCACATATCTTGAGGTCAGAGGTCAAGGACCCCTTTAAAAATGGCCATTACAGTGTTTCCTCTCTAAAATGTAGAGTATGTTTGGAACATTATGTAACATTAGCTACTATGACATGATTGGTACCAACGGATTTCTTTTCTAGTTATATAATGCCAGTTTTTTTCTGCTAAAAAAAACCCTGCAAGTTGCATTAATGCATTATAGAAATGAGTAGCGTTTAAATGAATATGTGTTAATGCCTTATGATCACATTACCTTTGACAGGCCTAAAAGAGAGGCAAAAAAAATATCTGCATTTTTGATGCATTCCTTGCAGTCATGTTTGTCCACTACAGCAAATAATGTGCACCGAACAAAGGTGGGTATTACTCCTTGACCCATCAGCTTGTTGGCTCACAAAACCACCAATCTCAGTGATCCGTCTTCTGAATCCTGTATGGACTTTGAAGTTACAAATCAATAGCAATTTCACAGATTCCCCAAAGTCTAATATTGTTCCTGTTACTTCAATATATAAATAGGGCAGAGCTGTATCTAGTATTGATTGTGTAGACTCAGAAACTTTGTCTTGCACATTTTTGCATAGCTATGAAATCAGTCTGTACATGTGTGTGTGTGTGTGTGTGTGTGTGTGTGTGTGTGTGTGTGTGTGTGTGTGTGTGTGTGTGTGTGCGCGCGGTGTGTGTGTGTGTGTGTGTGCACATATGTGCACATGTGTGCCTCATCCTTAGCTGGCTTGTTTTGGCCTCAAGGTCTAAATCTGTTCTGTCAAGCATCTGCCTGTTTGTTGAAACACACACTGACTCTCATTTACACAAAGAGAGAGAGAGATGTGCCCTCATACATTCACTATGATGCGCTAAAACATCTCATTTGTTTTTAAATTTCCGAAATCTTCAGATTTCAGAGTGGGCCTCTGAAAATGGCCAAAAGACGAGGTAAGCTTTGACACAAAGCTAATATTATAAGATGTACTTTTTCCGATATTGCTTTGTGAAATACAAAGCTAGTGCTTGCCATCACTACACCACAGCAGATTCCTGTGTTACAAGGTGTAAATCTGCCCTGTTTTATAACCCTACTTCCTGTCACATTTGAACCCTTTCAGCTTACTCAGTGTTACACCAACACAGTCTCACAGCAGCTCGTGAAATAGTCCCGAAATTTAATCTATTTGACTCTTGCACAGACATGAATTTCCTTTTTTTTTGTGACGTTCAGCACAACCTATCTTTAGTGCATTTTCCTACAAATGTTAAGCAACATGTGATGCATGTGTCAATTTCTGCTCTTTTCAGAATAAAGCTACTTAGTTAGGCTTAGGAATAGATTGACTTGGTTAGGCTTAAGCAGCAAAGTACTTATTAAGGTTCAGGAAAAGATTGCGGATTGGGTTTAAATAACACAGAAAGTAGCGTAACTTCAGTACAGAAGTTACATACGTGACAAGAACTACTTAGTTAGGTTTAGGAAAAGTCCCATGTTTTTTGACCCACCCCTCCATCCCAACATCCTTGCTATGCGGCGTTCACCGCTATAGTTCACAGTTTACAATTACATGGATTACATCTTTATTTATTTTGTGCTGACCATCACAGAAAAAAATGTGAAATTTGTGTCTATGTACACAAATCAGTACCGTAATTAAATTTCGGGACTATTTCGCAAACTGCTGTGTGACTGGGCTGGTTATACACATTAAGACAGCAAAGTGAATGCTGATGAAATCATCACAAAAAAACGTTTTTAGTAGGTTAGGTTATTTATATGATCAGTAAAGTTATGTTTATTATTTCGACCAAAGACAGCGCTGATAATTTATTCTTCCAAGGAATAAAATGTGGGCTTTAATGGTTTTAAAGTGGTTCAGAGTTGAAACAGAGTCCATGTTGGAGTATAACAAGATATACTCATGCAATAGTCCTGCAGGTATAGACTCCCTGCAGTCCCAGCAGGGCTCATGCAGTGTTCGAGTATGTTCCACTGACTTCATCTGGCTGCTGTAGAGGAGCTGCTCAGCAGCTCAGCAGTCTCCTCCCCGGGGTCCTCTTCCTCCATGACCTCACCTGCTGCATGACAGATGTGGAGAATCGCACCACATGTGATCACAGCTGACATAAAGAAAAGATCTGTGTCCACTGCCTGAAAGAATAAACGTCATTTATAGTCAGTCATGGTGGATGTATAGAGATCCTTTACTTAAAGGAAAGTTTAGATGTTTTCAAGTGAGGTGGTACAAGGTACTTATCCATAGTAGGTGTATTATTTACAGTAGATGATGGTTAGCACACCATCAGCATCGAGAAATATACCAGAGCACCGGAGCGAAGCAATACCAACACATACTCATCCCATGTCATTGCATACTGATGCTTTGTCAGACCCTTCGGCGTCACTTTTCCGCACAAAACGTGTGCTTAATGTTGTGAATTAAACAAAAGCACTCGATGGGGATTGGGCAATAAAACCACTAGTTTAGGTTCAGGAAAAAACAACATGGTTGGGCTTAAAATTACTATGTTTTTTATAGTGCAAACAGGACTTGATGTTGACACCATCCATCAGCTGACTATAAAGTAAAATTTAAACATAATGAAAAGGACTCGAACGACAATCTCCTGGATGAAAGCCCAGTGCGGTTGGACCCATCCACCACCCCTCTCACCCAGCACCACACCACAGCACTTGGTGGCATGGGTTTACATTGTAGTTAATAGAAAACTCTGTGCGTCTCCTACTGCTGCAAAAGGGTGCCTGACGCTGTGGTAAAGCATCTGTATTTGACGCCCTGGGAATGAGAATGGGCTGGTAATACAATGCTGTGGACGAGGAAAGGCAGAAAAATGTATTTTAGACACCTAAAAGAAAGGTTCACCTAAAAACACTGATATCTGTTTAACCTGTTAAGTAAAAGCACTAGTACCATTGTACCGTAATACAAGTAAAAGTCCTCCACTGAAATGTTACTTACATAGTTTTACTTAAGAAAAATCAGAAAAATGTACAGAAAAGTATTAAAGCAGAAAAATGTCCCCTGTGACTGTTATACATCACATATAGCTTCATAAGTTATCATTGGATTAATATTATTCATGCGTTAATATAAAAGTAGGATTTTAGTTGTAGTTGGTTGAGGAAGAACTTGTGATTATTTTCATTATAGATTAATCTGCTGATTCTTTTAAATTAATGGACGATTTTGTAAAAATTGTGACAACAAAACCATTACCCAGAGCCTTAAGTGATACCTTCACAATGTTTGTTGTATAGGCTTGGAATCGGTGTGTTGATGGGTGTGTGCAGGCAGGTGTTGCCGCCATCCCAGTGGTAAAGTAGCCAGGAGGGTCGAAACAGGCAGACCGACAACGCTGTGAATGAACAGCTTGTTTGTGCATCAGCTGTGTTTGTTACTTTAATCCCAATATGACAGCCATCATAGCACCAATGCCATTACTGAATGCCTCGTGGGCAGCCAAGTGTGCAAAGCTCTGCCCAGTGCTGTTGACTGCTGCCAGTGGATGATGAGTGATTTGGTCCTAGAAGCTGAGTCACTGGGCTGCAGCACCATGTATCACTTCATAGTGGTCCTCATGACAACAAGAAGTGTATCAGCGTCCTCGCACTCATTTGACGATATGTTCATTTGAACATAGTAGTGCTAATGCACATACAGTATCTGTCTGGTTATCAATCATAAATCCGGCTTGGATGTTAAAAAAAAAAAAAGGGTTATGTTGAAGGAAATATGTTGGCATCTTCAAACAGGCACGCCCCATCCCAGGACCTGTATCAAAGTAGGCATATAATACACTGCTCAAAAAATTAAAGGAACACTTAACTCACACATCAGATCTTGATGAATGATGACCGGTCTGTGGAACCCAGATTTATCAACCCACAGAGGACTGGATTCAAAATCACACCAAATATCAAAAATCACAGGCTGATCCAACTTGCAGTGTGGTGTGTTTGGCTCCCGCCTGCCTCCTGACAATATCTGGGCTCCTGATGGGTCAGAAGATGGTGTCCTGGGGGATCTCCTCCCAGACCTGGATCAGGGCATCAGTGAGCTCCTGGACAGTCTGTGGCGGTACTTGGTAGCGTCGGATGCACCGATATATAACATCCCATTGGTGCTCAAATGGATTTAGATCAGGGAAACGTGAGGGCCAGTCAGTGGCATCAGTGCAAAGAAGCCAAAAATGGTGGACCTGCCAATTCTGGTGTTCTCTGGCAAATGCAATGAAATCAGGCTGCACGGTGCTGGGCTGTGAGCGGCAGTTTGGTCTGGCTGTGATCATCTTGGTTATTCACAACCAGAAGTGAGATGAGAGGTTAAGTACTTAGGACATTACTAAGAACACTGAGACATTTTTAGGTGACCAAAATATTAACTTTCATGAACTGAAAACACAAGACCTTTTCCTCATAGACTGACATTGTTGTCTCTTTTTTAGGTAAACCAACTCCCCAGTTCAGACACTCTTAAGTCTCAACTTAAATCATTAGGTCCTAAAAGTTGTAAAACCCACTAATAGCCGAATCCAGAGTTATTTCCTTCCTCTGTTTATGTCTATGGAGACCCAGACCGTGACGACAGCGCAAGCCGTGTTGTAGGACGTCATGACCCAGTTATGTGACGCTACTGCGCATATCCAACATGTGCAATAGGGCCCAGTGAAACCCGGAAGATCAGGTACTTTTCCAGACCCGGAAGTCCACTCATTGACTCAATGACAGACAATGACAGACGATGATGTCTGAAAAGGATCAGATAAGTTACGTTACATCAAAATCAATAGAGTTAGATTGTGTAGCAACAACATGCAGTGAAATCAGTGTTTTTTCACCATTAGGAAAGTAATTTGCACAAACAATAAAGCAAACAGCAGATCGTGCAGCTCCGTCAGGGCTTGTGAAGATACAACGAGGAATTTGATTCATGATTATCATATGAGCTGTAGATCATCTTTTGTTGTATAGTCTCCTCACAAAGTTCACAATGAGTCGACTCCAGATGTTAACCAGTTCCACAAGGCCAGCCTGTCAATACGCCAGCGCTTACTGCATTTAATGCTTAGCAACTGAAATTTAACACGGGAACACCTGTATAGCATCAAAACATGACTAACTTGTAAACTGTTTTTTTGTTAAACTTTATCGAAGCATGTGACAATTTTACAACTTGATTTTACGACCTCAGATTATGATACACTCCCCAAAAGCAGTTAGCTAACTAGCTAAATTTTCTATTTTGTGGATCCAGTGACTGGTAGTTATTTCCTGAAAAACAAAAGTCCTCTGAATAGAAAGTGATTGACTTAATGTGTCTGTTATTAATGAAAACAAAGAAGATCCAAGAATGCTAACATTTAGTAATTAGTACTAAACAAAAATGACAACTGAGAATGTCATTCCTTTTGCAGGTATTTAGTAATAAACCAAAGAATTGGGACAATTAAAGGGTCACTAAATGGTTATTTTTCAAGCTGGACCCTGTTTTCCAATGTTTGGTGCCTAACTGACCAATAGGGACAACAATATTTGTTTGGTATTGAGGGAGAATGCTGCAAATGGCAGCTGCTCAGAGGCTGCGATGTAATGCTATTGGGGCAAGCTGGCACCGTCATTTACGCTCATTAAACTTTTTGTTTTGGCCATGACTCTGATTGTTATTATAAGTGTCTGACATTACGGAAAGAGTCTCCAAGAGAAGTCTTGTTCTGAGATGTGTTGCCGGAAATCAATGGTGGAATAGAGGAATATATTCATGGTGGAAACAGGCAGAGTTTGTTGTGCTAGAGTACAAAACACATAGCTTAGTATTATGTAAAAGATTTTCAATGACATGGCTGAATATTTAGATGATTTCCATAATGTGGATGAGGTCTTTGAACATATATATTTGAGTCAGAGTGTATGGATGTTCAGATTTCACAAGACCAGGACACAATAACAAATAGACCAGAGCAAGATTAACAAGATTTCCATACTGACACCTAAAATAACAATCTGAGCTTGTTAGTGGCAAAAACTCATTTAGTAGACGTAACTTTGTTCACTTGCCCTCACAACTGGTGTCACAGCTGCCAGATTCAGCATTATCCGTCAAAAACTGCTGTCCCCATCACTTAGACACAAAAGCATGAGGAAGTAGGGTCTAGGTTGAAAAATACCTAACTTACCCTTTAAAATTTGGACCTGATGGTGCTAGATAAAAATCAGGGGATCATGATTCATCCTGAGAGTCATGAATATTTGCACAAATTTTCATGGTAATCCATCCAATAATTGGACCACAGTGGTGACCAGCAAAAAAAAAAGAAAGCCTTAACCATCATACATTATCAGCTGATAACCCAGTAGTCTCTACAGACAATAAAAACCTTCATCATTCTGTGCACAACTCACAGATTCATGTTTACTGATAAATGAGCTGTAAAATCCTGTTGCCATGCAAACAAATGCCAAAAAAACATCACATTACAGATGTGTACAGCAGTGTTTTACAGCTGTGCGGTTGTGCATGGAGTAATCTGGCTTGGCTTGAGATGCAGAGTGAGACAGAAGTGATTTAGAGCTGCTTAATTAAGTGGATTGATGGAGGGCTGATTGGCTAGAAGCTCGAACAAACTGTCCTCACTACAGACAGAACTTTAGCAACAGATCTGTGATAGCAGGCTTTGAAATGCCAGAAGAGACGAGGTTTGGGGTTCATTGTGAAAGCTGAGATCAATGTCAGACTCATCATCACCACATCTTTCTTATTTTGTTTCTAAATGTGTGTATGAGAGTCTGTCTGTCTATTTAATGATCTTAATTCTGTCTTTTGAAATATGCAAACATTGCTCTTCATCTACTCTGATGATTTTTCGACCAGGAATCAAAAAAATAGCCAATCTGATCACATTTGTCAGACTACCTTAGATTAAAGCTTTGCTCTGCAAGAAATACACATATCTATGCTTTATCCAATGAAATCAGGAGAGGTTGTGTGTTGTGACAACATTAGACTGACATTCCACGCATCATGAGTACGCATTTTAGTGTTTTCACGTTTCATTTGTACTCCAGGCAAACGTTCACAGGTAGACTTAAGCAAGAAAACCACTAACTTCGGTTCAGGCAAGAAAACCACCAGCTGCATGAGGGAAAACATCATGGTTGGGCTTAAAATAAGTAAGTAAACACAACTTAAAAAACAAAACACCGGTTATCAACAGTCTCCTGGTCTCCTGGTTAAAAGTGTGGTATAGGATGCATGGCGTACAAAAGACACACAGAAATCAAGAAAGGAGTACTTATTGCAAGTGAAATGCCTTGAGCATTATTGTGGCATTCATATTATACTTTTTGTGCGAACATGCTGGTTGTGACCCTTGAGGTTGTAGATTGATCTTGGTGTCAAACTGGTGTCAGCCAAAGACTTCGTTACACAGAACCATCTGTCATTGGAAATTGTTTAGAAAAAGGCAGCCACTTTCAAAAAATAGTGAGCAGGTGATTGGGTGAACCATCTGTCAATCAAACTCTTGCTGAAGCCAGTCAGGAGAAGAGCGGAAACATCATCGAGGAAAGCCTTCAGTGCCATTCTTTGCTCTGCTTTGAATGACAAAATATGTTTCAGCTCTGAGAGAACTGATGCTGTTGCAGCATCTATGCTAACCTCTTCAGGAACCAGGACTGCTGTTTTGAATGAACATGCACCTCTCTGTGCTGCCAGTAGCTCCTTACAGGATGCTGATCTGGCTTGACACAAACGCATCACTTGTTTTGGATTTTCAGGTGATGCTGTATGTGATTCCAGTGATTCCCATGTCCCATGTCATGCTATGGGGGGTGACAGCTCGACATGGAGCGCTGACTGACTGCTGTTCAGGAGACAGCAAAAAACAAACTTCATTACCAAGAAACAGCATGAGCAACAGCAGTGTGCACTTGGCATTGTGGGCTGTGAACACTAAAATAGGCTTTTATGTGATTCTAGGGGGGAATTAAGGAGAATCTATTCAAAACAAACTGCTAATACTTTGAGGAATACCATGGGCATGAGTAACATCAAACCTGTTGAAGCAGGCAGGGCTGGAAGTGCTTACAAACCTAGAGAAACTTGGCAAGAGATTATGAAAAACAATATAGTAACCACAAGACCTTGCCTTTTTGTACCTGCTTGTGAGCTGATATAATTATGTGCACATTAGTGGTTAACCTGATCATCATTAGCTCTCCTCGGATGAAACCTGGCTTTACAGGATGCAACTAGTGTGTCGAAGAAATGCCAATTAATACATACAAAGGAAAGAGATCTTTTAATGGTGATGGATGTACAGTAAACTGTGTGTGGTACAGAAATATCCCACAAAGAAACTACCTAATGATGATAATTAGACAGATTTAGATTGTCACAGGCAAATATTTGACAGGTTTACAAGATCAGATCCAATTCTAAAGTTGGCTTAAGGCAGATGGGTGGATTCATTTTACAGTTGACTCAAGTAATTTGTCATCGTCTTTTCATGACGTGCATTTCAGTTTCAGCGTTAGTTTTTAGAAAAATAAATCTCAACTCAAGGTCCAGCTTTTCTGGAGTTAGTCACTGCCCCAAGCGAGGGAGTTCAAGCATTCCAGGGTCTTGTTCACAAGTGAGGGTAAAATGGAGCAGGAGATGAACAGGCGACTCAGTGCAGCGTCTGCACTTATTCGGGTAATGTACCATTGTGGTGAAGAGGGAGCTGAGCGGTAAGTGAAAGCTCTCGATTTACCAGTCCATCTACGCTCCAACCCTAACCTACGGTCATGAACTTTGGGTAGTGACCGAAAGAATGATATTGCAGATACAAGCAGCCGAAATGAGTTGCCTTCGAAGGGTGGCTGGGCTCAGCCGTAGAGATCAGAGACCATGAGCCACCGGAGCCATTTACTGGCTGGAGGAGAGCTCTGAGATGATTTTGATTTTTTTAAACTTTGAACAGTGAGTGTCTGTCTATTAGCTAGTCAGCAGAGTACCTGTTACAGCAGCAGTTCTGTGCACGTGTTTCCGCTACGACGGCATTAACAACAAGCACACAACTGCATTTCACTGCCCCTATATGAAGGGCCACCTTAAAGACTTTGGATTGGTTCTCCTATGCAGTTTTTTTATCTCTATAATTGCTTCCACCTAGTTTTAACAATGAGACCAGGGAGATCGTCTTCAGTCTCTAGTTGAGCGAATCATTTAGAGACGCTATCTTTAATGCAATTGAAAATCATGTTTTTGCTGACCAGTAGTGGTTTAACTTCTCACATTGCTGCAGTGATAGAAGTGTACTCCAGGGTGTACCAGGACACCCTGACATCACTGTTGGGTGTGGTTACAGGCAAAGCATACCACAGTTATGTTAGACAATAGACTTCTAAGTTTCAGCCAGAATTTTGTTATGTTACTCTTTAAAGAAATAAATGTAGACTGACTGACTTTCTATCACAGAGGGTGATATTTACGTTTTACTGGTTTCTGTGACAGTTTTTTTTTAGTATCAAATTGTAGCAGTGAAAGTAAAATCAGACAATGAGGCTGCAGCTCTCTGAAGGCGAAGGAGGATGTTGTAAAAAGCAGATTCTGGCAGTTGCTTGTTAATGGTTTCACCTGCAGGGAGGATGCACACGCACATTCATGCTCATCTTCCTCACTGTTACTGTTGACCTTAAGATGCATTTCACGTTTGATATTGTAGAAGATGTGGATTTCATCTTTTTAAAATGTAGCTCCGTTTCCCTTAAAAAGTGAAAACTTGAATTCACGGATCCATAAAACAGTGCAACACTGCAAATGGAGAGCATTAATGTTTTATGGTGCATCAGTTGATGGAATCTTGGCTCTGCGAAGGCGTGAGTGAAGGAGAGAAGACAGAAAGTGCGTGACAAGAGCTGGAGAGAAATAGCTGAGAAATGTACAGGTGCTTCAGGTCTTTCTGTCTCACTGTCTGCTGACAAATCAACACAGCTGGGCCGGATAACCCACCGGGAAGAGAGTGGACATCAGAGGTACCATGAAAGACAACAATAGAGGGAGAAAAGAGGAGGAAGAAAGCCCTGTGAACACAAACACGAAGCCATGTATCACTCTGTCGTCTGTGGTTTGACACATTTCCGCTGGCAGCCTAGAATTAGATATGTTGGACTTTAATGCTACAAGACGTTGCAGCTTTAAATGATGACACATAGTAAAATACACATAGCAACAAGTGGTCCAATATGTTGATTCATTTAGAAGTATTTTGTAAGTGTTTTATTGAAGTATTTTTTGTAGTGATGACATTCAGCATGTCGCGGGTTTGAATCCAGCTTGGGGCCCATCTGCGTGGAGTTTGAATGTTCTCCCCATGTCAGTGTGGGTTTTCTCCGGGTTCTCCGGCTTCCTCCCACAGTCCAAAGACATGCAGGTTAATTGATGACTCTAAATTGCCCGTGGGTGTGAATGTGAGCGTGAATGGTTGTCTCAATGAGTCAGCCCTGCGACGGACTGGTGACCAGTCCAGGGCGTACCCCACCTTCGCCCAATGCCAGCTGGGATCGGCTCCAGCCCCCCGCCCCATGACCCCTAATGGGATAAGCAGTTGCAGATGGCAGCATGATAAAATGCGATCAGATGTACGACTTTGGGAAGTTGGGATTTTAAAGCATTAAATTGCCTGCATGTTCTAAATGTGAGTATTTCATCCTGGTTGAACCTCTTTAAACTCTTCAATGCATTAACCCCTATTTTTAAAACACTGATCAATTGATATACTGATTTCTTCAGCAATGGCCATTCAGTGCATTTTAGGGCGAATTAAGAGTGATGGAGATATAAGGTCAAGATTAAAGAGACAGTATAATTATACATGGCATATTTTTTTTACCTGATAAGGGAAAATATTTTTTTTTTTGTTGTTGAGCCCTAGCTGTGAAACCACATAATCGACTACGTGGGCAGGGAGAGAATCAAATCAAACGAAAGGAAGTTTTTCTTTGATGAAAGATGAAAATTATGTACTACTGCAGCAAAATGAGTGAAAAATAAAAATGTTCAATAATGTTTCTATTTTTGGATTTACCACAGGTTGTTTATATTAAACCAAACATGATTTTGGATTTCTGGGACAGTGCTAAAACAGATGATCTACCTTGCATGGACTCATGGACTAACTGGATTTTGCTAGGTGTTTTTTTTTTTTTTTTTTTTACCAGCTGGACTAGCCAGAATACTGATCTGTGGGCTCATATCACATACACACTCCTGGTTTTTATGTGTGTGTATCTCCTAATTTCCCTAATTCAAATTGTAATTCATAAAATACAATTGATTACTGCTTTATTAATCCCCATGGGGAAATTAATCTTCTGCATTTAACCCATCCAAACACTCCACATGCAAACACACAGCCATAGGCTGGAGAGGCCTGAGCAGTGGTGCTGGCAGGAATCACAGTGTAGGTGGGCACAGAGAAAATCAGGTGGGCCCAGATCACACTTTCTGAAACAGATATGTCAACTAAAAATAACTGTACTTTCCTGAATGCACCACAGTTTAATCACACAAGCCTTATACATCATCATCACATGTAATATTACAGGCACCAACAAGACTGACATGAACAGCACCGCATAGCCTGGCACGGCAGCCACATATTCTCTCTCTTAAACACACACACACACACACACACACACACACACACACACACACACACACACACACACACACACACACACACACACACACACTATACCCTAAACCAGTGGTTCCCAAAACTATAGTAAAACTAATAGTATTAGTGTAGCCTGATCTTTAGCCTCAGCTGTGCAAAATACCAGGTTTAACTGAATGTGGCCTACCAAGTAGCAACAAATACATTTTTAAATTTTTTTTATACAGACCTTCATATAAATTGTCCATTAACTGTGTTATTATGATTTCAGTCATACATGTGTAAATCTAATTTTGACAAACTCCACCTGGCGACCTCCTGAGGGGGGCCTTGACCCCAGGTTGAGAACCAGTGCCCTAAGCAATATTATTGAGGCCGCTACAGTCCAAAATTTGAAATTAGCTTACTTTTGATGATTACAGCAGGAGACGACAGGGCTCGGTGTCGAACACTGATTTTATTCTAGTCTCTTTCAAAGGAGAGCAGGGACAAAGAGTGTATAATGCCTTGATGCCAGTTTTCATCCGAATGGTAGCTGAAAGAGTCTTTTAGCAGTGCAGCTTGTTATGGGCAGGGTGATGAGGGGCCACATACGTGTCGTTTTTACTTGGCAGTTGTTGAAGGGAAACTGGCGCAGGAGTAGGTGTCTTTGTTGAGAAAGATGGCTGAAATTCAGCAGAATTATCTTCCTCCTGTCGTTTGCGTCAAACTTGCCGGCAGTAGGCACCGACTGTTTGGCATCATCAGGCAAAAATTCCATTATAACCTTTCAGCATCTTGTAATTCAGGTTTTCTGAGAGAAAACTAGACTTCTTCACCTCCTCATAGCTCTGTTTTCAGGCTTTAAAAATATCTAGCCTGTGACAGGAGACTTTGGCCAATCAGAGGTCAGTTCAGAGAGAGAGCGTTCCTATTGGCTGTTCGCTCAACAGAGGCAGTTGTCAATCACAAACTTTGATCAGTCAAACTAGGTAGATCAAATATGAATTGATATTCTGTTACTGTAAAGCTTCTGTCTCTCCTCCTTTTCCCTGTTTAGCTGTAAAAGGGGAATTTTGGTCTGGCTGGTCGGCGGTGCTTGGTATTTCCTCAACTGATCTCAACACGGTCACAAACTGGGTCACAAACAGTACAAGAAAAATCATTTTTATTGGTTGGCGTCAGATTGAAACAGCGTCATTGACTGCCATTCACTGGATGAGCCAGCAAAAATGGTTGGATGGGCCTGTTTGCCAAGTGGGTGGACCCAGGCCCACCTAGCTCCATCCACTGCTACGTGGCTGGGCCTGAGGGCACAATGGCAGGAGCTTGCATCTGGTCTTGACTCTGACAATTGTCTGGTTGCCAGCTGTCATTTTGCCAGATTTTTATACTGTAACATGTGCATAAAAGTACTCAATGGACATGTTAGTGTCCCATTTCTATGGGTATATTTTAGGGCAGAGTTACCAAACATCACAGGGTTAGGGTCAGAGCTGTTACACCAGTCCACCAGCTGAGTCAAGAAATCGGTTGAGCTACAGTCAACAAGTGTCTAATTCACTGGCTAATGTTGCTTCTCCTGCACTAAAGACACTCAAAACATACGAGAGAGTTCCTTTCAATTAGAGATATGCTTTTAAATCTGCTTGTCAGCCTACTGGGCTGATAGGGTAAAGAAACAAGGAGAGCGAAAGCAGGCAGATTATAGAAATATGGAGCTGAGAGATTAAGTAGAGAGAAAGATTTAGAGTTTGGGAGATTAAGAGAATAATGGTGAGAGATTTAAAAGGAACGACTGGGAACGGAGGACATCGCCTACATCACAGACAGGTTAAGACAGAATAGTACTCTGAACGTTTAGCTGAGGGTCACAATAAACAAAGAAAGTAAATTTCAAATTTAGAGCTGGTTTAAAGTCCCAGTGAAACAGGAGTTAGAGCGTCTTTAGCTTCTGTACTGTGAGTATTCTCCTCTGAAACAAAATGTTGGAGCGGGGCACAGTTACAAGTGGGATTTAAATCAAATCCTTCACGTTTGATTGGACCGATAAAAAGTGGATGGGTTTAGAATGTAGCACGATACGGGGCCTCCAAACACCTCCCTTGTTGCTAAAAGTTGCAAATTGATTGATGGCTGGATGTCATGATATTATCAGTTGAAATTAGTTGGTACTAGCTTACATAAGCATTTGTTATATTTTAAGAAGAAGAGATGATTGGATTTTCATTTAAAGATACAAAGAAGTTTTTCTTTTTTTTGCATATATTGTTAAATATGTGCACAATATGACAGGGGATGCAATCTTAAAGGGTTAAAAGGGCATTTTAATGCATCTCGATTTTAAATCATCCATCCATCCACTATCCATATGTCCACTCTTCCCGGTGGGTTATCCGGCCCAGCTGTGTTGATTTGTCAGCAGACAGTGAGACAGAAAGACCTGAAGCACCTGAATGAAGAAGTGTTTTATTCCTGATGTTAGTCTACTGTTGACTTATTTTGCCAAATAAATGAAATGCATGTTTAAATTGAAATTGGAAATTGGCCTCCTTGCTGAACCATATGTACCATGTACCAAACCGAACCAAAAACCATGACCCCAAACCGCGACCAGAACCGAACCGTGAATTTTATGAACCGTCCCACCCCTAATGCTCACACACATCTAAAAACATTATAAAAGGGGAGAAAAGAGCTGTCAGAACAGGATGCAAAGGTTGTTATTGCTTACAATGACCCACTGGTGTGTGTGTGTGTGTGTGTGTGTGTGTGTGTGTGTGTGTGTGTGTGTGTGTGTGTGTGTGTTAAAAAAAGAAGGTGGCACAGGCGCCAGGCGCCATCATCACTATAATGAGCTGATGACGGAAGTGTGTGTTTGCGTGTTTGTGTGCGTGTGTGTGTGGAGAGAAAGTGCTGAGTGATGCAAAAGTGGAGACAACTAAGGATTAGAAAAGAATGAATGACTTCATGTAGTAAAGCTGGCACACAGTACACATTTTTCTCATCTAAATATAGCGAGCGCTCTTTTGGTATGAAAGGCTTCTCTATCCTGTCATGTTCTTCAGGTTACATCTTGATGCAATATTCAGTCTGATGTTGTGTTTGTGTTGCCTTTTATTTATAATAAACACACCGAATTAAGAGTTGGTATTTCTGTAAATCAAACCTGTCGCACAGCAGTTTGTGAAATAGTCACAAAATAAAATATATTGACTCATACATAGAAATTCAATTCAGTTCAATTTATTTTATTTGTACAGCCCAAAATCACAGTCTGTACAGGATACGACACCCTCTGTCCTTTACAGAACGACCCTCACATCGGATAAGGAAAAACTCCCCAACCAAAAGAAAACCCTGAAAATGAAATGAATTTCACATGTTTTCAAGGTGTTTTCAAGGACATTTTGCATATCATGAGAACGCATTTTAGCCATTTTGTGTTGTGTGTTGTACGCCTCTTCTTGTGAGTCATTTTTATACCACACAATAAAACAAGTTGCAGTTATCTACAGGCAACTAAAGCACTCACTTAGGGTTAGGAAAAACCTCATAGCTGGGTTTAAAATAAGTACGTAAACTGATAATGCATACAACGTAACAGAGTAGTAAATATATAACACATGTCAAGAGAGGAATACAATATGATTCCCACATTGTCTGTAAAATCATGCATGCACATTCAGAAATCTCTTTAAACAAAATGTGTCGGGGCGTTGCTTCGGATCCAAGGTTGTGTCCAGAAGTTTATTTAGCAAGTTGAGTATATATATATATATATATATATATAGTATATATATATATATATATATATATATATATATATATATATATATACATATATGGTTGCAAGCAGCTCTCCTCCACTGGGAAACAACATTTGGTGTAGATCTGTTGTCGTCCGGGTGGAAACAGTAGGGCTTATGTACGCTGTACAGTGCCAGAAAGAAGGTTGAGGTAGGAAATGGGAAAAAAAAGGTGTGAAAATTGGGGAAAAAAGGGAGAATTATGATTCTGGGTGAAGGAATGGAAAGTCAGGACGGCTGGTGAGTATGTGCGGCATTCATACGCCATTTGGTGCGACCGGGCTGATAAAGATAGTTGTCCTCCGATATGTGGGTGGTATTGGGAACAAAAAGAAGAGAAAAACAAACACTCTTCAGCTGCTCCAACAATACACCAACAGGCTTTGGCTAAACGTTTTACAAGCTTTGGCTTGTATACCACACATGACTGGCTTCATCTCTTTCTTCTCCAACTGAAGTAAACCAAATAAAAGTGGGCATATTAACACAGGGCCTCTGCTACAAAAGACCTATTCATGTAGATTTGTTTAGAGTTCGACTCTGGTAACAAAGGCGCAGGTCAGTGACTTAAGTGCTTCCAAATGTTAGCAACGAGATCAAACCTATTACGCAGTCAGCACGTCTAAAAGTCGCATTTTGCCGTTTCATGCCACCAGCCATGTTATGAAAAGCTCAGACTTTACATTTCTACATGTCTTCAGTCCTTGTAGGTAAACTGCTATGTCAACACAGACAAGTTATGGTGCCACAGCGTTTCAATGCTGCAGGCATTACATACAGTATCAGGGCTTAAAGGACAAATACACTGTTAAAACCTTCCCATCCTATTGGATCCAATGTACATTTTATCCAGGCAGCTCATATGAATGTCTGCCAATTTTTGCAAACTACATGTCAGTGTGTGTGTGTAGCTGCCGGCACTGGCTTGGCATCTATAGGCAGATTATTAGGCTATAATTGGCTAATCTGTATTCAAAAGCTGTAATGTACCTCAAGAGGGGGGGAAGAGGGAGGTGGAGAGTTGGAAAGGTGAAAGCGGGTGAAGAGAAAAACAGGCAGAGAGGGAAAAGAGGTAGAGAGAGAATAGGTGAAAAAAGAAAGGCACACAGAGGAGCGAGGGAAGTGAGAAAACAGTGAGAAAGGAAAGTGATAATGCGTCCACCAGGGTTGCTTTTGAGAAGGAGAGACTCAGAGAGCAGAGGATAGTTAAAGCAGAGAGAAGAGATGAATGGAGGAGGTGAAGGAAGGAGCGTAGGTGTAGGAGGGGATGGAGAAGCAGCATTCCTGACCGCACACTTACAGAACGGGACGAGAAAGAAGTTAATCTGAAATCCAGATGCCTCAAGGACCAGCAGAGGGTCAAACTAATGCACACACACACTGAAAGCGCTCCATCCCTTCATCCCTTCATAGACCTCGGCGGCTTTAACATCCACAGGACTAAAACATCAACTGGACGCTTTTTAATGCCTGTTTTTCTTGTAAAACTCTGAGCCTACAGTGAAGACTAAAGAAGTTGTTTTGGGGTCTAGTTTGTACTTCTTTTCCCCTTCTGGAGGAATTTCCAGGTGAGTCTCTTGCGGTTTTGATAATAAGAAGTTGTTAAATGCTCCCAGATGTAAACGTAGCTTTAACAGGGGCTGTTTGTGTTAAAGTTTGTTATTTTTCTGTGTTTTAACAGGAAGATTTTCATTTCAAATTTCTCCCCATAAGTTGATGCAATTTAGCCCAAATGACTGCATGGATTGGGTGTTATTTTCAGTATCAACTTAATGTATGGCTGATGACTAATTGTGATCATTTACAAGTGTCAGTTAAATAACATGAGGTTATGTCAAAAGGTTGCAACAGTGACAGTTTTAGAGCCATATTTATCTTTGTACCATGCTGTCTGACTTTGATTTTTGAGTTCACACTGACTGAATGTTGGTATCACAGAAACTCATCTGTTGATTTACTTGTGTTACTTGTGTCGATCTACTGAGCCCACAACGGATAGGAAACTTACTTTTCATGCTTTTCTGACCTACTGTAATCTATTTTTGCCCACCACCACAAAAAAGACTACATAAGACTCCCATATGATTATGTTCAAAGAGCATCTGAAGTTGCAAATATTTATACTTCATATACTGTGTGCAAAGTCGTAGAAATCTCTGTCAAACACAGTCTGTTTCTGGGAGAGTTTGTTTACTACAACCAGGTCCTTTGGCAAAGTACATTTCAGTCATATTGGTACCAATGAGCACTTGAGGCAAACAGACACTCTGTATAAATAAGTATTTATTAGCTACACGCTGCTTTGTTTTACTGACTAAAGGGGACCGGCTCCAGCTGTCAGTAATAATAAGCAACAGACAAAAAGAAAGCTCGCTAGACTTTGCCTAGACAGTACAAAGTATTTTAGATTGGCTTAAAAGCCACCTGAGCGTCTCTCCGTGCCAATGCAACAAGCCATGCTGAAACTTTGTGAGATTTACAGCCAATACTTGGAAAGAGAGAGGAATCTGACTAGTTTAAGTGATTAATTATTATCCAGTCAGAAATTTGTATCTCACCCCATATATTCGGTGGTTTGTTTCGTGACCCCAAAAGAAAAAAAAAGGACATTTGTTCCATATTTATACCATTGTACGTTTTATAACGACCATAAATAAAACAGACTTCCAAAACCACAGCGGACTCTATTTACCCTCAGAAGTCTCGAAATAATACGAAAAAGTCACACGTAATAGATTAAAATAAATTGCCGTAAGCCAGACGTGGATGACTATTATGTAACTTCCGTAACTATTTTGAATAGAAATGTTCAAATATATGTATGTCAGTCATAAAACATAGCTGCTCAACTTGCTAAATAAACTTCTGGAAACAAGGTTGGTATCCGATAGCAACGCCCCGCACACATTTTGTTGAAAGAGATTTCTGAATGTGCATGCATGATATTACAGACACATGTGGGAATCATATTGTATTCCTCTCCTGACATGTGTTATCTTGAATAGAGCAGCTGTGACTTGGCTGGCAGTCAGCGTAACGCTTTTGACATAAAGATGTATTGGCCTCACTCAGACATTCTTAAAGGACTACACCATGAATTAAGGAGACTGGTTTGGTTTCTGATCTGTTTTAAATGATTAAGACACCAAATTTTCCCAAGAGTGGTTGGTTAGATTATTGACCGGTGGTGCTGCATGCCACGCTCAATCACGCCGGATGTCTCAAAGGCAAAACACATGGTAATGTTTTTCCGTACTGCAGCTGTTATTACGATTAGACTAATGAGCGTTTTGTAATCTGGCTACTACCTACAGTTTAGCGTAACATCTTATACTCACCGCCATCATTGCAGACATAGTTGACACAAGCACTTGACTGGAAACGGCTCCAACAATGGGGCCAAAGAAATATAATGCCATGTTGCTTTCCTTTTTATACTACATCTATATTAAGGATCCAGCACCCTGTCTTCTTTAATTGGGAGTTGAGTCTCTTGTGCTTCCCAGGACATCCTGTGTCAAACCCAGAATTTCACAACAGTACTGGCACCACTAGCAGTTCAGTTGATCACACCCAGTTTCTGGTAATGTTAAGATGCTAAAAACATTTAGCTCCATTGTACTGGGTCGTGTTTTGAAGGTAACCCTCAAATTGAAAAAAACTTGCAAAAACTCCCACGAGACTTGCTGCCCAACATTTCATCCGAACTTTAACTGTTCAAGGTCAGTACTTAACCTTAACCATTCAAAGTCAATGCCTAACCCTTAACTATTCAAGGTCAATGCCTAACCTTAACTATTCAAAGTCAATGCCTAACCTTAACCATTTGAGGTCAGTACCTAACCTTAAACATTCAAGGCCAATACCTAACCTTAACCATTCAAAGTCAATGCCTAACCCTAACTATTCAAGGTCAATGCCTAACCTTAACTATTCAAGGTAAATGCCTAACCTTAACCATTCAAAGTCAATGCCTAACCCTAACTATTCAAGGTCAATGCCTAACCTTAACTATTCAAGGCCAATACCTAACCTTAACCATTCAAAGTCAATGCCTAACCCTAACTATTCAAGGTCAATGCCTAACCCTAACTATTCAAGGTCAATGCCTAACCTTAACCATTCGAGGTCAGTACCTAACCTTAACTATTTGAGGTCAATGCCTAACCTTAACTCTTCAAGGTCGAGCCTTAACAATCTCATAAGAGTTTCTCCAATTTGCTGGTTCCCTTCTAGCCTCTACCATTAAAAAGTAATAGCCTTTTTTAACCTGACTACAACCGTATACTCACAGGTAGCATAACATCCTGTAGCTAGGCTACTCACCACCATCATTGTGGACATAGTCGACACAAGCGCAGCTCTGGAAAGTTGGCCTCCAACGATGAGGCTGAGGAAATATAAAGCCATGTTGCTTCCCAGGCCTTACTTATGAGACAGTTTAAAGCTTCTTCTGAAATTAATCTTCCACGTTTAATTACGATTATTTACTGCCATAATGTTACTCTTTGTTATATATTTGCTGCGCATAATCCTGCTATCATTTTCCATATTGTATTCTAAAGATTTAGATGAAGACCAGTGATCTACTGGGAGGGTTTCTATAGCATGCTCTGTACTACAAGTTCTGTCCATCCTTCATTCATTAAATTAGTATTTTTTGCTTTCTTTCCTTTCTCTTGGTGACAACATGATGTTAACTCCTTGCATAGTTCAGTCAGAAGAATTGGATGATTGTAAGATGGAAAGAAAGACCATATAGGAAGAACCAAAGGGATGTAGAATGAATTTTGGCAGGACTTAGAGGAGAACCACTATGTGCCAGTGAGCATATGAATTTGATAAACAGGAGGTCGGACAGTATAGTACTTTGGCTCTTTCATTGGAAGCACTTTACCTCTCTCAGGTGAGAGTCTGGGAGGGGTACTAAGTGATTTCATTTTACGGGGAAACCCTTTTCTCATCTCCTCAAGTGTCCTCAACGGCTTCCTCTTTCTCTTCTTTCCATTCTGCGCTCCTCTCCACCTCTATCATACCTCCATTCCTTCCCTCTTTCCTCTCCTCTGTTTTTACCCTCTCCGCTCATTTCCTTTCCTGTCCTCTCTTTGTCTCCAAAGTGCTAACACAGGAGAGCTGGTAAAACCATTAGAGGAGAGCAGGAGCAGGAACTAGCTGGCTGACAGCATTTACCTGTGATCATCATGACCCACAATACTGGAGACTGACTGAATGGACAACTTTATTGCACTATAAAGTCAAGGTAGAAGCTGTGACAGCCAGGTTTCAGACTTACCTGACACATATAAGTGAGTTGCTGAACAGCTGTGTGTAACACCTAATAAAACGCATCCAATATCCTTTCAACATGTCATGTACGTTATAGAACTCATGACCAAAATGACACAGACAATATGGGACAGTTATTATGAGCCATAAGTATAGTATACATTATCCTATGACCAATGTCCAACACTGACTTTTTAACAATGTTATTTTTCTTATGATCTTGGACATAAGGTGGCAAAGTCATTAGAGACCTGAGGGCGCATGTTCAAGCACTTGTGACATAAAGCATCCCTCCTGCTGGGGTATCGACCACAACAATGAGCCTTTGTTCTGGAGTTGACTCTGACCTCTGACCTCCCTGTGGAGGATTCAAGAGGAGAGGATTTCCCTCTGGGGATCAATAAAGGATTATTATCACAGTGGTTGTTAATGCACATATACTATATACTGTATAACAACAGCAAATGTTTATATTTTGAGTGTAAAATTGATTTTTGACCTTGTAGTTTGACAAAATATTGTTAATTTAAAGCTGAACTAAGTTGTATCTTAAATTAGCAATGATTCAAATGATTATTTGTTCATGAAAGGTGTTGCTCGTGGTTACAAACCGCTCAGCTCTACAGAGCTTTTCAGTCTTCCACTTCATTGTTTTGGTTTTATGGGTAGACAGTACTGTAGTATTACACAGCTATTTTCTGCAAATGTAAGCTCGAAAAACCCTCTGTACACTGCCTGCCCAGTAGCCTATCAACTGTTTAACAACGTTTGCTATTAGCTAAGATTTCAATAGCAATTAACAGCTAAAGAGCCCAATACATTTCCCTGGAGTTGGTGGAGACCAAAACAGAGCTAAAGGAGAGAGGATATTGGACTGGAAGTTGATGTCAGTCTTGTGTTTTTAGCTTGTTTCCGACTGTCCCCAATTGGCACAACCAATTAATACAGGTCAACTTCCTTCAAATATTTCAACTGCATGTCATGGTCATCTGCTAATCTAGACCATGAGATATGGTTGGAAAGAAAAGCTAATAAGTGGGCTTTGAGTTAAGACATCACATTTTAGGAATATCATTCAGTTGGTCTTCTACTTTGGTCCAGACAGAAATATTGTACACATCTTCATGTCCCCCTCAGGATAAACTATAAGGTAAGGTGAACAGATGAGAATAGAGGATATTCAGGGGAGCTGGACTTAGGTGAGCTACATGTCAGTGATGGATGGTTTAATTCAGCTTCATAGTTATGCATAGTTCTTTATCAATTCACGGCACTATGGAACGCAGCTAAAACAAAAAGTATAGGTCATGTAGGCTGTGTACATAACTGTGGGCAACATCAAAATAAAGTTTCACAATGATCAGTTTTTAATGTTTTAGTGTATAACTAATCAAAACTCACATTTAGTTTAATTTTTGGAACAAACAGGACAGGATTCAGGACAACTGCTCATAATTTGGGACTGTCACCGATTTTTCAAGCTGTCTGGTTCCCTTACGTTAGTAGTTCCCAAATTGGGATCCCAGGGGTCCTTACAAGGGTTCCAGGGGTTACCCAGCTAAAAGGGGAATCATTTATTGTTACTATAATTCTGTCCATAAGTAACGGGATGACAATGTATGACTATTGTGGTCTTGATTTTCATACACTTTCTGTAATAACATAATAAAAAAACAACAATATGGATGGGGGGACTCTGGGACAAACTCTTATGGTATGGGGGTCCATGGTCCAACCTGAGTCAGTCTAGGTGTCCTTGGTGTTAATTTGAGAACCATTAATCTACGTGAGGTACTGCCTTTTCATCTAGTGCCATCATCAGGTCAAAATTTGAATTTGTCCAACAGCCAGCTGTGATCAAATATCTGTAAATATAATGACGTCTTTAGTGCTGAATAGCAAATGTTACCATAGTAACAAACAATTCATTCAATCTCAGCTATCACCACTGAAATCAACCAGCCTGACTGACCTCTATGTAGTTAATGTGTTTGTCAGATCAGGAAGGGGCATGAATATCCATAACACATCATGATCCAGGTCAAACGTTAGGGCACTCTCCTCCTGACTTCCTGTCACAAATGTCTCTCTCTCTTTCACACACACACACACACACACACACACACACACACACACACACACACACACACACACACACACACCCCCCAACAGCTGTTAGGTGAATTAGCCTCCCTGTGAGGAAAGAGATACTGACATGGAAACCAGAAACCCCAAACTGGCCTCTAATGACTTCAAAATATGTATGTTGTTTGGTTCTACCTTTATTAACTACTACACTGCTGTGTGTGTGTGTGTATGTGTGTGTGTGTGGTTGTATGTAATTGGTATGTAATGCCCTCAAAGGAGCATGTTAACATTTAAACCAGCATAGTGAGTGCCAAACCACCTGGCACTGTAGCAAACCACAACTGCTGATGCTAAGTGGTTATTTTCCACCCTACCATCTATTGTTTTTGTTTGAGAGCGACTTTGAGTCATTAATCCCCAATGCCGACAGATGATGTGTCTATTGTGTGTCTTCAAATATACACATATTCCTAGTTTTGAACATAATTATGTTGGATTAAAGAGGATTTACACTGTCTCTGCTGAATCCCCCAAGGAAAGGTGTAGTGAAAACAGGCAGGAGACCTCTCTGACGTGTTTTATCAACCTGGAGGGCAAATAGTTTGGTATTAAGAGAGCTGCTACAGTTGTCAAGTGACTCATCCAAAGAGATGTTTTTCTCACAGCTCTCACTTTTCCCTCCATTATGTTCATTTTTTCTTTCATCATTTTTAGCAGAAGCTAAAAACAAAATCTTAAATTTTTTATTGCCTTTTCAAGAGCTCGTCTGGTGTCAAAAGTCAAAAGATGAAATAGCTGAATGTCTATGCATGCATAAATGTACAGTATGTCCATGCACTAAAAGCTATGCTACTAGGGCACTGTGATTGTGAATGTAGTGATAGCTGTCTATCACTAATAAGATAGATAGCTATTTGCATAGTGGAGCATTTAGCAGCGGGTCAGATATATCTTTCAAGACATGTTGGAGACCACAAAACATGCAAATTATTTTTGTCTGTATTTGCTGGATGAGTAAACCAAATTTTAACTCTTTATATTGCCCCATCCATCTAATCTATAAACTGCTTATCCTGTTCAGGGTCATGAGGTGCTGGAGCCTATACTGGTATGCAAACGTTAAAAGGCATAGTAGAGAGTAGAATCTAGACCTGCTCTATATGACAAATGTCACAAGATTTGGTGCCATATAAATACAAACTTACATGACGTGGCTGGAGTAGACCTTACACAGGTCACCAGTGGGTTATTTCCTGTAGACTACCATCATCATACCATGCGCAAAGATCAATAGCAATATCTATACTATATATACTATACTGTATATACTGTACTATACTGAGTCACCAGTTTATCAGGTACACTTGTACAAGATACAATCCACAATACAATCTGGTATTACACCAAAGTGTGTAATAGACCTGTCTGTCCACCAGAGAATATGGTGTCAGTGTCATGGTTTGCCTTGCTGAAGCAGGAATATTACACGCATATATGAAGGTGTTGTACCAACAACAACAAAACCACTCAGGTTTAGGAAAAACATCCTGGTTGGGCTGAAAATAAGCACATAAACTAAGTAAAACACTTACAGAAACAACGTAACTTAAGTGCGGAAAACACATCACAAATGTCAGTAAATTCATGTCATGAACGTCACTTACAAAACAAAACCCCTGTCTTGCTCTTGGTTGAAAGCCCTATCTTTGTTGGACCCATCCTCCATAAGCCGTCCCTCTTGCCTTTTATACCATATTGCTAGCTCTGAGCGTAGCATATTTACACAGATGCACTTACGCTGCAGTCAGTACAGACTACATGGCGTACAAATGACATGGGAAAAAGCTTGTTATTGCATGTTATTGCCATGTGCATTATCGTGTCATTCATACGCCTTTTCATGTGCCTTGTATCTGCAATAAATCCTGTTATGTTTCACATGTTTAGTTTTTGTTGATGTAATTATGTGCATCTAAATCACTTCATTCCTTCCTGCAGGTATGTTAATGACGTGAGCATCACCCATCCAGTCATGGCGCTGTGGTGGTGCGCCAACCTCTTCTGCAGATTGGCTGCAGCGTGGCTTCCCCTGCTCTTCTCATCATTGCTCTGGCAAACGGTAAATCTTCATTGCAGAAGCCAGTGGTTAGCAGCTTAAAGATGACCTATTACGCTTATTTTCAGGTGCATACTTGTATTTTGGTTTTAGTTTACATGCTTTAATGTTCAAAAGAAGTTTTTTTTTTTTCATTGCACCTCTTTTTCCAAAAATCCCAGTCTGCTCTGACTGATCAGCTGGCCCACACTGTTGTGATTAATCAACTGTACCAAACTCCACGGTAAACTAGCTGCTGGGCAGGTATTACGCAAATGTGTTACTTGCTGACATCACAACGTTACGAAAGAAAAGGCGGGACTTCAAACAAGGCGTTTGAGGGAGTTCAGGAGGAGCATTTCTCCCTTTGTTGTGGATTTTGGTCTTTGCAGACCTTTTACATGTTCAAAAGCTATATAACACTTAAGGAAAGGGAAAAAACACAAAGCATCATAGGTCCTCTTTAAGTCTGATAAATTAACTTACAATGTGACGCTCAATCTACAAAAAAAGAGCCAGCAAAATGTTGTTGATTCATTAGGAAAACATTCAGTTTCCAATCAAAAGCCACAGCCATTATTAAGTTTGTCTAAGTTATGAGGCTGACAGATGGTGTAAAACAAAATATAAGGATATAAAGTCTATTTCATGGGGCTACAGTTTTTTTTAAGGACATATTTAATTTATGGTTAATTTTACCTTTTAATTTATATTTGAGCACAGGAGGGCACAATGTTAATACACCTGGTCTTTTTTATATATGCCTCAAGTCAATTTCTTCCACTTAGTATTGATTTCTTTCCAAACTGTCAGTGCCTACACAGGTCTGAACTCATCTGTTTGCTTCTCCCTCTCTTATCTCATCTTTTCTGAATTTCTGAATTTGCATCTGCTGTTCACTGCTTTCTTACACTTCCCTTATCATGCCTTCCCTCGTTTACTACTCAGCTTCTCTTTTATTCCATACCTTCTCCTTTTGATTGCTTTCTGTTGTTGACTTTTCCTCTGATCCCATCCTGTAGATCTCCCCCATACATGCCATCCCATCCTGCCCACGGAGCTGTAGCTGTCCGGGAGTTAAAGAGGTCCACTGTACGTTCAGACACCTCACCGCCATACCAAAAACCTTTCCTAAAGACACAGAGAGGCTCAACCTCGGGTAAGACTCAATCATCATGCTTAAACACACAGAAGCATTGAGACATTGTCAAAGGCAGCCCTTAGGGAAGAAAACTAAACACTCTACAGGAAGTAGAGTGGAATGTGGAGTAGGTGATTTGTCAGAGATGTGTTTTCTTTGGCTAACAAATGATCAGCACAGCTTCTAATACAAACCAAAATGATGAAGCAAGTGCTTTTTGGTTGTCGAGGCCTTTCTTTTGAGATCACTTTTTTATGTCATGGATCCAACAGAGGAATTACTCTCTGGCTTTAGAGGGTTGGATCATGAAAACATATTGCTGCTTGCCGTCAGTTTATCATGTCATCCTTCCCTTTTTTTAGAGGTGTAGTGGTGGGATACAGGGGGTTTATATGACCAGATAGCAGGTCAACAGTAGATGTCACATAGAAGTGGTGAACACCATCAGAAAGCTGGGAACCTGAAGATCAATTTGAGATACAGCCTAACACTGTGTGTTAAGTTGTTCTATTCATAATAATCAATAAATATTTATTTATAAATTAATTAATTCATTAAAATAAATTGTGAAAGTGTATAAGGGCTTAGAACATGATGATCAAAGTATATGATGGTTATTCCCAAGCACTATTATGTCTCATAGGTTGTTGCAGTTTGGGGTTGGTACCATTTGTTACACAGATTTTGGTGCTAAATGTAACCATTTGTTACCAGTTGAGAATTGATCCAAGTGATCAATAATCCCTCAAAATTACCACATTAAGACACCAAGACCTCGAGGAACACCATAGAAAAAGCTATGCTGTGATTTGGTATCAAAAACTTCTGTACTTCTGTTCTGCTCAGAAACCCCCTTATTGTCACTTTGGAAAGCCATCTGCCATCCTCTGAATGCTCTGGGTCTCTAGTTTGTGGTTTCACAAGGCTGTGATTACCCAAGAGGTCACCACAGGTCATTTTATACAGTGAGGTCAAATTTTGAAATAAAATGGCCTCACTACGATGAAATGGCTACTATGGAGAATAACATCATCACACATGAATACAGTTGCAGAAATATTCAAATGCAACATTTAGAAATGGTGAAAATAGCATGCATGTAAAAAAACTGCATGTTTGATGTCCAAAACTGCATGTGATTATCATAAGGTGGGTGAAAAAGGGAGACTTTGGGAGAACCCATTTTCGGTCACATATCTTGAGGTCAGAGGTCATAGGATGTTTTTCCTCGCCAAAATTTTGCCTAAATTCATAGTGATATTTTGTGTTCTTCCCAGCAAGCTAACACAACATATTTGGTACCAAAAGATTCCTTAGTTTCTCTAGTTTAATATGATACCACATGTCTTCTTCTTCTTCGCCAGAGTGTTAAGGTTAAGAACAAACAAAGCCAGTTTTACACCAAAGAGAGCAGAGCAGAGTGAGATCATCAGCACACAGACTATGGTGCATTTAATTTCACAACATCTGCTTTAAACCCAGAAGATAAGGGCTTAGCACCAGCATGTGATAGTGAACTGACTCCAGATAAATCTCCAAATCACTTCCATGTGGACGGAGCTTTCACTGCCCTCCAGCACAGGGGAGGACTAGCCCAGCCACTGTTTTGTACAGCGCAATTCTAATAATTGGCTCCAAACAATCCATATTTACATGGAAAACTACTTGGCGAGCAGCAGCCAGAGCCAGAGCCTTCCTGTTCACAGGAAGGTTTCCATGTGCATGTGGGACTCTATTGTGGTAACAGCTATCACTGCATTTCATGTGCATTACATTTGTGCTTAGAGTAGCTCTCTGGGGCTTCAAGAGTGGATGTAATGCTGCGATGTGATAAAGCATTTCAGTAGGTAAACGGTCACAAAAGCTACGATGCAATGCCAAGCTACAGTCCTCAGGAGGTAAACTGTCTCCATATGCGCTGCCGGGAACAGTACTGTGGGAGCTATCAGTGAGTTCCAGATCATCTTGGTCTTGAACCAAAACACAATGCATACTATAGTGTTTTATATTGCCAGCATTACACTGCTGGGACTATATTAGGAAGGGTTTGGCAGCAGCAAGGGTTATATTAATATTAAATCACACCACCCCCTTCAGGTCAAATTGAATAAAGTAATAGATTCCTACAGCTATAAAGAATTTGTGTCTTTGTTTTATGGCTCTGATCTAACCATTGTAAAGACATATTGCAGGAAACACCCCTAAAACACATGTGGCACATATAAACAGACACATGGAATATACAGTAATATATCATCGCACCACATAATGATCAAAAAGTTACAAAAACGGACACCACATTATTTCCAGGCTGATTCCATGTTTCTGACTTCCTCCTATTGATCGCTAGACTCCTCTCCCGAGCAGCGACTGTCCAATCATATCTTAGGGTACTTTCACACCTAACCCCTTTGGTTTGGTTAAAACAGACTCTGGTGTGTTTGCTTGGTTTGTTTCAGCTCATTTGGTTCAAATGGTTCAAAGCTGTTAACCGAACCCTGCTGCAAACCAAACAACCAAACTCGCACCGCTTGAAAAGGTGGTCTCGGTCCGCTTCCAAGGGGACTCTGATGCGGTTTGCTTGTGGTGTGAAAGCAAACAAACCAATCGAAGGATTATGTGATTTTAGCATGATTTTAAAAGCTAAAGTGCTTATAAATCCATCTGATGATAATGAAATCTGTTCAGGAAGCGACCTTATGAATTATCTTTCTAAGGCCATGTATGCAAATCAACACGTATGTACATCAGAGTGGGTATTTTCCCTGATTAATAGGTCAAAAGCTGTTCAAATTGCTGTTCCCGTATCCGTCTCTGTGCATTTCACTAAGTCCATTAAAAAGCGTGTGACAGTGACCCCACAGTGATAGTTCTGAATAATTACTGTACAAGATGCATCCTTTTATCCTTTATCCTAATAATACCAATAATGCTTATAAGCAGTTCTTTCTTCATGATCTCTGTGATACACAAGCACATAATTATGCACATCCAAAGCATTAAAGCGCTGTATAACCTTCTGACACCATAATTTGATTTCCCCACGTGGGTCCTGATAGTGTAGGATGTCAATCGCCAAAACAGTCCACTCAGTGAGTTAACTGTCAGTCTGTATAACTTCATGTCTGCTCCTCTTGAGTCATTTGGAAAAGGTCAGCATGAACAGGAACCAGACCAGAACTCAAGCTTTGGATTTCTCTACTTTAAAGCAGTGTACATAGGGTAGTAGGAATCTTACTCTATATGAAGAGTGTAGAAGATTGGGTCTGTTTGAGCCTGTCAAACACCAAAACACCAGAGCAAAAGTATAAGAAGTGAATTAAAGTCTGTTTGTCAGCTCTAATGTAAGCTACAAACATTAACATATCCAGCCAACTAGCTTAGGCTACTATACACATACACTTAATTACACAGTTATTACTGTAGTGACCCAACACAGTGTTAATTCCAAGGCCAAGAATTGTGTTATACTACATAATTTTGTGGACTTACATCCATCCATCCATCGTCAACCACTTATCCCGTTAGGGGTCACGGGGGGGCTGGAGCCGATCCCAGCTGGCATTGGGCGAAGGCGGGGTTCATCCTGGACAGGTCACCAGTCCATCGCAGGGCACATAGAGACAGACAACATATAGACAGACAACCATTCACGCTCACATCCACACCACAATTTAGAGTCATCAATTAACCTAAACAGCATGTCTTTGGACTGTGGGAGGAAGCCGGAGTACCCGGAGAAAACCCACGCTTACACGGGGAGAACGTGCAAACTCCACACAGAAGAGCCCCAAGCCGGAATCGAACCTGCGACCCTCTTGCTGCTAACCACTGCACCACCATGCAGCCCCGTGACACATTTAAAAAAAAATAATAATAAAAAAATAAAAAATGTAATGCAATGTATTTCTCCACCATGTAGGAACAGTTTTGGCCAATCTGGTGGTTTGCTCAAGAGCACCACAGCAACTGCCACCTGTCCAGCTACCAGTCCACACTCTGTAGGCTACTCGATCCATGCTGGGACTTGAATCCAGAAAGGAAAATTATGTTTCTTTAGGCTGTCACAAACCAGTGAGGATGCTGAATTTTTGCCGGGGACAATATCATATGTATAGCCATCAAGTGCACATTTAATTCAAACAGTTACAACTGTCATTTCAAACAGCAGTTAGAAATGACATGGCTGCATTTGTCTGTCTTTGTTTAAACTGAGGGACCCGTTGTTGAAAAAATTACAGTTTGAGTCACCATCATCACTGTCAACAGCATTTGTGGTTTTGAGAACAGACAACTTGGCAGGCATAGCAGCAGTGAGAAAGGGGGTGAAGCTTAGCACTTATGCCAGTAGGCTGTTTGATGCTGCACATTTGCATTCTCTATTCTGCTTCCCTATTGATTCCTGATGGCTGTTCTTTGTGTGGGGTAGAAGGCAGTGTCAGTTATATTAGGAAAAAAGGGGAATTTCAACAGGACACTTCAACAGAGCTGAAGAGCAGACATTTGGAGGGTCACCAAGCCTTTAGGGAGCTAACAGGCTCTAAATTTCTAAACACTAGACCACCCTGTTAAGTGGGGTGCAGACCAGGGGGGTTTAGTCTGTAATGCAAAACTGTTGGTATATGTTCACACCAGAGTGTTTTATTTGAACTCCAGGCCTGTTTTCCTTTAGTTTGGAGCAATGCTGTTTGAATTCAAAAGAAAATTGCCCCAATAAATGCAGGCGTTCGTCCTCTTTCAAAGTAACTGTTGTGCCGATTGTTCGGTGCAGGCGTGCTGTGGAGGATAGTGTGGACCACCTAAGCATAGCATAATGACAATGGGGCTTATGATTCAGATATTTCTCCATGTGCTCTGTCATGATAGAGTAATGATGAATTATGGAAAACAGTGCATCTGCCATGATTTAAGCTGAAATCAAATTAACTTGTTCCGGATCTCTAATCACAAGTTCTGTTGGGAGTACATGTAATACTTGGGTCAAGGTCTAGTTTACTTGTAATTGGGTCAACTTACAATTAACAAAAGTACTACAAAGAAACCTGGAAAGTGAGGGTACAGTTATAAACATTTAGAGCCTCAGTACACTTCAAACTAAGTGTTTGGCATGCTTGTCTAACGGACGATGCGTCTGGCTCATGAATCGTGGACCAAGCTAGGCAATCTAGTTTTAACGTGAAACAAGATTCAGCAGTGCCATAGCCTATTTCTGGCATAAAATGTTTTCCATGATGCTTCCTGTTACAGTAAGCGGTAAGCAGAAAACCAGGGACCATTCAGGTACATTCCATGATAGAGTAAGAATGGCCAGTTAAGTGGAGTGGCACAACCACCAATGTCCTCACCACATCTGGTGGACATAGACCACTGGATATAACATTATAGACATGACTACTGACTATTTGTATAACAATTTAGCCACAAATTCACAGTGACCACACACAGTCTAGCCATACTTCAAAGGTTTTGACAGTCTTGTATGTACAATTGAGTGCACCAGGGCTGCTGATCTAAGTGGGCACCATAATTATGATTATCATCATAATAACAGCGCCATGCAACAGCATCGGATGTTGGGCTTGTTTACTTTTTCAGGGATCCTTTATTGATTTGTTTGAGAGGAGGATTCACTCGTTTAGAAATGTCTGAACTGAACAAACTGATCAGAGATCCTTTATGGATTTGTTTAGGAAGACGATTTCCTCGTGGGGGGAAAAAAACTGAACAGAACAAACTGAATTTTAGTCTTTTGTTGCTTATTGCTAAATCTCTGAAAAGTGATGTTTTTTTTTTTCTTCATTGAACTCTTGACTCTTTATTTCCACTGAATGTTAATGGGACTTGCATTTGATTATATTACACTTAACTACCGAGTTCCACTGTGTTTGAACCAATCCAACAGCATCCAAAAGTTTCAGGAGAAAACCATGAGGAACATTATGTTACTGAGCACCAGTTGGATCCAGTTACTCTCTTGTTAAAATGACATTACATTTTAGTGGAGAGCGCATATGACTTATTTAGGACTCAAGACCTGAGTTGGGACTTGACCAGGGACTAGAGACTTGTAAAACAATGACTTGGTTCCACCTGTGGTAGCTTATACTTGGTGAAATGTCAGGAAGGCATACTGCCCAAACCTTATTCAGGCTTGAATTAATTAACTGTCAACATATTCAAATTAATTTGCTTTAGATTTTGTTCAGGTCACTTCTCTAACTTTGTATTGAACATAATTCTATGTATTTTAGTATTATCTCAATGAAAGTTTATTTAAACAAATGTAAATGGGACAAAAAAAAGGCAGTTTATTATTTGGGCCGGTAAAAAATATGCTTTGCCATTGGCGTTACGACTGCGATAACAGGGAGACCAGGACACAATAGCGAAGCACACTGAAACAGGAGTATGGCAAAAAAACGGCATCTTTAATGGCAGCAGAGGTTCGGAACACTGGAATCAAACAAGCAGGCAAACACATCCAAAAATGGCAGGCAAGGGCTAAGTCAAAAAGGCAGGCAGAGGATCAAAAAACACGGGCAGTCAGAAAACACTAGGAAAGACACTGGTACGCTTGAACACGAATGAAGCAAGACGAACTGGCACAGAGGGAAGGGGGAGCACACATTAAATACTAGTGAGGGGAGTGATTGACGATGTACAGGTGGACACAATCAGGGCAGGGAGAAGACAATCGGACGCAGGTGAATGGTGTCAGAAACTAGGTCAGAAGGAGGTGCTCAAACGTGAAGGCGGGAAACATGCAGGCAGGAAGTGAAGTGATCTGAAATGACAGGGGATGTTAAAATACAAGATAAAACAGGAAGGGCAACAATAAGAGCATGCAACATGAAACACAAAAACCTAAGACTTCACATTCCTAACAATTGGATGTTTCCATCTACCACTCACCTTGGACGATGAGTCAAAATGTTAATTTTGGACACTGATCATAATAATCATAATGATGAATTTAAATTTATGAAGAAGCACATCTGCAATTGGCATCATTAGATCATTATAAGCAATTCAAAGATATACATATTTGCTCAAAAATACAATTAATTCTCTTTTATTTATATATATAAAAAAAAAAGCAGTGGCCCTGGAGTGCACCACCATGAACGCCTTCAAGGAAAGATTGTCCAAAAACAGCCTGTCAAAAAACAAAAGAAATAATCAAAAGTTTCTTTATGAGATTACCATCAAGTATCAGACCACAAATGATGTGAACTCCTGTAAACAAAAGGAATACAAATGCTTTCGTTGTGGTATAAGAGCATATCGCACTGCCAGGGTTCAGTCACCAATGGAGAAACCTACTAAAAACATGTGTATCATAGTACTGATGAACGTGAGCTGGCTGTTTTATTGATGGCAGTTGGAAAAATGCAGAATCTCCCATATGTGTTCAATTGGGTAGGGATAACTGCATCCAGGGAATGAGGAACTCACTACGGGATAGTAAACTGTACTGTGCTGGTTCCTGTTGTTGGAAAGCCTGACCAATTCATACAACGAAATCTCCGCCTCTGCCAATAGACAGCGTGCTCTGTTGCGTTCCTCTGATGAATAATGTCTTTGGCTCTCACATCTACTGTTCTATACTGTACTTGGCAATCAGTTTCACTCTTTGACAGAATATCTACTGCAATATGCTGAAACCTGAAGACGCCAAGGAAGGTTTTTCCAATCGTTCTTTGTATTTTGACTGCTGATATAAATATGTGCTGGGGTCTATGCACATAGAACTGTGTTGCTTTGTAGTGTTATGTTGATGTTGTTTTACAGGAGGGCAAAACTAATAAGAAAAATTCCTAAACGCATGCTGGACCAGTGTCTACTGTGCATTGGTACATTGGTGAAGTAGATGCAGCATGGTAATTTTTGATCTATGTGTGTTTCCTCTGACATATGACAAAATAACATAACTGGGTCAAAGGTGGGCTGAGGTCGCTCTGAGATTGCTCTATCCTTCTTTCCATCCATTCTGTCCTGCTAGCTTCCCCCCTCATTTGAAAGGTCACATTGCCCAGACACTTATGCAAGCACCGACTGTTAACTAAGAGTTTCCTATCCCTCTGACCCCCCTTGTGACCCTCTGTTACTCTTTCATCCCAGTAAACGGTCCTGTTTCCTTCTTCTCTCTAACAGTTATAACAGCCTGACGGAGGTGGAGGGGTCAGAATTCAGGTCACTACGGCAACTGGAAATGCTCATGTTGCATGGCAACGATATTAGCGTAGTCCACCCTGGGGCGTTTTACAGCCTGAGATCACTACAGGTAAAGTCTGTGTGTGTGGGTGTGTATTGTGATATTTTAACTATTAATACTTAGTATTAATACTTTAGTATGTCTTCAAAATCACAAAAATCTTTACTAGTTTGTATGTGTAAAGGTGGAGAAAAGAAATTGAGACCTGGGAGCAAGGGAACCTGCACTTGTAGGACTGAATATTCCTAATCGTGGCACATCATTATGAATTAAGTCCACATCTTATGGGACTTCATTCATGCAAGAACTCGTAGTTTCTCCTACATTCTGTTCAGGTCCAATGGTTCCAACAGATCCAAGTCAAACGAAATACTTACGGTTGTGGATGTGGTGTGTTTCAATTTGTGTCAAACCCATAGATTGTGTATAAAGACTGACGACATGACAGCTTCCCAAAAGTGAAGCCAGAAAAAATGGATCACCCCCCGGTGGCTGGCTGCAGTATCTGTCATAAATCCCACCCCCTCCATGTTAGTGGATGGGACATGAGCTAAAACAAAAAGTCAAAGTACACATCATATAAATTTCTCCCAACGATGGTTCCTGTCAGTTTAGGTAGTTTTGATCATGTTGATGTATTTCAAGTGTCTTGGCTTTAATTAGATATTTGATGGTATAAAAATAAGGTGAGACATCATGATTTAAAGCTGCTCTGAGTGAAGTAGTTGCGTAGCTGGAGGCTTAGGAATTGTACCAGAGAGAAGATGTAATTTTAAATTTCAATAATTGCCAAGAGTTTGTGTATTAAAGTGTCAATTTGATCATAAATGTAGTTATAGAGATATTATGGTTAGCTGCTGTTGTCTTTCTAGCCAAATATGCTACCATGATGCTAACGTAGCAGCTAGGTGGCTAATAACTGTGGCCATGCCCGGCTCATTACTGGCTCACGTGGGTGTGTGGGTGGGACCTTGATACTGTGGCTTCAGCCCCCTGGTCACTACGGCTCAGACTCTGGGTCCAAATTATGTCAGAATCCCAAGATGGCAGCTCCCGTATCCAGGATATTTTGGTTTCACTTTTGTACCATAGCAGGGAATGGAGACGCGTCCATATCTGGTGCTCAGTCATAGCTGGAGCAATTCGTCGTAAAAGCATACAGAGTAGTGAACCATGGTGGGGCTGTGTACCACAGTGTATGTACAAACAGAAACGAATAAAATCGCCCCCATTTAAGCCAATAATTTGTTGCACTCTGATTGCTTGACTAAAAATGCAGTCTTGTTGGGTCCAATCAGAACCTAAATTTGTTTTCCAAACAGTGTGAAGATACATCAGAATTGGATATGAAGTAGTCACAATTTGGTTTGAGTTATTGGAGGAACAAATGTCCTCAAGGACAGCACAAATAAGACTGAATTGCTGTAAGACTGAATCAGTCTGACAAAATGTTGTCTTCTCTGCAGCTCTGCACATGTATTGGCCACTTGTAGCTCATTGCTTCCTGAGGCAGCCATTCCCAGCAAACAAGCTTAGACAAGCCGGGTATACGCTACCTGTCAAACACGAAAAAGCAAAGACACAAAATAAACAAATGGCTGAATAAAATCAAGCTAAAGATGGCAATATTTTTTTGTCAGGAGCTGGTTGATGTAACCAGAGCTAGAAGGCTGCTAAATATGGATCCCTTCTGTCCCCAGTCTCCAATTATCAAATCCCTAATTGCTTAATAGTTTTAAATATTCAATAAATGTCAGTATAAACTAAGTCTTTTTTTCATTTTTTTTTTACAGATCTTGAAGTTGAGCTACAACAAGCTAACATCTGTGAACCCAGCCTTGTTTGAGGGCCTCGTTGGTTTAATCCGTCTCCATCTGGATCACAACCTCATCGACTTTATAGAGCCATACTCCTTCTCTGGCCTGACCTCCCTAAAACTGCTACAGCTGGAGGGGAACCTTCTCAAAGAGATCCACCCTCATACCTTTATAACGGTATCACTACTAGGAAGCTTTTGGACCTCTGGACTCAAGTAAGCAATAAAAAGACAGTGGATATTTCTCTTATTTTTTTTGAAAATTGAATTTGTATTGACGCTGAAGTGTCGGCGAAACTGTACAAGCATCTATTTATATTAGTTTAATAGTCGGTAAATATATCTTGGCAAGAATGGAATGCGTATTTGAATGCATGTTCCCTCCAGTTGGTGTATCCCCAAATTATTTATAGGTATAAAGTTGCTGTACTTGTTCCTCATACATTATGGAAACTACAGTATATTTGTTTCCCTGCCTTCTGCACATTGCATGCAATGACAGGCACCATCCCCCTGTCACCCTGCAGACCAATAAGTGCAGGAGATGATATGGATGGATGATATGATAATGTTTTTGTTTCAGACACTTACACCTGTCAGACAACCTGTTGGAGCAACTCCCTGCAGCAGCACTGAACACAGCTCCCAGGCTTGAGATCCTCTCTCTGCATGGTAATCCCTGGACCTGTGACTGTCAGCTACACTGGTTAATAGAATGGAGCTCCACACATGAAGGTAAAGGCGCATCAATCAATACTCCAATCTTATTTTCTCACACTATAGAACACTATTCCTTACTTCTTCACCTATGTGGTGCCAAAAATTTCATCTAAATATGCTGACAAATGACTTAAGGACTATGTAAATGTTTGTAGAAGGACAGTGAAAATATTTAAAGCTGCATTAATCATTTTTTAAGCCACCTGGAGGAAGTAGAACAAGCTGAAAACACAACATTGACATATTATTACTTTACAAAGTCATTTGGGCTTGTGAGTGTCCACCAGCTATTGATTTTCCTTTTAGCTCAGTTTTAGTCTCCACCAACTTCTGAGTAAAATATTGTGGTCTTAAGCTATAAAATGTTCCACTTTTCTCACCAGCTAGTTGCTATTTTAGTATGTATGTCTTTGGTGCTGAGCAAGTAGGTGTATCAAGGAAAAACAACTTTATTAGAGCAGTGAGAGTGGACCAAAACAGAAAATGTCAGGCCCTTTAAACCAAAACGATGAGCTAATAGTAGCTAAAACACAGTAGCGCAGTGGGGAACTGAAGAGTCACGAGATAATTATCTGGTTTTGTCACTACTGTATTTGCAACCCCCTTCACACTATATAAAAAAGTGATCATGAAAAAATGAAATTATTTAGTGTTGCTTTATACCTGCAATTACAGATTGTTTTGGCCACTTGGGTGCAACGGAAACAAGTTGAGAACACAAGATTGACATAATCATCAATTTATAAGTTTATATGTTGAACTTGTTAGCAAGGAATTACTTATTTACACATCCAGCACTTACAGAATAACACTGCCCTTCATTTGGAGTCATGTTTCTGACCACCTGGCAAATATGAGTCCAATATTTACTCTCTTTTATCTCTGTTTTTGGTCTCCACCAACTCATTGGGGAAATATGTGACTTTTTAGCAACTAAACACAGCTCTGTGTTCACCAGCCAGTCCACTAACTGTTTGTCTATTGTTTGGTGCTAAGCAGGTAACATACAGTGTGTTTTTTTTCACTAAAAACAGCTGCCTGCTGCAGCTCAAAATAACTTTATTAGAGCAGTGAGAGTGACAGAAACAGTAAATTCGTTGGTTCGTTGGTGAATCGTACAGCTACACAGTGAGCTGAAACAAACTCAAACTTAGTAAAGACACAGGGGAGCTGCTGATACAGGTGATACAGTAATTCTTGGTAGGTTCATCACTACAGGACCCCTTTTCACATTGTCCCATTGTTTTATCATGTCGTTTGATAAGAACATAGATTATAGCCACTTTCAGGAACAATATCTGTCACAATAGAAATGGAGCTGTAGATCAAGACACTGAGCAACTTGACTTGATTTGCTCCTGCCAAGTCAAAAACGCCATATCAAACAATATTAACCTTTACATGAACACTACTGTAAATTAATCATCTAAGGGCAAGACAGACAACCTAATAACTTGTAACCTATTTCTATATTATGAATAATTCATACAAAGAATATGTCTCAATATGTGCATCAGATGTGTGTTTTTAACCAGCAACAGAGCATAGTGCTGGCAGAAAATGTTGCATGTCTGCCATCCAGCTTCTGCACGACAGCTACTCTCAATACACTACTTATATGTGATCCATATGCAGTCTGGAAAAAATGGATTACATCATTTACTTTCCTTTATCCATCTTTCTCATTCAATGTTTTTCATGACACATGCTTTGTCTCATTTGTCTTTGTTACGTTTTCAGGAATCACCTTTAACCAGTCCCATATGCTAGCTGTTTATATCAACAGAACAGCTGATAATATATCATTGTCTTTATGGCCTACTTCATCTGAAAATAGGGGTCTGTGACTGCCAGCACTTTATTAGTGGATGCTTGAACCTTCACTGAACTCAAACTTATGAAGAGATCAAATTGTCTCTGCATTTTTCCAAACTCATCCTGCTTTTTTATCTCTTCCTCTCTACCAGGAATAATAAAGTGTAAGAAGGAACGTGGCTCCAGTGAAACTTGCCCTCAGTGCTCCTCTCCTCAACCCCTGAATGAGACCCTTTTGCTGGGACTGACTCCCGACAAGCTTACCTGCGAACGACCAGCTCTTCGCTCTGCCCTCAAACAGTGGGATAATCCTGTGTGGGCTGAATCTGAAACAGAGCCCGACCTCCCGTACACCCGTGATTTTGAGAAACCTTTAGGCCATCTGACCATTGTTCTCTCTGATAGCCATGGAAACAGTGCTCACGTGGCATGTGATATGCGACACCCTGGTGACAGTTCACCCATGACTTGGACAGCAAATCCACAGTCACCTGGAGAGTTGTCTGTCAATGTGTCCCTGGGGACTGTCCTTGAGTGTGAAATTGATCGGGAGAAATTACAAAATCTATGGCAATTGGTTGCATATTACTATGAAAGCCCTGCAATCTTAGAGAGAGGTCAGCAGAGAGGAAACGCAAGCAGAGTGACTTATCAATATGTCCAAGTCATAAATGAAAATTCCCCATATTTCACAGAATTAAAAGGGTATTTGGTAGCAGAGCCCTCATGGCTGCTTCAACCCAGAGTCACTTTGAGGCTCAACAGACAGCAGACAACAACCAAGAAACTGGTAATGGATTTCACTACTGTAATTACCGAGCACATCAACAGCCATAGAGGGCCAGCAGAGGACAATGACCTTGTCACGCCCTGGGCTCTAATTCGTAGAGGGACAGCACGGCGGGTTCAGACCGCTCTTGAGGGTTCAAAAGTTATCTTGGAGTGCAGCATTGTCACTTCAGATCCGGAACCGGAGGTGAAAGTGGAATGGATTCTTCCAGATTTGTCCATTGTGGAAGATGCAACTGATAAAATTGAAATTTCTGATAAAGGAGAACTTGTGCTTTTAAATGCCACACTGTCTGACTCTGGCCTTTACTACTGCATGGTCAGAACCAAAGCCGGTGTGGACTTGGTGCCTCTGAGGCTCACCATCAAAGAAATCTCACTTAGCCCCACCGCTTTCAATGGTAAGAAAATTGTAGTTGAAAAAGGACAGTCGTTTTCCCTACCTTGCGAGGTGACCTCAGTCCAGCCCAGTCAAATTATGTGGTACTTACCTAAAAACCAAATTCTTCTCCCCACACAACAGACAAGACGGACAGAAGTGATGGAAAATGGGACTTTGGTCGTAAGGAGGATGACACAAGAAGATGCAGGGGAATACACCTGCTTGGCTTCAAATCTGTATGGAGTTGACATGCTATCACACCTGGTGGAAGTAACAGCAGAAAAGGCCTCTGATAGGGCCAAAGTACAGACGGTGGAAGAGCAGCATACCTTGCCAGTTGGCGTGGAGGAAGGAGAGGGTTCAGGGGGAGATTACCAGGAAATTATACATCCATTTTCTACGCAGTTCCCTAAGAAGGCAGCAACACAGCAGAGGAATCCTAATGAGTTTTCAAAAAGGATAAGAATTAAAGATTCAAAGAGAAAACCCAATAAATCTGTGAAGGAATTAGACCCAAGTCGTTGGGCAGAGATACTGGCTAAGGCTAACGTTAAACCAAGTGTTGCTCTGCCCACAGAACAGTCATTACCAGAGCCAAGCACTAAAATTGTCCAAACAAGTATGTCCAAACCTACAACAACAACTGCTTCTACTGCTAGATTCAAACATGTTATGACAACTGCTACCGCTGCAAACAACTTACTCCCTGCTACTACCCCTACTGATATTAGGATAGAGCCAACAAATTTCCTAGCTAAGACTGAAGCCTATTCCACAGAGAAGAAAAGAGATAACACTGAAACATCAGAAAGTCTGCCAGAGGTTTTACAACCTCCATCTCCCAGAAGTACAGAACCAACCCCACATCATGTTGGTGGGATTGCAGAAAAAGCAGGAGCTGGCACAGACCCCCCTGCTGTTGGAACTCCTCAGCCAGTTGATCAGTCAGAAAATAAGCACTCTGGAGAAGGGAGAAGGAACAACAACCTTGTCCCTGGTCAGTCAAACAGGAGAAGGCCACCTTATAGACGCAGAAAACCCCCAGTAAGAAGAGTCCGTCCACATGGACACCCCTTCTACAATTCACCAAACAAGGCCCAAACAACTGTTCCCCCAACAACCACTACACCAACAACAACCACAACTACAACTACCACCACTACTACTACTACTACTACTACTACTGCTACGACTACAACACTTGTTCCGACCACAGTGGAAAATGATGAATCCTTGTCTGCTGAGTATCAGATAGAAGAAGATGAAGGTGAATACTATGAAGAATACAATTACAAGGACAGTGGTAGTTTGGATGCCAAAGAAGATGATCTTGACCACACCACATTACCATCAGTCACAGAAAAAGATGCAGGTAGCTTTCCACCTGACCCAAAGATGATTTCCACTCCAAAGCTTGATGAAACCCCTCATCCAAATGAAAGGAAAGTTGAGGAGAAGGAGGATGACACTGTAAAGCTAAGAGTATCTGAGACACAGAAGGTCGAGATCAGAACACAAACTGAAAAAAAGGACAGAGAAAATAAAGATTTTATTGGAGAAAGTGAGAGGGAAGTAATAACAGCAATGGAAGGGCAAGAAAAACACAAAACAGACACAGATGGCAGTGCAAAAGACACAGAAAAATCTGAAAAGGAAAGGGTCACACAGAGTCACAATACGCGGGATGGTATCTGGTTAACCACACAAAATAAACCACTACCTAACACCCGACCTTCACCAGAACAAAATACACCAACCCAAGCAAGAACTTCATCTACCAAGATCATTACCTCACATTCAGTAAGAGACAGAACAAGAGAAGAAGTCACACAGAAAGAGGATAAAGACATAAACAAGCCAAAAGTGAAGCCTGAGATCAACAGTTTCCCAATAATGGAGCCGGTTCACCCCTGGCTCCATCAGACCAAACAGGGAGGAGGGCAAACTTCTACTTCTAGGATGACACACACAAACCAAGACAGAAATACAGGAAGACAAGGGGAAGTGAATCCAGGCAGACAATCCCAGCTGCCCAGAGTCCCACCGACATCCCATTGGCCTTCATACCATCATCATTACTACCCCTTCTACCCTTCCTGGCCAGGTCAAAGGTCATTTCCTCAGCCAAGACAAGGTAAATAAAGCTGCTGAGAAACGATTTTTTTAAACACTGTTTTGAAATTAGCTGTGATGACCAAATGTAACTGATAAAATACGTAAGAGATAAAGAATGATGAACAAGATGATTATAATAACTTGACTAGCTAACAGAAGTGTGAACTTAGGTCACATGATGGATTTGAGTCAGCTTCAAGTCACAACTTTGATGATTTTAGCGTCAACTCAACAAAATACAAAAGACTTACGAGTCGACTTGGACATTAACATCAATGACTCATGACTTCACTTGGACTTGAACATTATGACTTGAAATTTACTTGATACCTGACCTGATAATTCTGACAGCGTCAGAGATGTTGGGTTTGTTTACTTTTTCAGAGATCCTTTATTAATTTGTTTGGGAAGAGGATTTACTTGTGGGGTAAATAACTGAACTAAAATGAACAAATGAATTTCTATCTCTTGTTATTTATAATTGAATCCCTGAAAAGCTGTGTTTTTTTTTTTTTTTTTTTTAAGTCTGGACTCTATATTTGGCGAACATTATTGGGACTTGCATTCGATAATCTTACATTTAATTCCCCAGATCCACTTTCACTGAACCACTCTGACAGAATCCAGTCAAGTTGCAAGGGAAAACCATGGAGAATTAACATTACGTTCCAGAGTGCCAGTTGGCGCCAGCTACTCTGTTGTTGAAATGGCATTACATTTGGTGAAGAGCTCATTTTAATTTGTTTAGGACTGGAAAATCAAAATTTAGGATTTGGGACTTGATTTGGGACTTGAATGAAAACACTTGGGACTTAATTGTGACTTGCAAAACAATGACATTGTCAAACCTCTGCTCGCTAGCACACTCAAAGTAAATATTATGTTGGTTTGGTGTTATGCTATAACATGTCACTCTAATACTGGTTGGAATTCATGAATATTTATTTGATCAAATGCGTGTTCCTAGGTCCTGGGTCACACCCTGTGCCCACACATAGACCCTGGCCTCTGCCTCACCCCTGGGCTCAAGGCCCGGTTGTCACCAACCGACCAGGAATCACAGCTGAAACAGTGAAGCCCACAACCACAGTTTCTGGAACAACAGGAAACTCCAGAGTTGTGCTCTCTAATCCTCATCTGTCACAGCCTCATCACCATCATCAAAATCATCATGTGGATGGAAGGACCCAAACCAGAGACCAACTGTTTCTGTCAAGGCTGAGGAACAGATACAGACAGGTACAGTATGATGACAGGTGTGCAGGATGTGATCAATCTAATTGTGTATCTGAATGTTCATCAAGTACAAAGTGAGTGAGCAACATTTGGCTTTCATAATTGATTATTTTGATTTTTCCAGGCACAGCTTGATCGAATCGCTCAGTTAGGGAGGATAGTGACACCCAAACCTCGCACTAGCTACTACAACCCTCCATCCCCCATCACACCTAAACCCGACCTTCCATCTCCACATAGACCTCACACCCCCAAACGACCAGCACCAACTGCTTCGTACGCTCACAACCTGCAACCTTTGAACCATGCTAAACCTTCATCATCATCATCATTCTCTGGTTTGATTCCGACCCAGCGTCCTTACCACCCCACCACCCCTGGAGTACCATATGGAGGTCACTGGCCTGTTGGTGGTGGGTGCACCATTGAAAAGACATACGCAATGTATTTATTATGGAAATTAGCAGTATATTTTGATAGATTTTAATCTGTTGTAATGATATCATTTTTGGTATTTAAATGTGTCTTTGTAGCAGGACGAATCAGCTCTCGGCGGCCAACAGCTGTACCTCCTTTCCCATGGGTGTTGGGAGCTGAAAGTGGTGGGCTGAAACCCCGTATTACCACGGTAACCACAGCTAGTGTGTCAGTACTGGCGGAGAGTGATGTGTTCATGCCCTGCAAAGCAACAGGGAATCCTCAACCCAGCATTGCATGGACCAAAGTCTCCACAGGTAAGGGAGAGAGAAACAAAGACAAAAGGCAGAGATGGAAAAAGGTCAAAAGCAAATTACAGAATGTAGGGAAATGATTAAACCTGACCCGCCAGATGGTTTGTTACACAGAACTATCTGCTCATTGGAAACTGTTTGGAAAAGGGCAGACACTTTCAGAAAGTAATTGGCAGGTGATTGGATTGGATTGGATGATTGTCCATCAAACTCAGTTGGGAGAAAAGCAAAAATATTTTTTCCATCAAGAAAAGGTTCTGTGCTTTTCTTTCAATGAAGAAATGCTCTTCAGTTCTGATATACCTAATGCTATTGCAATATCTATGTTAACCTCTTCAGGAGCCGCTACTGTTGTTTAGAACAAACAGCTGCCTTGTGTCTAGTTCAAAGTCAATACCTAACCTTCACTATCTTATAAGAGTTTCACAATTTGTGAGTTACCTTCTAGACATGACCCTCTCTGTCATCTCACATAGCTAAGCCACTCCCACAGCTCCTCACAGGAGGAATGATTGGTTCATGGTTTGGCTTGCTGGACACAAACACATTACTTGTCTGGAATCCCAACAATGTTAAGGTTGTAGTGACAGGCAGGTCTGGACTCAAATGCAAACTCAGTGAGAGCAGGTAGTGGCAAAAATCAGTGTCTTTAATACAGGCAGTGGTCGATACACAGGAGTCAATACTTGTAAGCAAACAAATCCAAAAACTGGCTGAGGCAGAGTCAAAAACACAGGCAGAGTATCTAGAGCATGAGAGGTCAAAAACACTAGGAACGCTGGGACGCTTGTACATAAGTAACCAAGACGAACTGGCACAGAGGGAAGGGGAGACGCACATTAAATGCTAGTGAGGGGAGTAATTAACGCTGGACCAGGTGGACACAATTAGGGTGAGGGAGGACAATCAGACTCAGGTGACTGGTGCTGGAAACTGGGTCAGGGGGAGGTGCTCAAATGTGCAGCCAGGAAAGCATGCAGGCAGGAAGTGAAGTGGTCTGAAACGAGAAGGGATGTTAGAATACAAAATAAAACAGGAAGTGCAAAAAACAAGGAGCATGCAAAACAAAGACTAAGACCTGACATTTCTAACACAACAAGATAGATTTTCATGTGATATGTGATCCCGCAATTCTTGCGTGATCTTGTGACATCAAGAGAATCTTGCTGCCATGCAATGTAAGGAAAATGAGACAATCCCAGGGGAAATTGACGGAGTCTGTGTTGCTTTCAGCTCGTTCATCTCACTGGCCGCGGGTCAGGTCTGCCTGCTGCAATTCGACACTATCACCGAGGAACACCAGAGAAATTTTTAAATGTGACATAATCAGTCATGAGAATAATGATTCACAATTGAAATCTCTCCCTGCTCACTGTCTCTTTATCCTTTCTGTTCCCATCTCAGGTGCCACCATCCCAGCCAATACCAAGCATGGTCCCCGTTTTGAAGTCTTCAAAAATGGAACTTTTGTTATAAAAAACATCCAGCTTCAGGATAGAGGCCAGTACCTCTGCACAGCCCAGAACAGCTTCGGATCAGATCGCATGGTCATCACTTTAGCTGTCCAGACTGAGCCACCCAAAATCCAGCCACCCAAGTCCACAGAGATAGAAGTCTATTTAGGGAAAAGTGTGACACTAGACTGCCTTGCCTCGGGAAAACCACCTGCCCAAATTTCCTGGATCCTTCCAGACAGGATGTTTGTACGTGAAGTCGGGACCGTTCACACTCCCCTTTCTCCGATGTCTCTGCTTCAGAATGGAACTCTGCAAATTAATTCTCTCAATTTCTCCAGCAAAGGGGATTATAAATGTATCGCAAGCAATGCAGCAGGTGCTGATACAATCACTTATCATCTCCATGTGGCAGCGCTACCTCCAAGCATTAGTGAGGGAGCAATGGATACCGTGATCATTCAGCCAGGTATAATGCAGAACTTTAACATCCCTTAACATCCACAGAAAGTTTTCCTTGTGATATGGCTGGTAAATGAGTCATCTAAACTTATAAAATCATATTTCACCAGGCAGGAGTCTGTATGTCCACTGCTCTGTGAAGGGGGAACCAGTGCCCGCTCTGAAATGGACGCTCCCAGCAGGCGTCCATGTCAAGCCGTCACAGTTTCTTGGACGCAGGCTGTTTGTCTTCCCCAATGGGACACTGTATGTGAAGAGTGTTTCACCAGCTGATGTTGGGAGGTATGAGATGTGCATTACTTTTCCTGTTTGCATATGATTCAGTATTACTCTCTATGCATTGGTAATATGTGTATTTCAATATGTGCACTTACTGTATCATAAGGTTCTGGTTTTAGTTGACCTACCTACCCTAGCTAAATCAGAATCTGTTTTAATCAATAAGTCTAGTCAAATTACCCTCTCAATTTATGTCTGATTTCCCTCTGAAGCTTTATGGGCCAGAGGTAGGGTTAGTCCAGTACTTTGGGTTTTGACCAAACTAATGGCTTTCCCATCATTCTCAGAAAGATGCATACTTGTGATTAGGACCTGCCAACTGTAGATTTTCAGCCTCTGATTTTGAATGACATGCATCAATAGCTAAGGACAGTCGAGATGTTGTTCATTGCATTTAACATCAGAAGTTGTGTCTCTTATGCAAAGCACAGTATTCCTGGCCCAAGCAATACAAATTTATAATTTAATTCAATGTTATCAGGCCATTTAAATTATCCATATTATCTGTTTGATCTGAACTCAACTCTTAAGGTCATTACACACTGGGGATATTTTTTTCATGCAATTAATGCTCGCCAGTATATTTTTCCGAACTGTTGTTTTTGTCATGAGTACTTTAACACAGAATGTGAATATTACATGGCAAAAAAACAACATGTTTTTTATTTATTTTGGAACGATGTCAAATTTCTGAGCCTTAAGATCATCAATAAAGGCATCAACCAATCCCATGTGGAACGGACATATTTAGTACATATACTAGTGTACAATAACATGGAGGCTCAGCAATCCATACCAAGACTGCAAACTTTGTTACTCCGTTCAACCTTGACAAAGGCAGCAGAGACCAGATCCACTTCTTCCATTCTTACCTTTCACAATAAAAGACATAGACATAGTATATACATTGTTTATCAGAGGCAAACTGACTGGACTGAGAGCATTTCAGTAAAAGGAAACTAAACCAGTTTACAGTAGTTTACAGACAGATGCTCTGGGTCAATAGGATCCTGGTAATTGGTCCCCTGCCAACAATTTTGTAGTCAAACCTTTTATTGAACAAGTGTTGATTGACATCACTGCTGGTATGAATAGTTTTGATGCGATGTATTCACATGCACGTATTTTTCATTTTTGTGTTGTTTACTTGTTACCCCCTGGTGTGTAAAGGCTTTTAAGCTGTCGGTTTTAAAAAGTCACCCTCCATCATACTGTCCATCCCTCCACAGGTATGAATGCTTGGCTACTAATGCTGTGGGCGTTGCCAAAAGAACCATCCAGTTGGAGGTGATGGCAGATTCTCCATCCTTCTCCCGCCAGCCTCCTCCCCCTCTTCCCATCCCTCCAACCCAACGCCATGGTGTGCCATCCCGACAGCACTCTGTCTCAGCTATGTACGGTTCGGCTGTCTACCTCCACTGTCCAGAGTCTACCAGCTCCACAAGAGGGACCATCTGGCAGCTGCCCTCCAAGACCATCTTGGAACATCAATTCAGGTAACTTGCTTTTGTAAATGTATGAATCACTACAATACTGACCATATTATAAATGTATTGGAAGGTTTTAGTTTCCATTAAACTAAACTGACTGTTTTAGTATAACCTCATTTCTCTCTTCAATCTGCCTGCAGTCCAGAGAGACCAATTAAAGTTTTCCGTAATGGGACCCTGAGGATACTTCAGCTAACAGAGCTAGATGGTGGAAATTATATGTGTGTCTTTCAGCGGCCCAATGGGGAGGACATGGAGCTCTTCCAGGTATGAACAGGACAGATAATGACTTCAGGCAGGTTCATTTTGCTGCCAACTCTCTTCCAGTAGCCCTTGTCTCATTTCTGGCTGGGGAACATTTTTTGTTCATTAAAAATCCCTGCCTTATTAATGAGTGTCAAAGTCACTGTCGTAAGGATGTCTAACATGTCTCTAAAACTGCCTTCAAGAATCAAAGATGTGGTCTGTACTCATAGTTAAGAATAGGATTTAAATTTTCATGTAATCGGGCAAAAGGTGTAGCAGCAGGTCATTTAGTGATCAGTACTTGACTGTCTCTATTTTCCAAGCTTTCACTGGAACTTGTTTCATGTAGCTGCTCATATTTCTTTTGTATTTGCTTTACCAGCTGGAGGTGTTAATGACCCCTCCCAGAATCGAACACCTGAGGACTGCACAGACCAGAGTCACGTTTGGAGAAAATTTCCAGGTATATTTGGGGAGCTAGCTCAAAGTTTATTTCAATATCACCTGTGTTTTTTTCTGGTATATTCTCTGTATTTTTTTTTTTTTGACATTTTATGACTTTGTGTGTACAAAAACATTTTTTATAACCACTTGGAGGCAACAGAACAAGCTGTAAAGATACTGACATATTAACACATTGTAAAGTGTATATATCAAACGTCTTGACCGAAACTCAAAATAGATGCTAATGTTTTGTATCTGCTGGATAGTCAACTGTTTGCTAATCGCTGTACTTTTAGTTCTGTTTTAGTCTCAATCAACTCTTGAGGGAATTACAGCACTTTAGTCAACAGCTAGTCCATAGTCTGCTGTTTGGATAGGTAGTGTAGAGTGGGTTCAGCATTAGGCCTACACTTATTTTTCTACCTCATCCACTCTACCTCACTATTTTCCTTCCTTTGTTTCCTGTGTTAGGTGGATTGTGTTGCAACAGGCCTGCCTGATCCAGAAGTTAGCTGGAGTCTCCCAGATGGAACTTTAATCAACAATGCCCTTCAATCAGACGACAGCGGCCTTCGCAACCGCCGCTATGTTGTTTTTGGCAATGGAACTTTACTTCTCCAGCAAATGGGCAAAAGAGATGAGGGAGACTACACTTGTTATGCCAAGAACAAACTGGGCAAGGACGAAAGAAAAGTGAGCGTCACAGTGGGACCGAATGCTCCCAAAATTAGATTGAAATCCCAATCACTGGTTACAGTAAAGTTAGGAGAATCAGCTAAATTGAGCTGTCAGGCAACAGGTGAACCTACACCAAAAATCATGTGGATCTCACCCAGAAATGATGTGATATCTTTGTCATCAGACAAATTTCAGATCATGGACGATGGGATGTTAGTGGTGAAAAAAGTAATACTGGCAGATGAAGGGAAATATGCATGTGTGGCACGAAATTCTGCTGGTGATGATGTTAAAAACATGAAACTTGAAGCTGAACTCCAGGAGCCCTTTATCAATGGCATGAAAGGGAGAAGCACCACAAAGGTTATGTCTGTTTCTTACCAAACAGTGCTCCTGGACTGCAGAGTGGAAGGGAAACCCGAACCAAGAGTCTGGTGGGTTACTCCTTATGGCCAGTCGCTCCCAACACCCTATTTGGGCGGTCGCTTCCAAGTCCACCGGAATGGGAGCTTGGAGCTGAGAGGGGTGAGGAAAACAGATGAAGGAAGGTATATGTGTCTGGCTAAAAACAATCTGGGTGACGCCTCAATTTTGGTTGAATTAGAAGTGGCATCAATAGCTGAGAAACCAAGTTTTGCTGTTCCTAATATTGAAATATTACCAATAAAGCAAGACAGCGGTGGATTCATCCTGGCGTGTCCTGCTCGTGGCAAACCAAACCCAGAGTTTGCCTGGATTTTACCCAATGGGACAATGTTAGCACCTGGTGTTAGACTTCAACGCTTCACGCACCATATGGGTAATGGAACTCTACAGATCTCTCAACCGGTTGCAAGTGATAAGGGAGTGTACCGGTGCATAGCAAAAAATGTGGCAGGACAAGCAGAGAAACGTTATGCGCTGGAAACGGGCAGAAAGCCAGTGATCAGAGGTTTGACAGGTATGTATTTTCATCTCAAATTAATGAAGCAGAGGTCTCCTTACTTTGGTCAATAAAGAGACTTTGGGTGTTTTCAAACCTACAGTTCGTTTGCTCTGGTCCACATCAATGGACAGGTTGGTAAACTAGTTGCATCTTCCCCTTAGTTGGATTTCGTCTCACACAGAAAAACATTCAAATAAACCACAACGCTTCACTAAAAGTTTGGACATTCATTCCACTTATTGATTTGATGTGTCTCAGCAAGGAGGTCCGGGGGTCGGGTCGCAGGGGGCAACAGTTCCAACAGGGGACCCCAAACTTCCCTTTCCCAGGCCACATTAACCAGCTCTGACTGGGGGATCCCGAGGTGTTCCCAGGCCAGTGTGGAAATATAATCTCCCCACCTTGTCTTGGGTCTTCCCAGGGCCTCCTCCCAGCTGGTCGTGCCTGGAACACCTCCCTAGGGAGGCGCCCAGGGGGCATCCTTACCAGATGCCCGAACCACCTCAAGGGGCTCCTTTCAATGCAAAGTAGCAGCGGCTCTACTCTTAGTCCCTCACAGATGGCTGAGCTTCTCACCTTATCTCTAAGGGAGATGCCAGCCACCGTCCTGAGAAAATTCAGGAGGCCCTGTGATGTACCCGCGATGTTGTTCTTTCAGTCATGACCCAGCCCTCATGACCATAGATGAGAGTAGGAATGAAGATTGACCGGTAGATCGAGAGCTTTGCCTTCCGGCTCAGCTCTCTCTTAATCACAACAGTGCGGTAAAGCGACTGCAGTACCACCCCCACTGCTCCGATTCTTCAGCCAATCTCCTGTTCCATTGCTCCCTCATTCACGAACAAGACCCCGAGGTACATGAACTTCTTCACTTGGGGTAAAGACAAATGATCTGCTCTAGAATTCTTTTGTGACTGGATCAAGACCACTTCCTTTTAAAGGATCTTGGCGTTGTTGTGGTCAACACCCAAGGGTGATTTCTGTGTTCAGTTCTGCCCAAACAAATTATGTCAAGGGGGAATCCGACTCAATCAGACTAAACATCAGAGGTTTGAAAACACCTTAAAGCCATATGAAGTATCAATGGGAAATCTGGTCATATTGCCTCACATTTATTTTGTTTGTTGTATCGATCACTTTTGCAATTTTGCAATTTTTGGAAGTTAATTTAATTTTGACTTTTCCAGGTGGGATGAAAATCACTTATGGCCTCAATCTCAACTTGCCCTGCACTGTGGACAGTTGGCCACAGGCGTCAATCACATGGACCCTACCTAATGGTCTTGTTTTGGACAAACCACAAACCATCGGCCGGGTATTTTTTCTTGCCAATGGGACTCTCCAACTCAGGCAGGTCGCCACCTTTGACAAAGGAACATACATCTGTAAAGCCTCCAATGCTTTTGGCTCATCAACACTATCCTACCCAGTTGCAGTGATGGTTTTCCCACCTCGTATCACCAGTATGATGACCTCAATTACAAGAGCGAACCGGGGGTCACCGGTGAAGTTAAGCTGTGTTGCAACTGGCATTCCCATGCCGGATATTTCATGGACGTTGCCTGGACGCACAACGCTGGTTCCACATAGCCGGTTCACAGTGCAGGGAGGGATTCACATGACAGAGGAGGGCAGTCTGGTCATACAGAACCCGGGGCTCATGAACTCTGGTATTTACAAGTGCAATGCCAAGAACGCACTCGGAACAGACTTTAAATCTACTTACCTACAAGTGATGTGAGTGACGGTTATAATTAAACTATTGGGAAAATGTCACAGCAGAATTAAGACTGCAGAAGGACTTTTCCATCAGGATTTGAATATTCTCCATAATAAAGATACTCTGGGGAGAGACTTAAAACTGCCTGACTGGCAGCTTGGCTTGGAACACCTTGTGAAGCAGTTCAAAAGCAGCAAAGTTCAAATGTGGGATTCACAGATGACAGTCACCTTTTGTGATTTTTCACTGCAGTGTTTTGTTTGTTTTTTGGTGCAAATGATGCAGAAGTCTTTTAATTCTACATTTTGGACCTTAAAATGTATTTTCGTTTCTCTAAAGGCCTTTACACACCAGGGGCATTATTTCCATGCAGTTAATTTGCACGTCAATATATTTTTTGTCAATTGTTTTTTGTCATGAATACTTTCACACAGAGCGGTAATGTTACATGGCAAAAAAAATGCCCCCTTTTTTTTTGCAAATAAAAGCATCAACTAATCACGTTGTGCAGAACGGGTTGAGTTGTGCCTTTATTTATAAAACAACACAGAGGCTCTATAGTGCGAAACAAGATGGCAAACTTTATTACTCCATTTAACCTTGAAAAAGGCAACACCGGCCAGATCCACTGCTTCCATTCTTTTTCTTTCACAATAAAAGCCCTGGACATAAAATATTCGCAGGCGAGTATTTCGCATTTTTATGTTGTTTATTTGTCACACCCCCGGTGTGTTAAGGCCTCTAGTGCCAGTTGTGAGTGTGATTTTTACAGGGTAAATCACATCTTACCCTGTAGATGTGACTTCACATTCCCCATATGACACTATAGTTTGTAAAATTTTACCTCACAGTCCAAATTTACTTTAACACGACAGTGCTTGCTCTGCCATTGAAATAACTTACGACTCTTCTCTCATGGGATATAATGTGTACCTCTTATGTGGTTATTATTATCAATATGCTGGTAGGATTACAATTTGAAGTGATTTCAGCAGTAAAATATTCAGTTGCTAACATCACAAAATAGACACTTTAAGAAACACCAAAGAGATTTTTCCCTAGCCCCTTTCACACGGCATGTTCAAGGCAGGCCTGTTGCGTTGTTATTCTGCCTCGCTGTTCTGTATGAAAGGTATGGACTGGGTTGTTCCACCGCTGGGCCGGTAGAGGAGGTAGTCACTGAGCTGTACCAGTTTTTGTGTAAAAGGGACAGCCGGCACGGTGGGACTGATGCTGTTGTGTTAAACATCATGCCCTTTTGCCATTTTGGTGCTGGCATGCTGTCTAAAATCACACACTGGGGCGACATTATGCCACTGGGTGAAAGGTCATTCCCAAACACCATTACTACAGTATACTTACGGAACGTAATGCACTATAATTTGTATATATTCCACAAAATCACTTTGTTTGTAATCCATTTGAACCAGTAGGAATAAAAAGCGACAAATGCTGCATAGGGAGGAATGAGTGGTGCTAAAAAATTACCAGACCATTTTTGCCCAGGAGATGTTTGTACAGTGTGTGAAACCAGAATCTGTGTTGATTTATTTGTCATGTTACTTCCATACTTAAGTGACGCCAACGGCAGTTATTTTAACCCAAACTTTGACCTTTACCTAAACCTAACTAAGTAGTTTTTGTCATGTAACGTCCATACGTAAGTTACCCCACTTCTGGTGTTATTTCAAACCAATCTACAATCTTTTCCAAAACCTCACTAAGTAATTTTGTTGCCTAAACCTAACCAAGTCGATTTTTTTCCTAAACCCAAGTACTTTTGTTGCCTAAACAAAAGCAAGCTGTTTTCATGGAAGATGGATGTTCATTATGAAAACACTACAGCAGAAATTGACATGTGCATTGAGTGTTGCTGGACATTCTTAGGAAAAATAGAGAATAACATTTCATAAGATATATGAACCATTGTATGAGGATATGTTGGACAGCGGCTCCTCTTTATGGTAGTACTGCAGAATCTGTGTGAAGGGGGCTCAGCAAAATTTCACAACCATAAAATTCATCAACAAGCAGTAATAAGTAGTGGAGTGTCATAATTCTTGAATGTGGGTATATCACCAAGATTATTCTACTCTTGTTGTTATAAAGTACCATATTTTGTTAACTTTTAGTGAGTAGTAAGGATACGAATACCCCCCCACTGCTGCTCTACAGTGTGTATCAGTGAATGAATTACTGTATGTATCAATGTCATTTATTCATGTTCATAATGGTGGGAAAAGTAATAGCTCATCATATCTTCATTGTGAGCGTACAGTAGCTAATAATTGATAGAAATCAATGGTGCACATAACAAAAAGCTAAGTGTAAGTATGTAATTTATAAGTAAAGAAATAAAACATACAGGTATTTTTTTTGTTGTCAGTCAGTTGCCTCATTTTTACTATGTTAAAACAGCAAAGCCTTCCCTAATTCAAATGAGTATTTACATTAAGGTTCCTTGAGGCTCAGCTGTTCACACCAGCATTTAAAATAGAAATTCCTGGAGAAATCAACTCATTGTGAATAAAACTGCTGCGATGAGCGGATTTGCTCGTGGTCACAGGGCCCACAACGCTGCACCATTGACAAACAGCAAGAAGCCAGACAGTGCTGACCTTCGAGGGAACGGAGAGTTGGAGAATCCAAAGTGGTGGAAGCGATCGTAACCTATTAGCTGTGTTGCACCATCCACGTTTAATAAACTCTGCTCTGTTACAGCCTATATACTGTTCCACAGGTCTTAGGGCACATTCACTCCAGCCTTGTTTAGTCCGGTTGAACCGAACCCTGCAGTGTTTACCCCCTTGGTGCGGTTTGTTTGGGTTGGTGTGAATGCAGGAATCAGACCCTGTTGTGGACCAAACAACCGCTCCCTGGTCTCGGTCTGTTGTCAAGTGAAGTTGTTTCTGGTGTGAACACCGTTCAAACCAATCACAGGACACGTACCGTTTTATCTTTTGTTTCATTGGTTAAAAGAACGCCTCCTTTTCCTCTTTTGGTGAATGGTGGCTATTCGCATGTTTGCTTGCAAAATGTTGAGTGGCAGGAGACAAACATGGGCGATATTAGAGAAGGTGCATAAGAACACCGAGGTATGCCTACATTAATAAATGATTTAAAAACCGCTGGAGATGCACTCCAGATCAACACCATGAACAAAACCTGACAGTGCTCCATGATTTATGACATCCAGCTATAAATGAGGAGCGGTTTGTTGTCTTTTTTGTCTTTTTACCTGCCATCTGTCTGACCAGTAATCACATGACATTTCCACCGCATGAGTTTTGTTCACAATTTCTGGACCATTTGAGTTTTGCCTTTGTGAACTTAAACCAGACAGTTGTAAAACTGAAACAATGCATCGTCCTTGCATTGGTTTGGTTCAGAAACAAGACCTTTAGGTGTGAACCCGACCTTAGAGGATGCACCTTTTATTTTCTTTTTTGCATTTATTAGTGTTTTACTTTCACTCTTTCTTAAGTATAACATGGAAATAACCAATCTCTTATTTTATCCATTCATGTTCCTCTTAAAGATGAAGTGGCAGCTGCAATCAAGTAAACAAAGTAAAAAAAATTAATTATGAACGATTTCAGTTGTTCCTACGCTTGGACATAGCACACATTTGTAGTTACCATTACCATATTTGAAAGTGTGAAACCACAATGTTGTTTTGGTGTGAATGCATCCAGATGTGTGTAATACATTGTTACTTTGCCTCAAGCATGTGCACTTGCATGTGCTGTAATGTAAATGTAATTAATATACATTATTAATTAGCATTTCATTGTTTTTTAAAATAAAATAACTATCAATTAAATTTAATTAACTCTCAATTTACCATTTATTAATAATATTTATTATAAAGTGTTGCCGGAGAGCTTATATTAATGTTAAAGTAATGAATTAGTTTCATGAATATCATGAAAGTGGTCAAAGTAGTCAATATGATCAATTCACACATTCATCAACTAATATCACTTAATGATTCATTAATAGAAGATCTCCCAGTCTATTCTCTAGTAATTATAGTAATATAAAATAATATAGTTTGCAGTATAGTATAATAATAGTAATAATAGTCCTCCATAGCTATGATTTGAGAAGCATTTATTAATTATTAATTAATAGATGATCTCCCAGTCTATTCTCTAGTTTTTTCTTTTTTTTTTCCTAACTCATCATTAGCATATAATAGTCCTCCATAGGTATTATTAGACAAGTATTTATTCATTATTAATCAATAGATGATCTCCCAGTCTATTCTCTAGTAACTCATCATTAGCATATAATAGTCCTCCATAGGTATTATTAGACAAGTATTTATTAATGATTCATCAGTTATCAAGTCTTCTTTATTTGGTCTTCACTCGTTTCTCAATTAAATATCCATTAACTAATCATTAGCTACTCTATAAAATTTGTTTAGGAGTTACTCGTTAACTAATGGCTCACTAGCAGTTAGTTCCTCGTTTGTTCCCTGGTTACTGCTCACATTTTGGTGCACATTACAGTAAAGTGTTACCCGATGTATTATTACTACTACGTGTATGTGTGTAGGCATGCTATATTTCACTCCGTCGGTTTGTGTTCCCCAGAATGTGAAGGTCCTACTGAGCCTCGCGTCCAGACAAACAGGTCTTTGACTGAGGAAGAAGAAGGGAGCTTTGTCAGATACAAGCGCTGGGACTGTTCCTCACAGCGCGAGTGTGTGTGTGTGTGTGTGTTTTTGTGTGTGTGTGTGTGTGTGTGTGTGTGTGTGTGTGTGAGAACGAGATTATGTGTGTCTCTTTGAGAGACAGTGAGTATGTCTGTGAGGAAGAGATTGTGTCTGTGTGAGGAATTGTTCAACACAGTGAGTGGTATGCCTGTGTGTATATATATATGTGTGTGTGTGTGTGTGTGTGTGTGTGTGATAAGAGACATTGACTTAGAGAGGGAAAACAGTGTTTGGTATTTCTGTCTGCATTTCAGTCTGACATCAACAGACAGGGAGTGTGTGTGCACGTGCATTCTGTATGTGTGCAAAAGTGTGCGTGCATGTACAGTATTTCGTGTTGTTGTTGGTTTTTTTTTTGGATGGAATTTGGATTTGGATTTTGAAATGGAAGCAAAGCAGTTCGTATACCTGACAGCACTTCACACGGTGAGTGACACTGATTTCCTCTCTTTCTTGCATTTTGTTTCATACGTTCAAAATCAGCTTTTCAAACATTTTGCTGTCTGATTCCACATGGGAATTTGTAGATATCTCCCTTAATCAATAATTAATAAACATGCTAATAGTGATATTGGGAAGATGGAAGCTGCGGATTAGGGTTGTAATATTAGTTTTAACTATGCAGGCAAACTGAAATACCTAAACAACTACAGGATGGATTGCCACCAAATTTGGTACAAATATTGGTCTGGGACAAAAAATCGGTCTTGGCTTTTTGAGCCAACACTGGACCACCAGGTATTGATAGAAAGACAATGAAGCCTGTGAATGAAAGCAAACTTTCCTGTGACAATGCTTGTACACTGTCTTGTTGGTGTCTTGTTGTCTAATAAACTTAAACCTGCACCATCCTCCCAGTCCCAGTATTCCATACAGCACTTAGCGGAAACCAAAAGGCTGCTTGGTTGAGTTAACCTCCTGAACAATGTACAAGGTATGATGGGGTCCTGAAATTAGGACAGAGAGGAACAGAGGAAAGACATGATCATTGACGACTATTAAAATGAATAAATAACAGATTTAGTGATATTTTAATAGACTAATAATAAATAATAAATAACCCACACTTGATTCATATCTGACCCAGGTAGACTGCAGTTCATCGCTTCTTACCTGAAGTTCAGATTCCCCTCCGCCTCCCATTCCCCTCAACCGCCTGACGGCCACCTCCACCATAGCCATCAGCAAACATCTGTTATTTTAACACACTTGGCAGCATCTGCCTGAAGGGCTTGCCTCTTTTTGTTTCTAATTTTTTCTGCGCCTCCTTTCCATTTCTTACTGTTTACCATGCCGTTCTCCTCTCTCTCTGGATGATTGACTGATTGACAGCCGAGGCCCAAGAGGGAGGCGGCATCGGGCCTCGGCTGGAACTGGTCCGGCCCAGAATCAATCATGACTAATGGGCCGATCTACCAGTTTTTTGTACCAATAGGTATCATGACTAATACCATTACTAATACTACTACCATTACAAAAAAACAAAAAAAAAGAAAAGGCCCAGCCTCACGATTGGCCCACTGGGCAAACGCCCGGTACGCCCGATAGCCAGTCCAGCGGTGGATGTTGGTGATTCTCTCACTTATCCTCTAGTCAGGGGATCGTGAGGTTGGCATTTTTGTTTATTACCTCCACCAAGGCCAAGGGCTTTATGTTGGATTTGAATGAAAGTCTTTGGAGGGGTGGGGGGTGACACAGTGAACAATCCATTACATTTTGGTGGCATTCCAGATCATGATCCAGATTCCCAAATCTTTTGAAGGATTCCAATCAGCCATAACATTAAGACCACTGGGTATAACCATAGATGTATAAAGAGAACTGGACACAGCGATGGAGGCAGGGCCCTGTTCATTCCTACAAAGGTTGCTCAGTGGCGCAAGAAGTCAATGGGTAGACTTCTGGGTCTGGAAAATTACCCGCATGTCTGATAGACCCAGTAGCGTCCACTCGGTCACATGACTCAGTCCCAATGTCACGGCTTGCGCTGTCGTCAAGGTATGGGTCTCCATAGACATAAAGAGAGGAAGGAAATAACTCTGGATTTGGCGATTGGTGCGTTTTACAACATTTAGGACCTAATGACTTAAATAAGGACTATTAGAATAGTCATACAGGTTGATTCACCTAAAACCTGCTGAGTTACAGATGCCTCTTTTTCAAAGTAAGTCTATGAGTCTGGGCTGCACGGTGATGCAGTGGTTAGTACTCTCGCCTCACAGCAAGAGGGTCGCAGGTTTGAATCCGGCTTGGGGCTCTTCTGTGTGGAGTTTGCATGTTCTCCCCGTGCAAGCGTGGGTTTTCTCCGGGTACTCCGGCTTCCTTCCCACAGTCCAAAGACATGCAATTTAGGTTAACTGACTGACTCTAAATTGCCCGTAGGTGTGAATGTGAGCGTGAATGGTTGTCTGTCTATATGTTGTCTGTCTCTATGTGCCCTGTGATGGACTGGTGACCTGTCCAGGGTGAACCCCGCCTTCGCCCGATGCCAGCTGGGATTGGCTCCAGCCCCCCCGCGACCCCTAACGGGATAAGCGGTTGACGATGGATGGATGGATGGATGGATGGAGTCTATGAGTCTATTTTAGCCCAGTGGCATCTTGTTTCAGACAGTTGCAGTACCGCCGTTGGCCACTATGACCATGTAGGGATCAATGACCAGTGCTCTTCCTGGGGGCTTTGCTTGGTGAAATTAGAGTTCAGTTCGAACAAAGCTCACTTGGTAATTACTGGAAAGAGTAAGATCGTTTAAGTGAGTTTATTCATTTCTGTCCAGTTTGAATGTTTGCATGTCACATTCACGCCCCCACACCCCCCATATAGCGCCATCATCAGACCAAGCCCTGTGCTGTTTGACCTCTAGTTTTGTTAGCTTTTACCCAGCAGCCCTCTCTGTAGCCAGGCAGCCAAGCTGGTATTGATTCTGCATCACAACATCTGCTTGGTCTGAAAAAACTCTAATGGAAAAAAAAAAACAAGTCATAGAAAAACTGTGAATGCTGTGATTATGTATTTTCCAGTATTGTCTTTGAAGTCATTTCATTTAAAGGCAATGGATACATGATTTGGTATAAATGTTGATTTGAATGGCAATTCCTGCTATTTGTGTTCTTCTGGTGGATAAACTAAGCCTGCCTACTGGTGACACTGCAGTCCTCTGCTTTCCAGCCATGTTGGTTTATGGAATGTGATAATATGAGCAGCTGATCACATCACATGACTAGATTGTGTGAGAAAATCTGTTTCACTTTCTCTCACTGGTTAAAAACCCCACTGAGAGCAACAGCCGCCATGTTTTATTATCAGCATTTCAGCTGCATTATATTTAGAACTGCAGGCTTTGAATGAAATGTTTCGTATATTATCTGGAATCAGCCTCTGCTATTGGCAGGTGATTGGAAAGATTTCAGCAACAACTGATGCATCAGTTTGCACCAATATTATATGGAGAAAATATGATCTGCTAATGAAATCCAATTGTGTGTCAATACTAGCCACACCATCTCCTATACCATCTCTCACCACTATAATATACTGTATATAAGATAAGATATTCCTTTATTAGTCCCACAGTGGAGAAATTCACAATATATACAGTATATGTATATTTAAAATCTCTGTGCACTTACTTTTTCTGTGACTCTGTAGTGATATGTAAGTTATTATGATGTATGTGTGCAATGGAAGAAACATCAGATCCTTAACTTAAGTTATTAAGATTAGATTTAAGATAACTAGCAAGAATATTACGATTATAAGCAAAATAACACTTGAAAGTGAAAAATGACCCCTTTAACTGTGTATTATTATATATTACATTCGATTGAGATATGATCTATAGGCAGGAAGGAAGAAAAAACAAAGTTATGCTGCACACAACTGGATTATATTTTGTTTGATTGTGTAAATGAAACCATCTAAGAAGTCTGGAGGTTTGTTTTTATGGTATGATTTATATATTTCTATAGCCATGTATGTATATGTGTGGGTCACTGGGGAGTTTATAGGGATCTTAAGGCACTTTATATGACATTTGGCTGTCGTTCTGTATCACTATACTGTTTTTATTTCATTTCTGTGGGCAGTTTATTGTCCCTTATTGCATATTGTTTTCATCTGGTGTTAATATATTATTATTATTGTTTTTAATACATAATTTTCTTGTTGTACTTCATCCTGTTCAATAGTAAAAATCAAACTCATTCTAGACAATGTAAAGTCTGATTGTGTTTTTCAATGCTTCTCCCTTTAAGGCCAACACACTGAGCTGCTGAAGGACAGCATCGTTGGTATTGTTGCTTCTCCGGTCTCCTCCTTCCTCCTCTTCCTCTCCCCTCCCTTCACTCATCCATCCATCCGTCCACCTCCACCCCCTCTCTCCTCTCCTCTCCTCTCCTCTCCACAAACGCACACCGACTTGCGCATCGCCTCCTCCGGCACAATGACCAACGATTCCCCGGAGGAGGAGACCCGAGCTCCGGGCGGCGGAGGAGGAGTAGTAGTAGGCGGAGGAGGAGGAGGAGGTGGGAAAGGAATCACACGAAGGAACCGAGCGGACGACAATGTGACCATCCTGACATCCTCCATGGATTTCCACAGAGCCGGCCGGAGCCGAGCCAGCAGCAGCAACGACGCCGCCCCGCAGAGCATCACGTCCTCCGTGGACCTGAGCACCTCCCTGGAACTGAGCATCCAGACGCGGATCTTTAAGATCATCGTCATCGGGGACTCCAACGTGGGGAAAACCTGCCTCACCTTCCGCTTTACCGGGGGTAGCTTCCCCGACAAGACCGAGGCCACCATCGGCGTGGATTTCAGGGAGAAGGCGGTGGAGATTGAAGGGGAGACTATCAAGGTAACGGAGGGGCTGGATGCTGATCAGCGGTGTTTCCTCACTCCCTCCCACTCTTCCTCCCTCTCCTCCCCATCCTCCTCCTCCTCTTTTCTTTTTGTTGATCAGCTGCAGCTCAAAGTCTGCCAGTGGATCACACAGGGCCTGTTTTCTTTCTTTTCATACAAACAAACTACATTTCACAACACTTTCCTTCAGGGTTATTCTTCAATTTAAATATGTAAATGTATGTTTTGTTGAAGACGTGTCCTTGTAGCCTACAGGAGGAAAATTAAACAATGAACGTCATTTGTATGGCCCAGCTGGTATGTGGGGATATATTTCTATGGACAATAGATGTTAATGAAATTTCAGCTTATACTGGCACCTCTTAATATTAAGTAATGCGTTGACTGGAAAACAGTGAAATCAGAAATGTACATGGGTGTTGAAAACCACTCAGGGCTCAAAGGATTACTGGATCAACAAAAAAATCTGCAACTATTTGAATATGTGTACAAAATTTGCTGATATGCTTCCTTTCTTTGTGTTGTATGATGGTAAACTGAAAATGTTTGTTTTTTTTTGGGTCATCTGGACAACAAAAGCAACCAAAAAACATCCACTTGGTCTCACTGAGACTGTGATGACTATTTTCACATTTTAGCTGTTCAAAATGTACCTTAAAGGGAGATTTGTCAAGTATTTAATACTCTTATCAACATGGGAGTGGGTAAACATGCTGTTTTATGCAAATGTATGTATGTATTTATTATTGAAAAACAATTAACAACATAAAACAATGACAGATATTGTCCAGAAACCCTCACAGGTACTGTATTTAGCATAAAAAATATGCTCAGATCATAACATGGCAAACTGCTGCCCAACAGGCAACAACAGCTGTCAGTGTGTCAGTGTGCTGACTTGACTATGACTTGATCCAGGCTGACTGGAATTATCATAAAGTGGACATGTCTGTAAAGGGGAGACTGGTGAAAACCCATTTACATTCACATATCTGGAGGTCAGAGGTCAAGGGACCCCTTTGAAAATGGCGATGACATTGTTTCCTTGCCAAAATCGCAAGTTTGGAGCGTTACGTTATTTCATTATTTAGCCTCCTTTACAAGCTAATATGACACAATTGACACTAATGAATTCATCAGGTTTGTTAGTTTCATATGATGCCAGTATCTTCACTCAAGCTTTAAAACTGAGCCCACTACAACCTCTGAAAGATTGATTGCATTAATGTGATAAAGAAATTAGTGGCATTACAACAAATTTGCATTAACGTGTTATTACTGCGTTAACTTTGATGGCCCTAATATTCTTAGTCTTTTTTTTTGGACTAGCACAAGTAATTAAGAAGATTAGGCAGCTGAATCCAGAGTGAAAATATTTGATAGTTGCAACCCTAATTCAAGGTAACTTTCTGGGAGCGTTTCCAGCTCTAGCATCCCTGATTCATTCGTTTTTAGAATTAAAGAGGACCTATTATGCCTTTCCCTTCCCTTTAGTGTCTTATACAGTATACAGTAGTTTCTGGTGTATATAAAAGGTCTGCAAAGCTACAAAGGCTAAAGTCCACGCCAAAGAGAGATCCTCTCCCCCACACAATCACTGCTCCCGAACTGCCCAAAACGCCTCGCTTGAAGTCCCGCCTTTTCTTCCATAACGTAGTGATGTCACCAAGTAACACATTTGCTTAACAACTGCATATTGCGAAGCAAATAAGAGCGGAGCTGGAGCAGAGTCAGAAGAGTTTGGCTCAGTTGACCAATCACAACAGAGTGGGCCAACTGACCAATCACAACAGAGTGGGCTTTTCAGGAAGGGGAGGAGCTCAAACAGAGCGTTTCAGACCGAGAGTGAAAAGAGATGCTGCACAACAGCCGCCGGGATGAGAAAAATAAAGATTTTTCTTTAGCATTAAAGCATGTAAACATTCTAGTAGAAACCCAAAATACAAGGATGCACCTGAAAATAAGCATAATAGGTCCTCTTTAAACCCACAGATAAAATGAGCCATCCATTGTTGGAATGTAGTGTATCACACATAATCGGTCACCGAAACGTCTACGCAAGTACAACCAACAACATCAGAAATGCAGGCCGTAGTACTGTAATGGTATCCTGGTAATTGCTGAATTAAAATTTAATGATTTCCAACATCCTTAGTAGTGATGCTTATTTGCATATATTAGCAACAACAGTATAACAACAGGCTAGTTGATATTTATAATATATGTTAATATGAGTGACCTGTGACTAAATATTAGGCTTTTTATTGAGATTGTACTCTGTTGTGTAATGCACACACCTCCCCCCTCTCTAAAGTGTGTGTGCATCACATATGCATGTGTGTGTACTCCCTCCCCCATGTCTGTCTTAGTAGACCAGCCTGTCTGCAACCTCCAGATGCCCCCTAATGCTGACTCACAAACACTGAACACTACACCTGTAAGGTCAACATGTCTGAATCATTGACATTTTCTTCAAAAGGCATGCCGAACACGTGCAGTATGATCAGCGTTGTGGGAAAGTCTTGTGTGTTTTCAAATGTAAATGAAACTAAATGTGCACTTTCTTACATTCTGCCGTTGCTGGTGAGGTAACGTTGGTGAATACTGGTAGAGTGCAGTATGATGGGACAGGATTTTGTCATACACTTTAAGCGTGTTGAAGTAATTAGCTCTTGTGCGGTAGTTGCTGTTAGTGCAGGCATTGTCTTCTTTATTTTAAACCTTCTGTGAGTCTGGTGGCTGAAAAGAGCTAAATAATGGCTTCAGTTCCCCGTCGGAAAAAGCTGTCTGACGACGAAGTCAAGCGGCTGTGGATGGCAGAAGCAGAAAAATGTATTTTATAGCCACCTAAAAATAATCAATATCAGTTTAAGTGTACGCTGTATTTAGAATATTTGACCTCGCCATGTGCCAAACACCATTTAAGTTACTGCATGTGATAATACCCTATACTGTATATAAATATAGGGATTTATATATACTGTACATGTAGCAGCATCATCATGCAGAGACCTACATCAGGTCACGTAGAAAAAGTTTTTAGAAGGGCTTGACAACATAGCAATTTGATGCTAAAACATACATACTTTGACAGAAATTTGAATATCTGGATCTAAATACATAAGGAACACCACTGGGAAGCTACAGAATGAGAATTTTGGTCCAGAGCTAAATATTTTGATGCCTAATGGTCTTTCTTTTTTGTTGTGGGCAACTCCTCATGTTTTGGTGACCTCCTGACCTTTAATCGGGACATAATTCCAGTTGCAGAGAAGAAATATCAAGAATGGACATTGTCAATCCCATGATCACATTTACGCCCACAAGGGAAGATACCCATTTAATGGCAATGATCCCAGATGTTTGCCTTCAGCATCAGAGCACATAAACACTTTTAGCTAGGGCTGCACAATAATTGAAATCTTATCAGAGTTGCAGTGTGGCCTGCCGCAATTTTTAAATGGCATTAGGCCTATTTTTTAAAATCCTAATATTTGTTAAAAGTGAAATGTGCGTCAAAATACCATTTTAAATCAAATTACATGGTGCTGCAGAGATTCAAATTCTACAGACTTAAGAAAACCTCTTTGATTGGTACAGATCCCTGTAAATATAATAACTTTTCAATGAAAATGAGAATAATGATGTAAAAATGATCATTCCTTCTAATTATAAATCATGCAGCCCTGCTTTTAGCCTCGCTTTGGTAGAGCTCTAAACAGCAGCAAAGCTGACACAGAACACTGCAGCTACGAGGGCTGGAGGAGGCCTATTTAGAGATATGACACCTTTGAGTAGAGGATTTATTACCAGCCTTGACAGCAACACTGGTGTCATTTTCACCTTGTGAGTCTGAGTGTTTTTCAGATTTTGTCACAGTGATAGTGTCACAACCTGTGGGAAACCTCCGGGTCTGAAAAGTGAAGCTGATGAGGAAGTGCCTTAAACCTGCATTCTTTCTACTAGTCAGCAGGGGGCGACTCCTCTGGTTGCAAAAAGAAGTCTGATTGTATAGAAGTCTATGAGAAAATGAGCCTACTTCTCACTTGATTTATTACCTCAGTACACATTGTAAATATGAGTTTATGGTCTCAATCACTAGTTTCAGGTCTTCTTCAATGCAACATGATGTTCATTTAGCAAATTATGTTCCCATTTAGAGTCAAATAGACCATAAAGCAGGGGATGCTTTAGGACGGGGCTACCTTGTGATTGACAGGTCACTACCACGGCGTTGACCGATCTGGGAGTTGTCCAAGTTTTCATCGTAGAACGTTAGCCGTTTCACCATGTGTTTTTTAATTGTAATATTTTAGTAGCCTAAAAATGTCTTATTTAGTGTTCAGTTGTGCTTAGCTCCAGCCTCTTGTGCCATTTCTGGTTTGGAAAAAAAACATTACCCACGATCAAAATGCCGAACTCAAGACTTTAAAACATCAGTCCACACACTAATGGTTGTTGTTATGGTGACTACAGTCACTTCCTATATACAGTCTATGGTTGCAACCCTGATTTAGATGAGGTGAGCTCAAAATTAAGGTCAAGTTTGAAAATGGGCATGGATGAGCAAGGGGGAAAGGGACCATTGGCCCCCCCTCCCCCCAAATTTACACCCCTGGGCTGACATGGTGTATCGGCTGGTGTGATCTGATCACAACATGGTCTCCAGTTTTATCTTGTGTCATATAATTTGTGTCAACACAGGTGTTGTAGTGGGAGAAATGAAGGTTTACAAGCAGGCAGATGTTATAGATCCAACAGGCTCCATGATAATTTATTGCAATAGCTGAGACAGGAAGCTCAGATATCTACCATATTTACAGTATGTGTCTTCCAGATGGTGATTTCATGGCCTCTACGGTGAACTCTTTCATATTACACTGTTGGAGTAAACTACGTCACTGGCACAGTAGAGCTTTTGAAAAGTTTCCGAACCAGCTCCATGGCAGCTCAAGTCAAAATTTCACTCCCAGTTTACTTATAACAGGATGAATTTATGTGATAAAAACTATACACAGAAGTAGCTGGGAGACCCTTTTTCCTGTCCAATCCTCTGGCAGGTGAATAAAAGCGGCACACAGATTGGCAACGGCAAATGTTATAAGCTGCAGAGGACTAAAAATAGCAGAGCAGAGACATAAGTATAGATTACAGAGTAAGGTGTCAAAATAATGGTAATGCTTCTCAAGTCTGAGATTCAGATCGATTGATAAGCACAACTGGGGACACTTTATAATGACTTGATAATAATATAAATAGTAAATTGATTCATTTAAATAATCTAATTATTATTATACTGTATATGCAAGAACAAACTGTTAAAATAAAAATGCTAAATATATAAAATATGAAATATTTATATAATATATACTGTATATACTGTATAGCTGTGTGTATGTATGTATGTATATGTATGTATATATATATATATATATATATATATATATATTTAATTTATATATACATGAAATAAGTGTTTGTTAATGATTAAGATATTATTTGTAAACCTTAAATAAATTGTTTGTAAAACATCTTTAAACATTACATAGATAAAAAGGCAAATATTTGTAACCTTTTTTTAATGGTTAATAGTTGGTTTGTAAAACATCTATAAATTATTTAAATACTATTATAATGTCCCAACTTATGATTATAATACCTTGTTACAGGGTTAATAAAAACTTCTAAAAACATCTATAAATATTATTTAGATAAATTCATACTTTGTCAATGGTTAATAATTAATGTATGGTCCAGCTATCAATGTAATGTTTTACAAATGATTTCTTAAAGGTGTACAAATCATTTGGTAATCACTAACCAGTACATAATGTAGTGTATGAAATGTTATGTGTGCAACAATTAACTGATAAAACTGATTAACTAGCAATTTACCATTTTTAAATGATGGTTATCATAAATGTTACCACAAAATTCTCTCTGCATGCAGAGATTTAACAATGATTTTGTCTAAATTTGACCTATTACTAAACAGAATGGTTTTATTAAAACAAATTATAAATAACAGGATACTGATTAAAATTGAGACATTGGCTTTAAAAGACATTTACACTGGCAAGAGGTATATAAACTTTAGAAAGCCTTATTATCATTTCTATGAGATCTATTTTGTGCATTATTGATTTCTCAACTTGCTGTCAAATTATGGGGCACACAGTGTTCAATGAAGACCGAGATTTGATGTTATGAGCTGTGTTAAATGCAGGGGTCAACATCTGGCGCTAAATAGCCAGGCTTGTCCTTTCAAATTGTAATAGCAGTTCATCCATTGGTCCTTTTTCACTGACTGTGTTTGGAGACGTCCGTGTTGAAACAAAATGCTACTCATCATTCAGCACAATATACAGTATGCTACATGTGACCCAGCATGAGCCATAAATAATTTTTACTCTGTCTGCATTCTCATGTGGCTGAATTTTATTTTTAGGTGAAATCAATACCAGTACTTCTTTTGTGCAGAGGGGGAAAATAAAGCTCACTTCCGTCTTGTCCCTCCGGTTAAATCTGAACCATCAAATGCTGCAATCAGGATTACACGGCTGTAGTGTAGCTCCACATGCTGCACAGGTGTAGGCTGGCTGAGGAGCAAGGCTAAAATCTGACAGTAATACGAGCTGAAGAACACAACCCTGGAAGCAAATGCCAGTATATTTAGCTAGATGAGTCGTTGTGTGATCTGACTCACGAGTTCCTCAGAATAAGAAGTAATCTGAGAGCAGGCAGTGAAAGAAATATATAGTTTTATATTGTTGACTACTAACTAACACTGCAAATTAAGGGGATTACCAGCCTTTGCACATTGTGGCAATGGGTCCAAATGTGGTGATTTATTTTGGCTTTCAAGCCACCAATGGGTGTGCTTCGCTACATTTAAATTTGGCATACATCAGATGCTGTATACAGCACCAAGTAGACCTGCCCGAGGCCCTTGTAAATGATTAAGCAGAAAAGCCCATCGTGCTATAGAGTAGTGCTCTCTTGAGACCCTGCAGCCAGGAATATCGTAGCACTTTTTCCTGTTGACATGGTGCAGTGTCATGTGTAGATTCTTGTAAGCTCTTATAGAGCACTCCAGAGATGATGTATTTTTGTAGTAAACCAGGAAGTTAGCATCACCCTGGTTCCCTTTACAAAAAGCCTATGGGATTTTTCCATTGGGTTTTGGGTTATTGCAGAAAATCAGCTCTGTGGCAAACAAAACTTTATAATACGTACATGTTTTGTTCAGCAAGATAATATTAACAAATAAACACCACTTTATGATTTTTGAAGCAGAAATGCAATCGGCAGAAGTAGAAAGCTAACGTTAAGCTATCAACAAACGACACAACGGGTGAGAGCGGGTATACACAACAAGGCTTAAACACTGACGGTGATGCTTAGTAGTCTCATTTAGCCACTTGTTAGCAACTCTGGCAAAAAGTTGAATCGAAGGCAACTGGACTTAGATTTGTCCCTGAAGACGTTTCGCCCCTTATCCAAGTCGCTTCATCAGTTCGAACGCTGCAGTCTGACTAGTCCCCACTAGTCTGACAAACAGTGGAGTAATACCCAGGTTTTTAACCTCTGCGGAAGTGTCCGCCCCTTATTCTCCTAAGACAATAGTTCGTTAGTGGAGTTTCAGTGTGAGTCCCACTAGTGAACGACAGTCGTTAAGGATTCAATGGGGCCAACGACAACAGTCGTTAGGCATCATGTGTGTTGCCAGTGGACGACAGTCGTCCTGGCATTCCTCGCTGCACTGACAGCATAAACCAGGTTGCTTTATGCTGTCCAGTGCAGCAGGATCCAGGACCTCTACATTGGTGAAACCAAACAAACCTTAAACAAGCGCATGGCCCAGCATAGAAGGGCCAACTCCTCAGGTCCAGATTCAGCTGTCTATTTACATCTTAAGGAAAAGGCTCACTCCTTTGAGGACAGCAATGTAAAAATCTTGGACAGAGAGGACAGATGGTTTGAAAGAGGAGTAAAGGAAGCCATCTATGTTAAATTGGAAAAAACATCTTTAAACAGAGGAGGGGGTCTCAGACACCACTTATCCCCCATCTACAATCTGCGCTTTCAGCGGTACCAAGAAAATTCAACATCAAAGACAGTCCGAAACTAACCTCAAGTGTCTCTAACGAACACAACGACTGTCGTCCACTGCAACACACATGATGCCTAACGACTGTTGTCGTTGGCCCCATTGAATCCTTAACGACTGTCGTTCACTAGTGGGACTCACACTAAACTCCACTAACGAACTATTTCTTAGGAGAAAAGGGGGGACACTTCCGCAGAGGTTAAAAACCTGGGTATTACTCCACTGTTTTCAGACTAGTGGGGACTAGTCAGACTGCAGCGTTCGAACTGATGAAGCCACTTGGATAAGGGGCGAAACGTCTTCAGGGCAAATCTAAGTCCAGTCCCATCAACTTTTCCAGAATGAAATGACCTGGATGAATGAGAACCTCACAGACTTGTTAGCAACCTTTTTTTAAGACACATAAAGGCTTCAAAAGTCACAAGTTGGATATTTACTAATGTACATTATGTCATAGAACAAAACTTTAAAATCTCTTAAACTTGTGTTAACCACAGACCTTATTTCAGACATCTAACTAAAAATCCATTGACTTCCAGTCAAGGGAACCAGAAGTGCTAAAATGCTAACTCATTTCAGGGTTTTTCTGGGAAGCCAATTCTGAAGTGGCTTAAACTGTCATTCTTTCTAATATCCAGCAGGGGGCGACTCCTCTGGTTGCAAAAAGTAGCCTGATTGTATAGAAGTCTATGAGAAAATGAGCCTACTTCTCACTTGATTTATTACCTCTGTAAACACTGCAAGCCTGAGTTTATGGTCTCAATCGATAGTTTCAAGTCTTCTTCAATACAGTATGATGTTCATTTTGTAAATGATGGTCCCATTTAGAGTCAAATAGGCCATAAAGCAGGGGATGTTTAAGGGCGTGGCTACCTTGTGACTGACAGGTCACTACCACGGCGTTGTCTGGTCTGGGCGTTGTCCGGTCTGGGCATTGTCCTCATTTTTGTTTTACAACTTTAACCCTTTCACAGTGTGTTTTCAGTTCATGAAAGTTAATTTTAACATTTTGGTCACCGAAAAATGTCTTATTCAGCATTCTGTTGTACTTGCTCCACCTTCTTGTGTCATTTCTGGTTGCAAAAAAACAAGATGGCGACGGCCAAAATGGTGAACTCAAGGCTTCAAAACAAAGCAATGGGCGGCATCATGGTGACTGAGTCCACTTCTTATATACAGTCTATGGTCAAAACACAGTCTCACCTTGTCTATCTCCACAGGTGCAGGTATGGGACACAGCAGGGCAGGAGCGCTTTCGAAAATCCATGGTTGAACACTACTACCGCAATGTCCACGCGGTGGTCTTTGTGTACGACGTCACCAAGATGGCTTCCTTCCGCAACCTACAGACATGGATAGAGGTTGGTAACTGGCTCAGTGCACTGCAAAACAACCAGTCTTTGTCGGTGTAAAAAGGATCGAAGGAGCACAACACATTTCTTTCTCACAGCCACTACCTAATGTTTTCTTGAGCGTCATCAGCACCTTTACCTCTATTGGCACTGTGGCTACTATTCTTAATAATTCATAATAATAGATACAATAGTCATTCTTTAGTTACTACAAGTTGCAGGGACGGACTCAGGCTACATAAGGGGCGAAAAATATTAAAAAAGGGCACCAGCTGCACACGGTGGGGCACCAGCACATGTAGGGAAGCCTTATATTATCATATAGCACTGTATCACGTTTTTCAGTTTTAAAGCCACTCGAGAGAGCACCTCATCCTGTTTTTCCATACTGGAAGGGCACCCTAGAGGGTACTTCATCGAGTTTTCTCTTTGAGGGTTAGGATATGTTGTAAATTTGCTCACCCATTACAAATGTTATCAGCCCATTAAATGCTACCAGCATGTTGTGAAGCGAAACGGTCATAGTTTTTCATGTGGTTAACATTGTGGAATAAACAACATGGTTAGGTTTAGGTAACAAAACAACTTGGTTAGGTTTAGGTAACAAAACAACTTGGTTAGGTTTAGGAAAAGAAAGATGATGGTTTGGGTTAAAATAAGTATGTTTGTTATGCAACTTAAGTTAACTTGAGTTAAGCATGTTACGTACGTGACGTACTTAATGTGACGAATACTAGCTAAAATAAGTCAACGTGCTGAGTTTTGGTTTCACACGGGACACAAACAGTAGCCACACAAGTGAAAGTCCTGTGTTTGTTTGACCCATCCCTCCACCCTGACCTCCTTCCATGTTGACTTATTGCTCTTTTTACTACATTTTTGTATTCCTATTAGTGATCAACCATTTGAATAGATGATTACGGCCTTCTGAAAAACCTCTGAATTAATTCTTACACATCTAGCTAGTTCCCTCTTTTTTGTGTTAACCAAGAGAACAGCAATAGACAAATTCACTGTGGGCAACTGGGAATGCAATAGCTCATTGATAGCATAGTTTACTAACACCCAACACATGCAAGTCCTATATGTTGCAGAACTTATCTAACTAGCTGTTGGTAAAGTAAAATTATAACAAATACTAATAAATTCATACCATGTGAGCATAATGTAAAGAATGGGATTTATGACTTAGAGACCTTCACATTACTATATATTCCAGTGCTGAATCGTTTCTATTAGTGTATTGGATTTTAGTTATAGTGAGCTGTTGGGAATAGTGGCTATGCAGCCATTTTGGCAGCGACAGTTCATTGTTGCTGTCATAAATTCCTGTAATTACAGCAAAGAGGCTTTTTCCTTAGCTGCTCCTATTTATGGTCACATATCACATGAACATGGCCACAGTTTATAAAGTTTATAAAGTTATATTCTGTATTACAGGAGTGTAATGGTCATCGGGTCTCAGCATCAGTACCTCGAGTCCTGGTGGGAAACAAGTGTGACCTCGTGGACCAAATACAGGTGGGTGTAAAACAAGGACCACAGCACCATATAATACTGTCTAGAGTGATAAAGGAATGAGTCCTAAAACCTGGGATTGAGTTAGCATTTTAGGACTTCTGTTTCCCTTGTCTGGAAGTCAATGTTTTTTTTTTTAATGAGTTTTTGTTAGATGTCTAAAATAAAGTCTGTGGTTAACACAAGCTGAAGAGATTATAAAGTTTTGTTCTATGGCATAAAATAAACCAATGCGTACCCCTAGGGCTGACGTGAATGCTTTGAATTGTGATTATTCCTTATTTCATATATACTGTATATATGTAAGTATTAACAATGTATAAATTCCAAAGTAGCTCATAAAATAAGGAATAATCCTACATTACTCATTATTCACATTCAACATGAATTAAGATTAGTTATGAAATGGGGGAGATGGCGACACAGACAGAAAAACATGGCAGCCCGCACTGCTTCGCAAAGCTTTGAATACGTGTGAATAGATCTCCCCAAAGCTTCGATTGGGATTAGTGTTCAGTTATCGAAATGATCTTGCTGAACAAAATGTGTAAATATCATGAACGTGCATTTTCTGCAATAATCCAAAACCTGATGGAAAAATCCCATGGGCTATTTGTCAAGGGAACCCAGGGCGATCTAACTCCCTGGTCGGCCTAAAAACATATGTCATCCCTGGAGCACTCTATTTACCTCCCTAGATTGAATTAGGGTTTACAATCAAACATTTGTGTCTACCCAGGTGCCCTCCAACACGGCATTGAAGTTCGCCGACTCCCACAACATGCTGCTGTTTGAGACGTCGGCCAAGGACCCGAGGGAGAGCCAGAACGTCGACTCCATCTTCATGTCGCTGGCCTGCCGCCTAAAGGCCCAGAAATCCCTGCTCTACAGAGATGTGGAAAGAGAGGACGGGAGGGTCCGACTCACACAAGAGACTGAAACAAAGAGTAATTGTCCGTGTTGAGGAAAAGGAGGAGTGGGAGGCATAATGGAAGGGGAAGAGAGAAGAGTAACTGTACATGTGAAGAAAGAGGAGGAGAGGGATGATGGGAGAGTGAAGCTAAAACAAATCTTTTAAATTAAGTGCAACTTTTCTGGTTTTATGGGGGGTTGAGGCTGATGCTGTAAGCGCAACATGTTTTGCGGAAGAGGCGGTTAGGGTGGAAGCGGCAATGCTTGTACATCTTGAGGATGGAGATAGGGAAGGAGAGAGGGTGGTTAAGATGAGACAATGATGCCTTTTAGAGTAGAAATTCTTCCATTTATTCAAACATACACAGAAACTGAGTAAATATTCGTTCAGTGTGCCCAGTGCACAAGCAAACACAACACCAGAGGTGAGTCATTGTGGATCTACAACAAACAGTCTTGATGTAAAGCTGTTTCCTAAACCAGCCCTGGTTTGGTGTTTGTGACAGTCATTACTAACAGCAACATTCTGAGGCAGAACCCAGTCTTTTTGCTGCCTTGTCCTTATTGATTTTGATCCACATCCTAGCTGAAAGCAGCATTTCACAACCTATTTCTACTGCCTTAAAAAGCTGCCTCTGTCTTGGTTTGACAGTAAGAACTCAGACAGGCAAAAGTAGCATAGAGGTTTCAAGTATTTTAACCACTCGAGATTTATACAGCCAACCAAACACTCTGACAGCCTCTTACTGTATGTGGAGATACAAACTATTTCAAAGGATGAATGAGACTCTTTGTTCGTCTCAGAATTTTAACGTACTTGATATCTATTTGGGACAAGCCTTTACAAGCAGTACAGGTGACTTAAAATCACTGTGAGGTCACAAATACAGGGGGAAGATGGGAACACACTTCCCATAGCAAGCGTTCCCAAGCCAGATAAGATACATATTCTCACCAGCGTGTTGTGGGTTGACTCCAGGGCCTCTTACCAGTTGGACATGCCCGGAAAACCTCCAAATGAAGGCGTCAAGGAGACATCCCGATCAGATTGCTGAACCACTTCAGCTGACCCCTTTTGACGCAAAGGAGCAGTGGCTCTACTCTGAGCTCCCACCAGATGTCTGAGCTCCTCACCCTATCTCTGAGGCTGAGCCCAGCCACCATACAAAGGCAACTCATTTTGGCCACTTGTATCCACAATCCTTCACTACCCACCGTCACTACCCAAAGTTCATGACCATAGGTGAGGGTCAGAATGTAGATGGACTGATAGATTGAAAGCTTTGCCTTAAGGCTCAGCTCCATCTTAACCACAATGATGCAGTACATAACTGCAGATGCCGCACTGAGCTGCCAGCCCATCTCCTGCTCCATTTAACCTTCACACATGAACAAGATCCCGAGATAGTTAAACTCACACTCTTAGGGTAGCGACACACATCCAACCCAGAGGGTGCCGTCCACAATTTTCTGGCAGAGAACCATGACCTCAGACTTAGAGGTACTGACTCTCATCCCAATCTCTTTAAACTCGGCTGCAAACCACTACAGTGCATGCCGAAGGACACGGACTGATGAAGCCAACAGAACCACATCATCTGCAAAGAGCAGATTCGCAATTCTGAGGGCCCTGAACAGGTCACTCTCCTCCCCCTGGTTGTGCCTCGAGATCCTGTTCGTGAAAATCACAAACAAGATCAGTGACAAGGGACAACCCTGGTGGAGGTCAACACCCACTGGAAACGTGTTTGACTTCGTGTCGAGTATACGGATACAGCTCTCGTTTTGATTATACAAGGACCGGGTGGCTATTAGCAATGACCCCCGGTACCCCATATTCACCTATATTCACACATAGAATATATAAAAAAGTCCAAGTGTGTTCAAAGAACCTATGCAGGAAGACCTTGACAACAAGTTTTCCTGAAAGCGGAGCATCTAGAGGTTGTCAGGCAGCATGTCACTGATTGATTTAGAGGATGTAAGATCCTCTTACCCTGACGCAGGAGAAATGCACTCTCCTACAAGAAGGGCCGTCAAGGCGAGGCTCCTGTTTATCACCTAATCCCGATGTAAACATATCCCCTCTATGCTTACCCTCTGGCACAGTGGCTTTTACAGCTTCCCTTTTGTGTGCAAATGCAAAATCACCCAGTATGTGACTTTGAGATAGCCAGTCAGCCACATATTCAAAGTAAAGGCCTGTCTGTCTGTCTCAGACGATGTGCTATCCACATCAAAATCACTGCCTCCAGTCTCAGAGAGGACAGGGAACATGACAGAAAACTGTGACCCCTGTATAGATACTGGATATACAGTATTTATACTGCTATGGTATGAGTGGACTGTTATTAAGCCTGGTGTCTGTGTAAGGGAATGAGTCCGATACATAAATGATACAGGCTGCATGAAACACTGTAGAAAGCCATATTTATTATTTAATGTATGCAGTGTACTTTACATTAAGATAGCTCCCAGCTAGGTTGTGGACGGAAGAAAACACCATAAATAACTCAGTGCTGGAGCTCCTTTGTAATGAGGCATCAATCCGCACGCCTGACTGTGATGCTGTCACTTTGATATAGCAGCACACTCACCATATCTTACCCCATTTTAACACTGTAACCTACTTTTGCAATCCTATAAATACACTTGGATGGCATATGTGAAAAAAAATTAGATCAGTGAGCAATTTAGACTAGTGCTCCCTCCAAGCTGTCAGTCTGATGGCCTAATTAATTTATCCCATTGAGCCATTTAAATACTGTGCAAATCCAAGTGAAATCCATACAGCTATTGTCTGAGCTGTATCAAGTGTTCCAGATTTTCATTCAGAAATCCTTCAGTTTCAAACATGTTTGTATCAGAAGCAGCAGGATCAAGCAGGTGAATAAAATGACATTAAAACTTCAGGAAAAGTCCCTTTCATTCTCATTGTATGTATTAGTGACATGCAACCCAGAGCCATCAAAACACAAAAAACAGGATAACATTCATCCATTTTCTAAAACACTTGTTCTGTTTAGGGTCCGCAAATTAGTTATTAGGTCATTAAATGTGCTATCGTGATAAGCCTCACAGATGTGGGTCAGTAGGTCCCTGCTACACCCAATAGTAGGTGTCATAAATTCACATGGTCAGTCACTGAAAGACGGAATAAAAGGTGATGACAGCGACCTCTAAAGCTTTATTCACACCAGATCAGGCATTGTGGCCATTTGTGGCCAGTCACTTTAATGGCCCATTATCTGCGACGATTAACATCTTTTGCTTCCTCATGGCTGGGTTGTACAGCTCTGGATCGCTGGTCACGTGATACGCAACTGCCGTGTGATGTCAGTTAGCATTTCTTCAAATCTTGACTCTATGTCTGCTTTACCACTGCAGGCTGGAACCTTTTTTTTCAGCACTCGCATCCGCAGCCCAAATGCACTACCTACATCCAAAATGAATAGATTTTAGAAATGAATGAATGAAAAGACTTTATTTTGCCACACTGCCTCATCTGGCATGCCTGTTTCACTTTCTTTTGTTTTTTTGCGTCATTTTAAGCCAAAACATGATGTTTTTCCCTAAACTTATCTAAGTGGTTTTGTTGCCTAAACCTAAAGAAGCTGTTTAGTTAGTTAGTTTGTTAGAACGTGTTGCTTTTAAATTTTGCTTTCACTATTACAACATAGTAGTCTAGGTATAGGAGGCTCCTACTGACCCATATTTATCATGTCTATAGCAGCTGATAATGGCCTGACAACAGTCGAATCGGGTGACAGGACTGTAGGGGGGCTGGGTCATTTCATATCACATCCCAGCACATTAGTACATGAGAGGAGGAGTACACCCTACAGCTGTTTTTCTGTTAATATCTCTGGCTCTGTTTACCATTAGGTTAGCAAAACCTGGCTAATTTAGTCGCTGTTATACATGTGAGACAACTGTACTACTGTAATGTGCCTGTATTTCCATTAATAACTTAGTGGACCTGAATGAAAAAAATGACATGGTTTCAAATGATTGAATAAGGAAGGTATAAGTAAGATCTCGTATTTAGCCTTTATTACTCATTACAGTTATGAATTTTACATATTGCCTAAAAGCTAGAGTTGATAATCTGGGGAAACTATTATATAATAAACATTATATAATTATAATATAAGATTGCGGTGACGCACAATGAGTGCACAGGCAGAGTGTGCGCGAGTAGTCGCAGCTGTCGAATGTAATGACAATTTCAACATATATAAGAAAAATGTTTTTGAACCCCTTGATTTACGTCCTCTTTCCATTTTCTTTTTCAAACATTTGAAATTGTGAACAATTTGTATTTTATCCAGGTCTACAAGTTCAGAATACAAATGTACAGTATTGCTTGCCTTCCCTTTCCCCTGTACATACTAGGTTTTATTTCTTATTATATTTTGCAGGGTTTATTATGTTTTGTTTTGAGTTGAGTTGATTTGCAGCTTTTTTTAAAAAAAAAAATAACCCATGTTTGCTCTTAAAGGGATGTCTTGACATTTTGAAATTTACTCTGGTGTTTTTATCTGTGAAAAGTCAAAGTTCTGTATGTGGCATTAATATACTGTATATCAGTATGGGGAATGGATCCGTGTGAGATCAGGGCACAATCTCTTGAGTTGTAAAGGGTCATGGCAATTAAATTATTAGTTCATCAGAAATGATAATGATAATAATAATCAATGAATTGTTTATGTAATTTTTCGAGCAAAAACTCCAAAACTGGTTTCAGCTTCTCAGATGTGAATATATGCTTGTTTCCTTTGTTTTATTTGACGGTAAACTGACTATCTTTGGGTTTGGGGCTGTTGGTCTGGCAATATAAGACATCTGAATAAGCCAACCTGGGATTTGCAAAAATCTGATCAGCATTTTTCACAATATTTTTGACAATTTTTCACATTTTTTAACACCAAATCAGTACTGAAAATAATTTCAGTGCTACAGGGTGAAACGCAACAGCAGGTTGTCTTTATATGCATAACCTTCAGGTAATGTACTGTATATAATAGTGCTGGTGCAGGTTAGATTGTTAGCGAGCTATTTTCAGCATTCAAGTAAACTGTCAGCCTTCAGCTGTCCTGTGATTGATTTCAACTTTATTTCAACACGTTTACTCTCCAATAAAAATTATAACAGTGTACAATTTACTAATGTTTATCAACATAAATTTAATTAGAGAAATAATATTGTAAATGTGATGCTTAAAGGTACAGTGTGTAGGATTTGGTGGCATCTGGTGTGGTTGCAACCGAGTGCCCCTCTGCTCACTCCTCCCTTTCCAAGACTGTAGTAACGTGAGCCACCGAGTGCAAAACCGTGGTAACGCCATTTGCCTTGCTCAGAGGTCATCCTTACCATAATAAAGCTCTTTTAGGAGTGTTGTAAATCAGACAGCAGTTGGTGGTATTACGGTGTTGTACTCTGAGGCTCATGTTAACGCAGATTCACAAGCGTGTCGGAGAACTTTCGTGGCCTTCAGGTAACGAAAAAACGTGAAAGGCTCTCTCTAGAGCGAGAGTTTGGTTTGTCCGATCTGGGCTACTGTAGAAACATGGCATTGCAACATGGTGGACTCTGTGAAGAGGACCTGCACCCTATGTAGATATGAAGGACGAAGTTTATAAAAATGATTAGTTTCAGGTGATTATACAAAAACATAATTACATAATATTATATTCCATTTCTGCTAATAGAGCTAACAGAATGTTACACACTGTTCCTTTAAATGATCAGCATAAATCCCAGCATGAAAATACATTATAGACATTAAAGCCAACTGCAGACAAGAAACTTGAAACCAAGTCACGTTTTAATTATTACAGGTTTATTGTCTGTAAGTCTTTATCTGCTTTTATGTGTCTCTTCAACTTTCACTCTTAGTTTTTATTTCTAACTCTAAAGATTTTTAGAGCCTATTTTGAAAAGTGGTTAAGTACTAATAGACCACCCGTGTCAAAAATCCATTGGCTAAACTTCCTTTTTATGGATAACAGTTCATCTTTTTACAACACAGTCTCAGGGCAGTTCGTGAAAAGTCACAGAATGTAATCTATTTGATTCATGTACATAGACATGAATTTCCTTTTTTTTCATGACACTCTACACGACTTTCAATAACATATTTTTTGTGCTTTTTCCTATGAACATCCAGCAACACATGACACACATCAATTCCCGCTCCAGGCTTTTCAAAGTAAAAGTACTTAGCTAGGTTTAGGAATACCCTGGTTAGGCTTAGGCAACAAAACTGCTTAGGTTTAGGAAAAGATTGACTTGGTTATACTTAAGCAACAAAACTACATAGTCTTAGGAATAGATCGACTTGGTTAGGCTTGGGTAACAATCTACTTAGTTTTAGGAAAAGATTGACTTTGTTAGGCTTAGGCAACAAACTACTTAGTTAGGTTTAGGCAACAAACTACTTAGTTAGGTTTGGGAAGAGATTGACTTGGTTAGGCTTAGGCAACAAAACTACTTCGTTTTAGGAAAAGATCAACTTTATCAGGTTTAGGCAACAAACTACTTAGGTTTAGGAATAGATCGACTTGGTTAGGTGTAGGCAACAAAATACTTAGGTTTAGGAAAAGATGAACTTGGTTAGGTTTAGGCAACAAAACTAGTTAGGTTTAAGAAAAGATCACAGTTTTGGTTTAAATAACACCAGAAGTGCCGTAACTTAAGTACAGAAGTTACGTGACGAATAAATCAACGCTGACTTCTGGTTTCACACAGGACACAAACACCGGCCTCATGGGTGAAAGTTCAGTGTTTTCTGACCCACCCATCCACCCTGAGCACCTTCCTATGCGATGTTTGCCACTCTTTATACCTCCCGGTTCACAGTTACATGAATTACATACAAACTGATTTCATGCTGACCATCATAAATGTGTCTTTTCTATTGTGTCTATGTACACAAATCAATGCATTTGATTTTTTGACTATTTCACAAACCGCTGTGTGACTGGGCTGCTATTTCACATGGGGTTAATATTAATTCATACTGTATGAGCTCCATTGAGCTTAATTTGACACCACAGAAGTTGGAGGTCAGTCAGCCAGAGAACAGCAGCCCTCTGCTCAAAGACTCTTCAGCATGATGGATGCCTGTCTCACCCTTAAAATGCAGTATATACTGTACTACCTAGCCAATACTCCAACAACTCTGAGATTAAAAGTCAAAATGCCAAGTTACTCCTTTAACAAAAGTGTGGCGTTACTTGATTTTTATGTCATACTATCATGATAACTGTTAAATCTGAGATGATAATGTGTCTTGGCTGTGAGTTTCTTATTGTTTTGGACTGTATCAGATTTGTCTTCGACTATATGTTTCATATGTAACATTGTCGTTGTTACAATCTCACAAAGGGACTTCTGATAAAACTGCTGAAGAAGCTTCACTCGACTCCTCATTCTTTGGAGACCAGTTCAGTCAATCTACACTCAGAGTTTTTAGGTAAGCTTTTGAGATCATGCGCCCCAGAAGCATTAACCATGATGAAGTTTTCAGTAACATGTCTGTTTTGGCCATGTGTCCTGACTAAGGTATTTACTGTTTAGCCTATTTCTCTCCCACACACAGGAACTTCAGATTTCATGTCTGCTTTTCCGTTCTCATACTCTTTCTCTCTGTCCTGTATCTTATTTCACCCTTCATTTGTCACCCTGTTTCTACTGACCTTTAAATCTATTTCTGTCCTGATCTTTCTATAGTTTATCCCTATACGTCCTTCTGTGCCTGTCTCATATCTCACTCTCAGAGCTTCTATATTTCAGTGACCCATAATACTTCCTAAATCCTTCTCTGCCTCCATGCATCACACTTTCTGAACCAGTCTTTCTGTTTCTACCTTTCCCTCTCTGTCTCCAAACGTGGCTTGTGGCTATTCCTCGTCTTTGGCTCAAAAATTTAATTCTCATGCAGATCATGTGTCTATTAATGGGTGTAGCAGACGAGCAGTGTTGAATGTTGAGAGTGTGACAGAGAGGTAAAACCTTAAATTTAATTACCTTCTTCTTTGTACTGACCCTCTAAGACTACCAGGGATTACTGAGACAAACTGCAAATACAGATGTCTGCAAGCATCAAATGCACAATTAAAACACGGCGTTATAGAGAACATGGTTAGACATTTGGACGTTTTGCGGGCATGTTATAAATTCAGTAATGTTGAGATATTCCAGTGAGCGGGGGGGTTTCTTGGAGTGGATAATGTGGTTTGGCAGGTCAGCTATCCAAAGACAGACAGCTGATCGGAAACAAACCGCCAGTGATTTTAATACCAATTCCTATGAGAGTTACTCAATGGCGCTTTAAGCTAAAATGGCTCGACTGCAGAATGATCGCTCTTCCAGCAATCTTCCTCATCTCTCAGAGGGGCCCGTAGAGCAGGCGCAGTAGCGTTTCCTTTAACCCCACCCCCTGTCCTTGGTGTTTCCCAATGTAAGTCTACAGGAAAAAGTATTTTGGGCCCAATGGCATAACGTGACGGACATGGAAGTTGTAATTCCACCGTTTGGCCACTGTTTCAAAGTCTGGTGCTCCTCCTGGAGGCTTGAGTGACCCTCAGTGACAAAGTAAACACAGTTAACACCCCTTAAAACTCAGATAGCCCACCAGCCGCCCGGATGCTATTCTGTCTTTCAGAGGTTGTTGTGGGCTAAATTTGGCACAAACCATGTCAAGAACGCGGTTTGTACCAAAGGAAGAACGCTAAATAACGCTATAAAGTTGCACTAAATTTTGGCAATGAAAAACTGGCATGGCCATTTCCAAAGGGATCCCTTGACCTCTGACCTCAAGATGTGTGAATGAAAATGGGTTCTATGGATACCACCAAGTCTCCCCTTTACAGAAATGCCCACTTTATGATGATCATGTACATTTTTTGATTGTAGTATACTGCAAATGTATGATTGTCAAAATGATGTTTGAATATTTCTGCATACTGGGGTCCATAAACAGTCTTGAATTACATAAATTGGGTATCACTGTAAAGATGAGACTCTTATGGATCCAATGAGCCCAACTGTATTCATGTGTGATGATGTTAGCCCCCATAGTAAGCGTTTCATTGTAGTGAGACCTTTTTTTTTAAATCTGACCTCATTGTATAAAATGACCTGTGGTGACCTCTAGGATAATCACAGCCTCATGAAACATGAACCACAAAATAGAGACCTAGAGCATTCAGAGGACGAATGGCTTTCCTTGCTAGATCGACAGTAAGGGGGTTTCTAGGTATCTTCACTGAAAAATGCAATTGTTGCATAAATTTAAAAATGTCAAAATTTTTTGATACCAAAAAAGTTAAAAAAAATGGTTATATTTAGCAGTGACTTTGTGTGAAAATATGGTATCAACCCCAAAATTGCTGTAACAACTTATGAGAAATACGTGAGCATAGTGATGACAGTCACAAACTTATATATAATGTTCTACGCCCTTATACACTCTCACAATTAATTTTGATTCATTCATTCATTTTTTTAATTTTTATTTCTTATTCATGACAACTTGACACACAGTGCTGCACTGCATCTCAAATGAATCTTCAGGTTCCCAGCTTTAAGATGATGAACATCACTTGACATTGACTGTTGACTATTTATCTACCTCTGAACATCCCCTGTCCCCCACCACTACAAAAACAGAGGGCGCAATTGTAAGTGATGTATCTCATCATCCCGTTGGTGGAGGGCTTTGGTGATATGTTTCCACAGTGGGTGGTGGTGGGGTTGAGGAACCAAAGATCATGACAAGAGAACCTAATTATCTGTCAGAAAAAAAAAAAGAAATCACCAATAATGCTTCATATTTTTACTTCTGAAGTAAGGTGAGGCATAGAAACATGTATAGGCCTATAAATTAAAATATTTTGAAGGCAAAGCTCAACAATCTCTTGCATTTTCCAGAGAATTGCTCTTGTAAAACAAACATGTTATAGACAGAAAGGCCTCTACATTTTCAAACAACATCATTTTCCAGCCGATTAGACAGACTATTAAATAAGCGTTATCAGATGCTATAAGCCCCATAGATGTGGGTCAATAAGGGCCTACTATACCCACTAGTTGGTTTGATCATATATTCACATGGTGGATCACTGAAAGAAGGTATAAACAAACTCAACAGTGTCTTCTAGGGACCATAATAATTATGACTGGAGCAGAAGTGAAAGTGAGGTGCTGTAGTATAGACAGTGTGAAACTCCATAAGGGGTGGGGGCAATCAATGGGACACAAAACAGGGCTTCAGGACTGTTCACATGTGAGAAATGAACAATGTGTAGTTGTCTTCAAAACACAATGTTTCCCTAGATAAATTTTATTTTTGTTGTCTAAACCTAAAGAAGCTGTAATTTTGTGGCATAAACCTAACTCTTTTTTTCCCTAAATCTAAAGAAGTTGTAGGTTTACTGCCTAAACCTGTTTTTTTTTTTTTTTGCCTAAAACTAAAGAAGTTGTTTTGTTGCCTCAACTTAAAGAAGTTCTAAAGAAGGTGGAGTTTTGTTGCTTAAACCTAACTTTTTCTTAAATACACCTAAAGAAATTGGAGTTTTGTTGCCTAAACATAACTGTGTTTTGCCTAAATCTAAAGAAGTGGTAGTTTTGTTGACTAAATCTAACTGTTTTTTTGCCAAAATCTAAAGAAGTTGTAATTTTGTTGCTTAAACCTAACTTTTTTAACTAAACCTAAAGAAGCTGGAGTTTCCTTGCCTAAACCTAACTGTGTTTTTTTGCCTAAACCTAAAGAAGTTGTAGGTTTGTTGCTTAAACCTAAAAAAGCCCTTTGTCTGTGTTCAAAGCCTGACATTTCATTCAGTTTTACATGTCAGAACATGCTGCTTTTAAGTTTCACTTTAACTCTTTTCAACATAGTAGGTGTGGTAGGCCCCTAATGACCCACATCTATGGCGTTTATAGTGACTGATAATTCCTGTGTAATGACCTGATAATAGTTGAAACTGGTGCAACTGCTCAAAAATACGTTTTATTTCTATTTACACACATTACATACCATTTTCTGTGAAAATCATGTTTTTAATGGATCCATTGGGGGGCATAACCCATTAATATGAAGAAAAAACACCAATAATGCCTTTATTTTGGTGAATATATATTGTGAATTTAAGTAAAGAAGCAACAAGTTCAATATGCGAACATAACTTATAGATAAAGATGTTTCCACTGTCTCAGAGTTAATGATTGTGAGATACTGTGTGATGCTGGGATATTCCCATTAGTTTTCGTGTTGAATAATAGGATGAGGTTCATTGCAGGATACAGACAGCGGTTTATATGGATGAATTGTGCTGCTATGTGAAATAGACATTCCTGTTTATTACCTGTGGAGAGCAGCAATAGTCTCAGATGAGTGTAGCCAGCCTGAGATTTCAGTAGAGGAAGAACGCCGAGACGTCACATGGAGAGATGCAACCAGCAGTAGCTGCTTCACCACTAATCACACAACATTAACATAACTAGCTAGTACAAGCTAAGATAGCCTGCTACATACTTCGCCGTTGATTTACCATACATCCGGAATTACAAATCTGCAAGAAACAAACGCACGATTGAAAGACGGTGCAAAACGGGAAACAACATTACGGTCGCACACAGCTACCGTGGCCTCTTCTTGCATCCAACTGGCAGAGCTATTTGGGCTAGCTAGCGGAGCCAACGGTAGCGAGCTCTGCCTTGGCTAGCGTCAGGCTAGCCAGCTAGCTAGCTAGCTAGCTACTAACATCGCTAACGGTAGTTAGCTAGCTAGCGAGCTGTAGTAACTTGCGTCATGGATGAACTAGTCGTGGAAGTGAGGGGAACAAGTGGGGCCTTTTATAAGGTAAGTCGGTAGCTTTTGTTGAGCTTTGTCATCTCTGTTACCGCGGCGTGCACAAACATTAAGCTCATTAACATAAAACTGTCGTGCCGGAATAACGTTAGCAGAGTTACCTGCTTGTGTCTCCGGGCCTCAGTGCTTGTGTCCAGCCTCCACCGGGACGTGGTGGCTGAAAATCTGTAAACAAAGCTAACGCGAAGATGCTGCTAACCCCAATGCTGCTAGCTAAATGTGCGACTTCTTGGTGATAAATATGTTATTAAATCAATGTAACGTAAATTATTGTAGCGTTGGTAATGTTGGCGTGATTTTAACCTCGTGTTATCTGTAAAGTGATGGGCAGAGGTTGGTAGGGGAGGCACAACTGCCAAAAATCCGTCATGAATTGTGTTTTTCAAAGTACCAGCTAACTTAATTCACTTAATAACAGCAGCAAACGTGGGAGTTTTGCTATGTTTCCCTGGTGGGCAGGTAGTGTGTGTTTTATCAAGGCTGCAGGGAGTTTTGGGGTTATTCTGAAGACGAGTCAACAGTCAGGTATTTTAGGGGATATGTATTAGTTATTTGATCATATTATACCACAGATTAAGGGCAGAGTCTATTAGGAGCTCGTATTTTGTAAAGCAGGGGTCGAGAGTCCATGCGCAGATATTGATATACAGGTGTTGATGCTAAAAGTGTTAGTCAGCTGGGTGTTAGTAACACAATCTGTCCCACAGACAATTGAAGAGTAAATCTGCTCATTAGGCTGTTGCTTCTTTACAAGCAAACAGCCATTTAGGATAGAGTATACCGAGGTAGCCAAAGTGAAAGTACTCATTGAAAATAGTTTTGCTGTGGGGTAAAAATCTTGTATTTAAAGTTTTGTGGATTGTCAAGCTATAATAATGGTTGAAGATCAGATCGGGAGAAAACAAGGAGAGCAAGAAAGACAGAAGGAAGAAACTAGAAATGACTAACAGTATGTTTCATACTTGACAATATTTAGACCTTAGAAATAGGGAGGCTTTCAAAACCAAAGAGGTGGGTGTGGCAGTCTTCCCCTAGAAAGAGACAGACTTTGTTCCTGCTTTCATGTGATTTTAAAACAATGTAAATCACAAGATAATAAATACACTGCAACAGCATTTTGAGTTAAGCTTGTAATTTTATCTTTAAAGTAGCCGTATATTTTTGGCATAATTGGGCAAAAAATTCCATAATAACCTTTCAGCATATTGTAATTAAAGTGCTCTGAGAGAAAACTAGACTTCTGCACCTCCTCATGTTTTCAGGTTTTAGAAAATCTATCTTGTGACAGTATATTTTGGCCAATCACTTGCCTCTTCATTTGCCTCTCTGACATGAACTCGTCATGTGAATCGCTAGCATATCTAATATTCGTCAGTATTTTTTCTTTCTTTCCCGATATCAGATCCAGTATCCTACTCAGAACCCCATTATTTCCAGTGGTTTGTGCTGCACTACGATGGCTTTTTGCTACATCGAGCAAAGCCTGACTTTTGGCGCTGTACACTGATTTGTGCTAAGCCCAGTGGCGAGCACAGCTCAAACATGAGCTCAAACTGTGTGGTGTTGCAAGCCTAGACTGCTTTCTTCTGCTGGTGAATGACATTAATTGTATCTCTATTGTTGTCTGAGTGGACATTGTAGAGCTTATGGACACTGTACAGTGGCAGAAATGGGTTAAATGTAAAAAAATTGCCATAAATTTGGAGAAATATGGGAGAATTGTGACCCCGGGTGGAAACCGTGAGTGGGCAATGACAAATTGGAGTCTCCTGGGAAAATCTGGAGGGTCAGCAAATATGAATATTTTATGATTTTGATTGGTAAACCTATCTGTAAAGCAACGAATAACCACAGCCATCAAATAAGTTTGGCAGAGTGAAGAAAAAAAGTTGGTGACGTTAAATAAAATGGCACGTCTCTCATCCACTGCCTGCCTACTCCAAGTCCCACAGTTGATAGAGGACCAATATATTCACACTAATGATAAACAATAGGTCTACTAGTTTGATTGATCGCACGTATTGTCACAGTAGAAGCCGTGTTGCTGGAATATGAATGTGTATTACAACCATCAGAAAGCGTTATTGTGTAATGAGTGTTGAGTCAGCCTGCGTTGCACTGCACTGTCTAAACTGGACATTAATATAAATCAGTCCTGTCTGAAAAAAAAAGTGGATGCTTTTGGATTTTCCTTGGCTATAAGACAAGTTAAAGGTGGCAACATCAGCACTTTTGTCTCTTAGGTGGGTTTGGTTCTGGCCAAACGTCTGACTTTATAGAAAGAAAGAAAGAAAGAAAGATATTCCTTTATTAGTCCCACAGTGGGGAAATTCAGTTTTACACTCTGTTGTTCACACAGTACATATAAATGTCAATGGAGAGATGTCAGAGTGAGGGGGCTGCTCATGACAAGCGCCCAGAGCAGTTGGGGGTTTGGTGCCTTGCTCAGGGGCACCTCAGCAGTGCCCAAGAGGTAAACTGGCACCTCTCCAGCAACCAGTTGGTCTTGGTCCATGGGGGTCTTGAACCCGTGACGTCCGCGTCCTAACCCAAGTCCTTACAGACTGAGCTACTGCCGCCCCAAACAGTGATTTTTTTTCTTTTTTTTTTTTTTTTTTGGCATTGTGTTTGAATGTTGTTTAATTTTTTGGCAGGTGTCTTTCAAATATAGCACTAAAAGGTGATTAGCCAATTTTTAGAGGATTAGTCTTAACAGGATTCGCAAACTGCACCTTCTACATCATCACAAAGATTGACTTTGCCACCTCTCAACTTTTGCTGCTCGCTGCTGTGGAGCTAGCTATGTAATTAGACTGAGCTGCTATTTTGTTTTCACTTCATTCTACTATATATGAATTTCTGGGGAAAAAAATGAGCTGATGTGGGCTGTGATGCAGAGGTACATTCACAAGCATCGAGTCCGTGTCTGCTGCTCTTCATTTAAACGCTAAAGCAGGCATGGGCAAACTACGGCCCGGGGGCCACATGCGGCCCGTTAAACGTTTTAATCCGGCCCGCCGAACTTGAAAAAATTAAATGAATAAACCTTGTTAATGTTTTATTTTCCCTGTAATTCTGATGTGTCCCCACTAGGAGGCGCACACTAGATTGATTGACTTTGATGGGGTGAAGCCTCTTACTCAACGTTTCCATTTGACTCTTGAACCCAGCATCCCTTCTGTAAGGATGACGTTTCTACTTGACTTGACTCTTTGACCCAGCATCCCTTCTGTAAAGATGAGCGGAGCAAAGAAAAGAAAAGTGGACAGAGAATGTCGAGTGTTCAATAATGAATGGACAACTAAATATTTTTTCATTGAACACCGATCATCTGCTGTTTGCCTGATATGCCAAGAAACTGTGGCGGTTTTTAAAGAGTACAATATTAGCCGTCACTTTGCCACGAAGCACGCTAACCATGCTAGCAAGCTGTCAACAAAAGAACGGGAAGCTGCTGCTCAGAAGTTGGCAGCTAATTTACAGGCTCAACAAAATTTCTTTCACCGGCAAACTGCCATTCAAGAGTCAAGTACCAAGGCCAGTTTTATGCTTTCATTCAAAATAGCAAAAGCCAGCAAACCTCTGTTTGAAGGTGAGTTTTTAAAAGAATGTATGGTGGAGACAGCAGGTATTTTGTGCCCAGAGAGCAAAGACAAGTTCGAAAAAATCAGTTTATCACGCCGGACAGTGACTCTGAAAGGACAAACACGGGGAGAGGACTTGTTTGAGCGGGTGTCTGCTGTCATCAAAAACACGAAGCTCCCTTGGAATAAATTTATCAACGTCACCACAGATGGATCTCCGAATTTAACAGGAAAAAACGCTGGCCTGCTGAGGAGAATCCAGGATCAAGTGAAAGGTGAAAATCCTGACCAGGATGTTATTTTCCTCCACTGCATTATCCACCAGGAATCTCTATGTAAATCAGTATTACAGCTGAATCATGTTGTGAATCCTGTCGTGAAACTCGTCAACTTTATACGCGCAAGGGGACTTCAGCACCGACAGTTCATCACGTTCCTGGGGGAAACTGATGCGGACCACCAGGACTTGCTTTATCACTCCCGTGTCCGCTGGTTAAGTTTGGGCAAAGTGCTACAACGAGTGTGGGAGCTCAAAGAGGAGATCGGTGCATTTTTGGAGCGCCTGGGGAAGGCTGATGAATTTCCTGAGCTGAGCAACAAGAGCTGGCTTTGTGACTTTGCGTTTGCAGTGGACGTATTTTCACACTTGAACGAGCTCAACATCAGACTACAGGGGAAGGATCAGTTTGTACATGACATGTACACAACAGTGAAAGCATTCAAATCCAAGCTGGCTTTGTTCTCCAGGCAAATTTTAAATAAGTCATTCACTCATTTTCCCACGCTAGCCACACTGAAAGAGGCCAGAGCAAAAGTGAAGAAATACAGCGAGTCACTGGATGCGCTGCACGGAGAATTCTGCCGTCGGTTTTCTGACTTCGAAAAAATTGACAAGTCACTTCAATTGGTGGCCTGTCCCCTGTCACAAGACCCCGAAACAGTCCCAGAGGAGCTGCAGCTCGAACTGATCGACCTTCAGTCCAACCCTGTCTTAAAAGAGAAGTTCAACTCTCTGAAACTTAATGACTTTTATGCTTCACTCAATGAAGCTGCGTTTCCAAATCTCCGGAGGACGGCGCAGAAGATGCTGGCGTTGTTCGGCTCGACCTACATGTGTGAACAGACCTTCAGCATCATGACTATCAACAAAGCCAGCCACAGATCCAACTTAACAGACCAACATCTCAGATCCATCCTGAGAATCGCCACAACACAAACTCCAGATTTTGATGTGCTGGCTAAAAAGGGAGACCAGCAACACTGTTCCCATTGAAATTAAAAATAAACTGCTCTGTTGTGTTATGTGAAAAACGCATTTGAAAATAATCAGTTCAATAAGCCTTATATGTTACATGTTAATTCTGTTAAGGAGCACACACAAGTGATGCGCAGGTGAGCGTTCTCAAAATAAACAATGCACGCAGATCAAATATAACGCGCTCCGCAGACTGGCTCGCTGCCACTGTGTAGTTCTTACACTGGTCGTTGTTGACTTTTGGCACTGGAAAAACAAACTGAATAGAAGGAGCTGGACAAGTACATCTGCATCGCCTATTTTGAAATTTTCTCCTTTCATTTCTCCTTTTGAAATAAAGACAGGAAGAGAGTGATGGTGATGATGATATCCTGAAGGATAACAGAACTTTCAGTGCTTTAAAATAGAAATTGTTAGTAACAAAATAGTTGTATTTTATTCATTTAATTTTCAGTGTTTTAAGACTCGTTTCAATCAATAGCTAAATACTGTGGTGTGTCAAAGACAGATATTTTGTTGTAATGCTTTTGTTCATTTTCATTTAAAATTAAAGCATATGTTTTCTCCATATACTATATGTATTTTTTTCTCCGATGAGGTGAGGTTACCAAAACACTCCATCCATCTGCTCCTGGTTCGGCCCCTCTGTCAAATTTCAGAACCCATTGTGGCCCACGAATCAAAAAGTTTGCCCACCCCTGCCCTAAAGGCTCTGTTATACTCTTCTGTACTGAGAACTGATCAGTGTTTTTAGCTGTGACCAGTGGTATCTCACAACTGTTTGCTGTCCTGGCTCCCCATTAAGGTAGGGTAAGAAGGGAGCCAGCAAACTGGGGAAAGTCTCGTGAGATTGTTAAGGTTAAGCGTTGACCTTGAATACTTAAGGTTAGGATAGGTAGTCGGGCAGCGAGTCTCGCAAGAGTTTTTGCAATTTGCAGGCTCCCTTCTAGGGCACAACCCCCACTGACATCAGAACAGCAGAGACTCTATACGTCTTCCATTGTAGACTGAAGTTCAGACTGCACCGTGACCCGTAATTGTCTCTAAATGTAGTACTTGAAGTAGATCAGCGTATTTGATGAAGCCGATGTACTTGCAAGATTCTCACAATTTTTGGGTTGTACCTGCATGGTTGAATGCACTTATTGGAAGCCGCTTTGGATAAAAGTGTCAGCTAAAAAACTATGATGTAATTTAGAAGTCATATCTCCACATTGTACATAGAGCGGTAGGATACAGAGGTGTGTTTCTCACTGCTGTACAGTAGTTCACGTGGTAAGAAACGGGAGTTTGATGTCTGGGTTCAGGTTGTAATCCCTAAAGTGGTACAGTTGGTACAGGTTTTAATAGAGCCAAATAGGATAGGAGGGTATGGCAGATTATTTTTTAATAATTTTGTTGTGTTTGTTGACAAAAAGTTTTGAACCTGAAAGCAGTTTTTAAGACTGTTGCTTCTTATTTGACTAGTCAGTGGTAAGTGAGTGTGTTACTAAGGTTGCTTTCACAAGCCAACATTTAGTCTGTTTTAATCAACTTCTGGTGCAGTTCGTTTGGGTTGTTGTGAACGCAGTAATCGTACGCTGGTGCGGACCTAAACAACCAGTCCAAGACCGATTGCGAGAGGTTGTCTCAGACGTTTCCAAGCGAACCAAAGCACGGGTATTTGTTGAGATGGACACAGGTTTCCATGAGTGGGAGAGGACTGATCTGGACTTCTGCAGAAGACTGATGTTTGCTGGACATCTGGGCTGAAGTGAACATCCAGAATGTGGTAAATAAAGTCCACAATAATAGTGGCGTTTATTAAGTCATTCAAGATAAACCGGAGGAGAAGGGATTCACGTACTCAGTAGATCAGTGCAGAGTCAAAATACTTAGACAACAATACTTCAAAGTCTGTGATTCTGCAAAGAAGAGGCAGCTCCTTCATATTTGGTCTTATACTGTATGTGCACAGTGAAACCGACTCAGACTAAATACAAAACAAACCAAAAGTATAAACTTCACTCTGATTCAGACGAGCCAAACAGAATATTACTTTTGAAAGCATCCTATTATATTAGTCATCAAGTTGTTTATTATGGTCTTTTAGCGATGAATGAGCTTTTAGTCATTAGTTGTTACCTGAAAAAAGATCTCTAAGTGGTCCCATCTCTGGCATCACAATAATTAAATTTTGCCGTGGCCTTTAATGAACAGTCACTGTCAGGAGACTTTTAAGTCATACCAATTTTTACTGAAAATTACACCAATTTGTGTTAAAAATGAAACGATTATTTTTTTTCATGTAATGCATGCTTCCTTCTCCAAGTTAACACCCCCCACCATTCTACAGTAAATGCTTTTTGGGGCGGCAGTAGCTCAGTCCGTAGGGACTTGGCTTGGCAACCGGGGGGTTGCCGGTTCAAGTCCCCATATGGGCCAAGCAGTGGAGTGAGAGGTGCCAGTTTGCCTCTTGAGCAAGGCACCAAACCTCCAACTGCTCGGGGTGCTTGGCATCTCTCCATTAATGCATGTACAGTATGTAGGTCCTGTTTGTGCACGTATGTATTTCAGGTTTGTGTGTACTGTGTCAAAAAAAAAAAAAAAAAGAAATAACAAAAGTGAAAAAATTTAATTTCCCCTCAGGGGATCAATAAAGTGTGTCTTCTTCATCTTCTTGTGATAAGAACAACTCATAGTTTGCTTCTGATGATAGAATAGGAAGCAGATAATCACAATAGTATGTGGACAACTACAACTGCTGTTTTTAAATTAAACCCAATAGGCCATTTCTCGTAAGGATTTAGTAGAAATAACACCACACACATTGTACCTGCCAGCACTATAGCATCTCATACTAAACCATCTACCTTACCTTTTTATTGTAGTTATAGTAGTATAATATGAAACTCAAAACTCTCCTTTTTAAATGTTTACGTCTTTCATCAAGTTGACAGTTGAAGTAGTCCGTCTTTAGTTCTGTGAGGTGTTTTGTACAGGCGTGGTCACAGGTCAAGAAAGGCAGAATGAAAAGCTGCCCTGTATCTCTGGGGATTTCAGGCTCACTTATTGGATTTTCTTTGCTTCATTTCTAACTGTTTGTCAGACTAATGCAACCCATCGACGAGGCTCTCCGTCTCTCTTCCTTCTAGGCATTGCATGTCCTACTTGGAATACTTGACACACATGGACGCTGACTGTGCGTACGGTCAGAGGGAGATGGAGCCAAACCTGAATCGAGCCCAAAGAGAGGAATTTGGGCAGTTTTGTTGCTGACAGCTTTGGGCTTGGGTCAGGCTTTGGTAGCAGAACTGTAACCCTTTGACATGCTTGATGCCAGTATAAAGCTGTAGTGACTACTGGATACTATTCTGGTTTGGTTATTCTAACTGTTGTTATCTCTCCTCTGTGATTCTTGTAGGCCTTTGTGAAGGATGTTCACGAAGGATCGGTCACCGTGGCATTTGAAAACAAGTGAGTAATCCATGCACACAACGAAATACTGTAATATGTAACCTTTCGCCAGTGATGAAATTCACGCTTATTTTTGTAAATGTGTACATGTCCTTCTGTCCCAGTTGGCAGCCAGAGCGTCAAATCCCGATCCAGGACGTGCGTTTTCCTCCTCCAACGGGGTTCTGCAAGGAGATAAACGAGAGCGATGAGGTCGAGGTGGGACTGATTCAACACTATATTATTCAGAACTGTTGCAGAAAATTCATATTACCATCAGATTTGCTTTGTTTAGAAAGCAGAAACAGTGTAGTTGGAGTGCATGGGGAATAAATGCAATAGAATAAAATTCTGTAAACCAAACAGGTTCCTAAGGGTTTTTGTTTCCCATTTTTAGGGATTTTCACAGAAAAAATATGTGAAATTGGAAATAAAGTGTTGATGAACTTTGATATTTGCATGGATTATTTGGTCTCACACAGGAAGACGTTGTTCTGACTACTTCCTTTAGGGATGCCTAATATCAAAAATGTAGTAATCAATACTAATACCAATGAATTCCACGATTCTCCATACCAATTTGATACAACAGTAAAAAAACAAAGTAAACCAATAAAGCACACGTACTTAAACACCCCTTTATAACCATTAGCATACTGGTTTTTGAAAAAAAATACATTTTTACAAGATTACATTTGAACACATCATGATACATCAATTGAACCCGTCAATGGCTCCTCCCGTGTTGAATCTGGCAGGACGAGAGCTAGTTAACGTTAGCTGCTAGCATCCACTAAGTCACAGTCGCGCTAACAGCTAACGGTAACTAGCTCTCATCCTGACGATTTCAACACAGATTTGTTGTTCACAATGTAGCACTATCAGGGAAAAAATATGGTCTGTCCACTGGATGCCTCAACAGTGAGTTTACTGCATCCCTAATACGTTTTCTATCATCGCTGGGACAACAGGACGCTGTAATCCTCGAGTCCTGACGGTGCCTGCGGTACTGTTGAGCAACAAGTACTGTTGTGTTTTTCAGAATTTTGACATTGACTTGGTACTCATGCACCTGTCATTGTGAGGAGAGCTACACATCCACTATTGGGAGATGAAAAGCTGTGAATTAGCAATATTTTCTTATGCCTTCTATTCTAATCGTCTCAGGTTTAGGTGATAGATGTGAAGTTTTGTGATATTTTACTGTGTGTGTGTTTTGCCAGGTCTATTCCAGGGCTAATGACAAGGAGCCTTGTGGATGGTGGCTGGCCAAGGTTCGCATGGTCAAAGGAGAGGTAGGGCTCAGACCGTAGGCTTTCTAAGTCTGGGTTATCATTGTTCAAAGTAGGGGTGGTGTCGAGATATCAGTCCAATCAGAACAGCAGTAAGCTGACAACAGCAATATTCACATCAGTTAGTTTTTATTGGTTCGTATAGCACACTGTTTCAGTATGTCCAGTACACTAAATCATTATTGGAGGCCGCTGTTGATTTTGATGATTGGTGATGTTGGGTTTTTTTTTTTTCCCTTCCCCCCTTTCATTGTCTCTTGCCATATTTTACACTTTATCTCATCTACTGTCTTTTATGCCTCTGGCTCTCTTCCTCTCTCTATGTATTTATGTTATTAAAGCTGATATTTATATTTTATGTATTGGCACACAGTTGTTACTCATTTTTTCCCCCCAGCCCCGCTGTCGCACATTTTGCTTTTTGTAGCATGCACAATTTGAACTGACACCATCTTTGTCTCCATGTATCTGCAGTTTTACGTAATAGAGTACGCTGCATGTGACGCCACACTAAATGAGATAGTGACGCTGGAGAGGTTACGGCCGGTCAACCCCAATAAACCAGCCACCAAAACCACCTTCATCAAGATCAGACTGGATGTACCCGAAGATCTACGGCAGATGTAAGTTTGATCCGTCCCGCACGTACACCTCAGGGCGTGTGAGTAACCTTTTGGTTATAATGATTCATTAGAAGGCTAGCGCAGTGTCTCAGCTCTACAGAAATTCCTGATGAATTGTGCACTCGTGCCTTTTAGGGACATGAATTAACATGACGTGAATTATTTGTGTATCTCTGTGTTGACAGGTGCTCTAAGGAATCAGCACACAAAGACTTTAAAAAGGCCGTGGGAGCGTTCAATGTCACCTACGACTCAGAGAAGAAGCAGCTAGTCATTTTGGTTGGTTGAATCATTTTTTCTGTCCATCACTTAAATTATTTATTATATACATACTCCCAATTCCTTACGCTTCCTTTGATACAGTCTGATTGGGGGCTCCTGTTTGTGATTTCAAATAATATCACATCATTTCATATTCCAAAGTCAGATCCTTTGTGTGAATGACGCGTTGCTTGTTTTTGCAGTCTGTGAATGAGGTCACAACAAAGCGAGCCAATATGATGAGCGACATGCACTTCAGGAGCCTCCGGACCAAACTGTCGCTCATGCTGAGGAACGAAGAGGCCAACAGACAACTGGAGGTAGATCTTTACGCACACGATCATGCTTACGAACTTTTGCAACTTCAAATGTATGCGTGTGTCCTTTTAAGTATGTGTATAATTTGATCATTTTGTAGTTAAAAGTGACTTTATTGAAGTTACTATGAGGAACATATAACTGGTTATTAAGTCAAGTCAGTTTAGGCCAAAATCACAAATCACAGATTTGCCTCAGGGGGCTTTACAGTCTGTGCAGGATGCGACACCCTCTGGTTTTTACGATGTGACCCTCTCATTTGATAAGGAAAAACTCCCCAACCAAAAAACCCCTTTAAACACCGAAAAAAAAGAAAAAAATGGAAGAAACTTCTGGATGTTCAAAAGAGGAGGGATCCCCCTTCCAGGATGGACAGACATGCAATAGATGTTGCGTGTACAGAGTAACAACAAAATGAAAATACTACATAGACAATCCATATGACTAAAATTAATACATATAATGTGAACATAATTGTGTAAGAAGATGGATCCAGCAGAATGTCAATCAGCTTCCCGGCATCACCAAATAGATAGAGCCAGCAACAAGATCTCCTCTTCACTCCAGACAGATAGAGCCAGAGCAGCAAGACCTCCTCTCCATGCCAGATAGAGCTAGAGCAACAAGACCTCCTCTCCATGCCAGATAGAGCTAGAGCAACAAGACCTCCTCTCCATGCCAGATAAATAGAACCAGAGCAACATGGCCTCCTCTCCACACAGATAAATAGAGCCAGAGTAACAAGACCTCCTCTCAATGCCAGATAGAGCTAGAGCAACTAGACCTCCTCTCCACTATGGAACCTTGAGAGAGGAAAAGAATTATGTTTTTAAATCACAGCTGCTTGTTATGAATAGGGCTGTAAGAAAATGTCGATACACTTCATATCACATTATGTTTTGGGATACTGCATAGATTCCTCAAAACGCTGTATTGGTTATTAATTAACATCTTAAAAATAAAGGCTATTCCATCTATTCAGGCTCAGTTTTAAATCATGAGTGAAGATATTGGTGTCATATGGCACTAGAAAACCTGGGGAATCCACCAACCATGTCATACTTTTATGTCATGAAGGAGGCTAAATAACGCTCCAAAGTTATGCTATACTGACCTCAGGATATGTGAATGAAATTGGGTTCTATGGGTACCCACGATTCCCCCCTGTACAGATATGCCCACTTTATGATAATCAGATGCAGTTTGGGGTTTATTCTATGACAGTTTTCCTAAAATTAGATTTGAAAAAAATGTCATTAAGTTGCCTTGCTAACAGTATCACAATACAGTATATTGCAGTATACTGAATCATTACCCTAGTATTTATAACATGTAACTTAGCGCCAGATTCTCGCTAATACATGGCCCCGGTTGTGAAACAGTCTCAATTAAACACTGACACCTCTATATGATCTACATAAATAAACAACACCATCAGCGAAAACATTTCTAGATCTATAGTTATTCTTAATGCCTGGCATTGGAGCCACCAGGTCAGATTCTATACAAAATCGGACAAAACCATACAGGTTCATCTAAAACTCCTTCAGTTCGGACTCTGGCAGCGATGAGGCCACCGCAGACAGACACAGATCTGGCTTCACTGCTGCCTTCGACCTGCAGTCAGAGCTCCAGTGGGTGATGAAGAGCTCCATACCCGGCAACAGCAGCTCCTCCTTCGCCACTGTGCTGTTGGAGGCCTGCTGGAGAGAAGGGACGCATGGCAGAACGAGACCCAGGACTAAACAGGGCAGACTGTCAGACCCTGCTGTAGTAAAATGAGATGTTTTCTAAAGGGACTTAGGAAACACTACCGCTTTTGTATACAGGGATTGCCAAAATCAACACAATGAAAGTTCCTCACAGTAACTTTAAAGGATTGTCCATCAGGATTCACTTAACTCCTACTTACTCAGTTATATTATTTTTGTTGATTTTTTTCTGTTTATCCCTCTGAATGTTTCTACAGAGTTCCAGACAGCTGGCGTCACGGTTTCATGAACAGTTTGCCGTTCGGGATGATCTCATGGGTCTGGCCATAGGGACTCACGGGGCTAACATTCAGCAAGCACGTAAAGTCCCTGGAGTCACTAACATAGACCTGGACGAGGAGACGTGCACCTTTCACATATACGGAGAGGTAGGATGTCTCTATGATACATCGATGAACTGACACACTGATGGATACGTCCATCTTGTGCCTGGATTTAATAGTACAGACCTGAGTGTACAGATGTCTACCTTCCATATAGACCCTTTTACATCTGACGACATGAGTACGTCATGTTGTTAGCTGGAGGCAAAACAAGGAAAGACTAAAGGTGAACACGAATCAACTCAGAGCAGTGGGCTTAAGTTACACATCTAAAATGTCATTTTGCTGTATTGTTAGGTGCCAAAGTCAATGTATACATTAGAGATTACAAACTGTAATTCGAGGGTCTAGTGAGCTACAGTATTGGCGAAACGTTTCCAAGATGGAGAGAAAATGTTGTAGCTATGAGCCATTGACTGCGGTTAGCAGAAGGCTAACTATTCATAACCTTTTCTCACGTTGAAATGCCTCGCCAATATTGTATGACTCTTTTTAACTGACTCTACTGAAGGATAGTTAACTATAGGCATATAAATATTTGAGCTTAGCTAACTAGCTAGCTAACAAGCTAGCCCTTAGTGTAGGCCTTAGTCTGTCAGCGGCGTAGTGGTCGGCTAATCTGGTCTACTCATTTAATGGTAACCATCTCAACTAACACTCATGGTCCCTGAGAGTGAGTGACTGAACATATTGAGAGAAACTAGTATTTTCTTCAGTCATTATTAAGAAAGCAAGCCAACAAAACATGGTTGCCAGCGTTAGCTAAGACGTTCAGAGAATTATTCTGCCTCCAAGTAACGCCCCACCGACAAAATACCTCATCATGTTTACTAAGAGAAAAGGGGTCTGAAAAACAAGTTTCAGAGCTCCTTATTATTTATGTTTTTTATGTCAATGTTGAGGTAATGAAGTGACAGAATGCTGTTGTTTGTCTCAGGACCAGGATGCTGTCCGTATAGCGAGGAGTTTCCTGGAGTTCTCCGAGGATGTCATCAAAGTTCCCCGGAACTTAGTAGGTGAGAAAAATCACTCGACTGAGACGATGAGGTTATCCACGCAGTAACTTTATTCAAGAAACTTCAAAGTCCTCGCAGACTGTGACTGATGATGATTTTTTTTCCCTTTATAGGGAAGGTGATTGGCAAAAACGGGAAACTGATCCAGGAAGTGGTTGATAAGTCCGGGGTGGTTCGGGTTCGTATTGAGCCTGAAAATGACAAAAAGCCCTCAGCAGCAGCAGCGGCAGCAGCAGATGAGGTCAGTGGGAAAGAAAACACCAACGCATCTGCCTACTTAAAGTTACAGGGAACGCAGTAGTATTTCTGAGCCCCAGAGTCCCTTCAGAAAACCCCTCTTTTTACTGCAGCAGGGTCTGACAGTCTGCTGATGGCCTTGTTTGCTTATGTAGGTCATATAGAGGCTTCAGTATTAAATTGAGACTGTTTCATAACCAGTTAAAAGTTCCTCATAGTAACTTTAACAAGACTACAAACAATCATCAACCTCTGATGAAAAATTGAATATATTTTTTACAACTGCTAGTATGCAAAACATGAGAATAGATCAGAATTAAGACTCAAATTGTTCTTTCTCCTTCTGAACCTCTCACAGGGAATGGTGCCATTTGTATTTGTGGGGACCAAGGAAAGCATCTCCAATGCCACAGTGCTGCTGGACTATCACCTTAACTACCTTAAGGTGCGTAAAGTCAGCAGGAATAGTAACATCCTGTTTCAACAGTTTTCATTTTAGACTATTCCGTTTAACTGTGACATAGACGCCTGTATTTGCTGATTGCTTTAACGTTTTTTTGTCGGTAATTACTCCAAGGAAAAAAAAAATTTCAACAGCGCCATAACACTGGCGCATGTTAGACTGCGGCACAAGGCCGTGGATGTTTGTGTCACAGTTTCGGTCTCGGTTTCAGAACCGCTCCACCCCTAGAAGTAACGTCGAGTAGCAACAGCTCATATACTGATCAGCTACAATATTAAGTGCACCCTGACTAGTCTGCAGCCATGCAGCCCCATACACAACAAACTGCGATGCACTGTGTTCTGACACCTTTCTGTCAGAACCAGCATCAACTTTGTCAGCAATTTGAGCAACAGTTGCTCTTCTATTTGAGCGTTGGCTGCCCATGATCCCGTTGCCAGTTGTTTGTTTTTCTTTCCTTGGACAACTTTTGGTAGGTCCTGACCACTGCAGACCAGGAACATCCCACAAGAGCTTCAGTTTTGGAGATGCTCAGACCGTCATCTAGGGGTCACAGTTTGGCCCTTGTCAAAGTTGCTGACATCCTTGCGCTGCCCATTTTTTCTGCTTTCAACACATCAACTTCAAGGACAAACTGTTCACTTGCTGCCTAATATATCCCACCCACTGACAGGTGCCATTGTAACACAATTATCAATGTTATTCACTTCACCTGTCAGTGGTCATAATGTTTTTAATGGTACGGGTGATCGGTGTATGACCTGACTGTTACTGTGAGTAGAGGGCAAACAGAGAACAGGTGAACAGAGAATAGTCTGCATGTGCAACTATAAATTATACCAAAACCATATTTTCTGATCCACTACACTCAAACAGTGATAAAAACAACTTTTAAAATGCTCTAGCTCCAATCCAGAGCCCATCCAGATCCCAATCCAGAGTTTAGGGGGCATCTCTTGGAACTCATGGAGTCACTTGCACTGATGTGCCCAAACAATTTTGCACATTTGCAAATGTAAGCAATATGCTTGCACTGTAGAGCGTCTCCAAATTATCCAACACAATACAATAGTAGTAACTAGAGCATGTTACGGAAAAATGCATTAGCAGAGACCGATATCCATAAACTCTACCCCGGTGTACACTGGGAGGCTCACCACTACTCTTACTTAAAGATATGATTAAATCCATGTGTGTCAACACAGTAATTGCCGTGTTTTTTTATTCTCTGTGCCCACAGGAGGTGGATCAGCTTCGCCTGGAGCGTCTTCAGATCGACGAGCAGCTGAGACAGATAGGAGGGGGAGGCGGAGGAGGAGGAGGGACGGGGCCCCGAAACCTCAAAGACAAAACCTACGTGTTCGACAACGGCATGGGGCTGGGAATGGGGAGAGGAGCGGGAGGAGGCGGAGGAGGAGGAGGGAAGCCCTACGGAGGTGGGGGAGGAAGAGGTGGCAGAGGGCGAAGAGGAGGCGGTGCAGCTTTCGCCTCAGGTACGATAAAACGACTACATCTTGATAGTGAATTCATTAAAACTTGTTTAAATCAATGCTATTCGCATCGTCTTTGAAATGCTGTGCTTGATAAACAAAATGATGTGAAGCTTTAATATACTCATCTCAAGTGTTGGCAGTTACAGTTCGCTCTAAGTGTTCTCATTGGTTTGGATGTGAAAGGCACAATGACTAAGCAACAGAGCTGATGCTCTGGCTCAGATTGAGCTTATTTTCAGCCACAGTTGATGAATGGTAATTACTTCACTTTATGTGCAGAGTGGCCCCATTTCAGGGTAAAATAAGTGTTTCTGGTATTTCAATGGAAAGTACATGAAACATCCAGCTAGTGCAAAGCTAGAAGTACTGAATGGAGAGTCTCTTACTAAAACAAAACAATGAATGGCGTCTTCGCGATGCAGTTTAAATGAGGTTTGACTCTCGGCCCCCCCCCCCCCCCCCCAGGCACCAACTCGGAGGCGTCCAACGCTTCCGAGACGGAGTCAGACCACAAAGACGAGCTCAGCGATTGGTCGCTGGCCCCCACCGAGGAGCTGATGACAGGAGGCGGGACCCTTCCCAGACGGACAGATGGGAGGAAGAGAGGAGGCGGAGGAGGGCCGCGAGGACGAGGGGGGAGAGGAAGAGGAGGAGGAGGGTATAAAGGTAGGAAGTGATCATTGGCTGTCACTGATCTTTCCACAGTGAGTTTGTGTTATTCAGGACGTCTTAACAACCATTTATACAACTATATTCCTAATATGTTTCTACTATTTGACTAGAGATTAAGTTCATTCTGAACATAATGAATGGAGATTATCTTTATTTGAACTTTTTAGATGCTTTTCATTAAGCCATAGCCAGAAGAATAGGAATGAATCACATAATGAGATCCCTACAGTCTTCCTTTGCTAATAAATTATCATGTTGAATGTTCAAGCAGATCTTGACAGAAAGTTAATTATGACACATAGATTCAACCCCATTTTTAGCTGCTTCTTGCCGGGGCTGGGACAATAATACGTATCTCCCAATTCAACACTATCACAATACTTAAGTGTCGTAAGTATTACGATTTATTGTGATTTTTGTTAATAGAAAAATGTAAAAATCTCCAAATTATTACAGTGAAAATGTTTGATTTACAGCATGTATGTAGTCAGAGATGTTCAAAGTCAAATATATCAGGATAATTGTCGGGAATTATTTATTTCATTTTTTTTTACACCAAAAATCAAACAATAGACATTTCCCTCACAAATTATTTGAACTTTCTTTTTAATTTATAGGGGACACGTAATGTTTTATACTTCTGGTGAATATAATCCAATCAATCTGATTTCCATGTATGTGTTTTGTATTGTTTTGTTAACATCTTTAGAAACACTTATACTATACCACTAACTTCATTAAGTCTGGCCGTTGCTAGCTCTCCATCAGCTCTGTTCTCTTAATACACCCATTGTTGGCCTATGCCGATTATGGAAAAAAAAAAGTCAAATAATCGGCCGGCCGATCGACCTCTAGTCGACCTCTACTCCTAATGAATCACTGTTGATCCTCGTGTTAACTCTTCCTGCTTCAGCGTCCTGACCGTGGTCAGAAGGAATAGGGGAGCCACCAGAGTTTTGTTCGGGGACGATAACACTACTAACGCTCCGTCACTTCGTTCAGCAGCAGGGAACAAGACACAGAAAGTGAAGGCAAGCAGTTAGTGCTAAAATAAATGCTGCAGGTCTTCAAGACCAACAGAGGTTTCCTGTGTCTTGTTTCCCTGCTGCTGAGTGAAGTGACGGAGGTTAACTCTGGAGCGACTCCAGCCCTGGAGACCAAAACTACTGTCTCCCCTCTGTCTCCTGACCACGGTCGAGAGGCTGAAACAGCAAGTTAACACTGACAGGCTTCACGAGGTATAACTTTACTAACTACTACTAACTTTACTACGGTTGTAGTGCTTCTGTGTTCTTTGTGTTCGATTCTGAGCCTGAAGAGTGTAGCCACACGTGAGTGCGCATGGGAAACCAACCCGCCATGATTTATACGTGTAAGAAGACACAAACAGTAACTTTTTTGTAAATGTCAGTATATAGTGCTCTACAGTTGTAGCATCAGCCGATTTGACCACAGAGATGAGAGTGACGGCTGGCTGGACCGCATGTTACCGTAATACAATAACGTTTCCTGTCCATGACAGAGTTAGCATGCAGTCGTGATGTCTGGCTCTGCTTCTCCTGCAATGTGTGAAACCCAAAGTGTTTCCACTATTTACTGTGTGTGTACAGTGTTTACCACGCTGGCTTTAACGTGAGGGTGCAGATGTGATTGTGTGTGTGTGTATGAAATATGAGGTGTATATCGGTTCTGGCATTAAAAAAATCAAATTCAACATAAGTGATTTGATTTTTTTTTCCCACCCCTACTACCGGCCATTGAACTGTTGCGTTAGACTACAGGGGCTTTTGAAGGTTTTGACAACATGATGTGACATAGTCAGTGGTTTTTAATGTCACTTTGGTTTGTTTCGTATCTTTATCATCCCCCGAGGCCATGGGAATGAGGATGATGCACTAAAAGTTTTTGTCTGTCTTGGTTTAGGTGACGACATGCAGTGGAGCGAGCCAAGACCTCGTCATATCAGAGACCCCAAGACAAGAGCACAGGAAGACACTCTACAGGTAACACACACATTCACCACTAACATGGTTTAAATCCGAACAATATGTGGGAAACACTTCTCACCAAACACTGTTTCTAAATAGAATGAAAGAAAATGATAGAAACACCCACGGACATCTTTTTTTCTGCTCTGTGCCTGCATTATGTCTCAGAGTAGGGAATCAGTCCAGGCTGACCAGAAACTCAGCGACACATATTTGGTCCTACTTTTAGAGCTAGGAATGAACCCAGGAAATTACTCTCAATCTATCTCAAGCAGGATATAGGATAGATGACATAGTAGGAGAGATGGAGCACAGTGAGCGTATTAAAGGATACCATTTGGACCAAACTTCAATCATTGTGACTGACTTAGCGGAAAACACATGGCATCTCGTCTCTGCATCAAGCAGTTATTTCTGCAGATATTAATCAGACTTTGTTCATACAGCACCTCCAGTATAGTGTGTTAGTAATTAGTAGTGAGACTAAAACATTGATTTGTACGTGTTTCTCTGCATGAACAGCTTATTGATGATAAAAGATCTCTGTAAAGCTTTGACTGTGATGACCTTTTTTTCCCAGGCCAAATGCTGGTGCTCAATGTCAGTATTGATATTTTGATTATTTATTTCATATGATAATCTTTAACCAATGTGTTCCTATTGTTATGGTGTATTTTGAGAGGTTGACGTTACAGAACAGATTTTCTCCAACTGTACAGCTGCATAAGTAAATAGGGTGTAGTTGAAAAGGGATGTGGACAATGGAAGGGAAGCGCCTAGAAGCAGTCAAATAACCTATTTTTATGTGTTTATACTAGGGCTGGGCAATATGGAGAAAACCAAATATCATATTTTTGACCAAATCCCTCGATATCAATATTGCGACGATGGTGTGGGGTGGCCCATTGGTGGTTTTCTGAAATATTTACACAATGAGATTTTGGTAATTAATCATCAGTAATGTGAATATATTGACGGTCTATGTTCAGAAAATGATATCACTTCCCTGTAATGTAGCCGTTAAAACCAGGAAAAGACAACACTTTTGCCATGTTCTGATATCCAAAATCTAAGACAATATCTAATCTCATATCACAATATCAATATTATATTGATATATTGCCCAGACCACTTGACACTTTTTGGTAAATATTGATAAATGTTATGAAAATGCCCCCAACTCTGGAATCTGATTTTTGCTTTTATATCTGTTATATGTCTATATGCATGTTTACATGCTGTAATACTCAAAAAACACTTACTTTTCTCGTACTGACTGTGCTGCAGCACCTCTTTTCACCCTCTATCTGAAACACACCAGGCTCATTCAAGATGAGCCAGGTCTGCAGACTCAATCACCGGTGATCGGCGCACAATGCATGTCGGTTAAATTTGTGTCCGACTCGATTCCGACTTGCACACATGGGCAACGCCAACCCCCCGAGATGGTGGTGGCCGTAGTTTTTAGAGCCAGGTGCCGTAGTTGCTCTCCACCGACTGCAAGACTCAGGGCATGATGGGAAACGCCTGGCTCACGCCTGATCAAAAATCTGATTGGCTCTTAGTTTTGACAGCAAACACCACGCGTTGTAGAAAGTCCAACATTTCTGTATAATTGTAAGATTTAACACTAGATTGTACGATATCCCCATGTTAGGCCATGAAGGTTTCATCTGTTAACAAACGCATCTTGTGATCTCGTCTACTTTCCAGGCGAGACACGGTTCATCTCGAATGAGCGTGTTGTTTGAGCTCGTGCCCCGCCCTCCTGAAAAGCCCAGTCTGCTCTGATTGGTCAGCTGGCCCACTCTGTCGTAATTGATCAACCAAACTAAACTCTCCAGATTCTGCTCCTACTCCGCTCTAGCTAGTTTTGTGTGAGGGTGTGCAAACTAGCCACTAGGCAGGTGTTGTGCAAATATGTTACTTGGTGACATCATTGTGTTACAGACTTCAATTTAGGCATTTCAGCCAGTTCAGGAGCAGTGTTGCTGTGGGGGAGAGGAACTCCCTTTGGTGTGGACTCCGGGTTTTGTAACTTTGCAGACCTTTTACATGACAAAAACTATGTAACACACACAAGGAAAGAGAGGAAGCATAATCCTGTTTAAATTAGGTACCTAGCTTATTTCTCTATATTCTACATATCAGATTTCACCATAGTCTCATACTCCAAACCACAGCTATCTGTAGATCTACAGTACGTCATCAAAATTAGCACTTTGGCTCTCAGTGTTGTTAAACAGTAGTGTCACACACTCTGAGGCAGGAGTATATTTAGTCCTGGCTTAACATTCTTGACACTTGATTAAAAAAAATGGCCCAACTCTCATCCTCCCAAATGGTCTTGATTCCTAACTGATCATTCATGTGATCATATTTCCCGTCCACTTGTATCTGTGAAGCGCGGAACCAGACTGCACTCATTTCCTTTCTCCCACAGATCCGCGTGGACGGCAACAACGAACGCAGCGTGCAGCACTCCTCGGGGGGGCGAGGAGGAGGAGGAGGAGGGCCTTCCTCATCCCAGGGGAGCGTCGGCACCGGCGGCGACGGCCCGTCTCGGCACCACCACCAGAGACCCGTCAGAGACCGAGGGATGAAGAAGGACAAACAGGACGCTCCTCCGCTGGTGAACGGAGTGTCGTAGATGCACCACTGGAGGACCTTCTCACTCATACACACACACAGACACACACACACACACACACACACACACACACACAATCACACACACATACACACACACACAACTCGTCATAACCCATCGTAGAGTCTCTCGCTTTTTTCTTTCTCTGTCTTTGTCCAACACGTGAATACACACATTTCATCAGCATGGAAGAGTTTACCGTAGTGAAGTCGTAGACCAGAGGCCGTCTGGTGTCTGCTGGGCCGCTCTGTTGAGGTCTTTGAGTGCACTGGTCTAGTTTGTTCCTGACTGTTCTGGTATCTCCTAAAAGAAACTGTACTTTTTGGACAAAAGGAAAAGAAGAGGACAGATTTGAAGCTCATCTCTCACAGAGGCCCCATCCTAACCCCAGACACGCTCCCCTACCCATCAAAATCATTGCTTGTTTTTTTTGTTTTGTAAATCAGCTAATTTGGATGATTCTTTTTTTTTTTTTTTTTTGCCACTGCCATGTTTGGACTTTCTCACACCAGAAAAGTGAAATCAAGGGAATAATTGGTTGACTAGGAAACACAGGATTACAGCAGCATGAAAATATGTGTTCCTTCCCTCCTGCTGTAAACATATTTTTACTTTATTGTAGAGATGATCTGGCAGCACACAGTTTCGGGGGGGATATTAGTGTTTCCTGCAGGTTGAGAATTTATTTTTGGTGGTCTAAAGCGCTGAAATCGAACACTTAAACATCTTTATATGGGAAACGCACAATGCTCTCAGGCTGAGAGAAAATGTTTGTAGAAGGCCGTTGTTTTTTTTTTTTTTTTTTTTGTTTTTTGGATAGTCAATTTGAACCCTTATCACCATGTTGACGCTCGAGCGAGTCAAACCTTCCTTTGAGATCAGTAAAGTGGAGAGGAGTTCATGTTTTAAGGCCTAGACACACCAACCTGACATCCAAGAGCTAGCGGCTGTTTGGCCGGCTTTGTCTTGGCCAAAAAGTTGCACCTGAACACACCACAAAGATTACAGCCAACGGCCAGTCAGCATGTAAGTTCTGAATTCTGTATTCATCATTCAAAAAGGGAAATGGGAAGACCGAGGAACAAAGCAGCATTTACTGAGCATTTTTACAAAACTCTCACTCGCCACTTAGCTTCATTCTATGTCATCGAGCAAATATTCACATGTTGGAATGATTAGATGAGATGAGCCGAACAGCCAGTCCAAGTGATTTCTCTCACTGACGATCTCCGCAGCTGATTCAACATGCTGAATCAGCTGAATAATCTCCGACACGTGTGTACGATGTACCACAAAAACTAAGCGCTCACCGAAGGCCCCGAGCTGTTCGTCGACTTGCTGTGTCTGGGCCTTGAGGATGAAACGGAAACAGGTTTGCATGGGCAACGGATACTTATCTCATCATTCAAGTTATGTGTTTTGTTTCCTGTTGCCAAGTAAAAACCCTCCAGTCTCTTGGACTGTAAGGCCAAGCATGAATTCAACAACGTATTAGATATACGGTAACAGTGGGGAAACGTAAATCTGAGGCACTCTGATGTAGATAAACTGTTAAAAAGTGTTTACGTTCGCAAAGATACAAACACCTAAAGGTCGTCAACAGGGTACAAAATGTCACGCACTGCTCTTATATCTCGAATGAATTACCTGTGACCAGGATGCATGACTAGGCCAACAGTGAATCCATGTTAGAAGCCAGACATGAGCGTTCGGTCCATTCAGTCCACATCGTCTCTGTTGGGCCATCTCTGCGTAGCTCCTGAGGTTCTGAAAGATCAGTGTCTGGTCAGACTGTCTCCACCGGGCTGAACGATGTCCGAAATTTACCGTACAAAAAGTAGTTTGAAGTAGGCTACAAGAAGATCATCCGGATTGTTTTTAATAGGGCTGTCCTGAGTACCATTTTTTGGGGTTTTGAAGCTTCAGTGAGTAATATTTGAAGGTTTTTGAAGCAAATACAAATCCTGCAAATAAGCTCAGAACATATAAACAGCAGCATTGTGTGATTCAGTCAGCGGTCTACAGAGATAACGCTGCTCTAAGGGCGCCTGGGGAAAAAAGTAGTCCCGGGATGGCACGTGTTCTGCACGGACTGGCCTTCACACTTTAAAGAAATCACACAAAAATTAGACCCACAGTAGCAAAGGATGTCCAGAAACCAACCTGTATATTCGCACTAGTTTACAGTCGTCACCAAGAAATATTGACTCACGCCTAAAGCCTTTAGTACAGTTGTGGAAAAAAAAAGCTTTATCCTGATACATTCATAGCTACATTGCTGCAGTTGTTCCCAGCAGCACTGGATCTTCTTTTTTTTTTATATATATTATTCTCCCAATACCTGTTAATCTTACTGGTAAAGACCCATCAACAGTACCAGACTGGTAAGAGCCTTTTCAACCTCAGCAGTGGGATATTTCACAGAGAGGGCTTAGGCTGTAACTTAGGCTGTAAACTAGACTTCGTTTAGCTAGTTCCTCTCACTCACATTTAGCAAAGCACTCCCGGTTGGACGCAAGTGACATTAGTACAGTGATTTTTGCTTTCAGACAAACCTGATCAGGCTGCAGGATTAAGGCAACAACATCATGAATGTAGAACTTCCTGTCAGCTGATCACTTGAGCTTTTCTTTAATTTATGAAATCCTTTGTATTTAACCTTTTTGTTTTGCAGTTAGAAAACCTGTTTGAAGTATTACTGTAGAAGAATCCCTGAGGTATACTTTGACAAAATAAAAATTTGGTGTAAGTTTTATCCTTCCTGGTTTTCAAACTTATTCTTGGCCCTTTTGACAGTTTTTGTAATAGTCTTATTTAATTTGGTCATTTCCTGTTGGCTGTATTTTCTAAATGGTAGGATATGCAAGAATTAACACAAAAACACTGTGTAGACTGGTACAAAAACAATGCCTCTCAGTTGTCACTTCTGCCCCACTAGAGGCATGTGGTGGTGTATTTTTCTGGAGGAGTAACCCTCAGTCAATAACGGTGTGCAGCCCGCTCTGGAGGTCAGAGGGCGCCGCTCCGTCACACCCTTCGGCCTCTGATACCGACGCTTAGATACAAAGTGGGGTATTTTTTAGGTATTTCACGGAAGAGAACAGGTTGTGTTTTGTCCCTGCTGCTCTCTGTGCTGTGAGTGCAGCTATGATCATTGTTTCAGTAGTAAATAACAGCGGCGCTGAGCCACAACCAGCAGACAGGAAGTCTGCATTCATTCAAAATCTGGCAACTCACCATCTTCCCACAGGATTACCCAGAGTTGTGCAGAGTTAGTTGTGTGTTTTAGAACACAACTGCCATGAAACAATTAGAAAATAACTTTTTATTCCTCTTATTCACTGCTTTGTTCTCACTAACACCGCTCCCTGTCTTCAGTCACCCTATAGCTCACTCGGCCACTGCTTCCCTCTCTCTCCCCCCCTTTTCGGCTCGTTGATCTATGGAAAAGGGGCCGACTTTGAATGCATTGTGTTTACAAACAGCAACCAACAATGGTTACATATTATACCTTTAATACAACAAGTTTTAACTCGTGACTGTGCATGCCACCTTACTAAGTTAAAGTCAAGTTTAGTGAAACTGCTCTAAGCTCAAAAATAGTCTACAAAGGTTTAACGAAGCAAGATTTTCATCCACAAGTCCAGTTTTCTAAGCCTCCTTTGTGAAATCCTCTGTGTTTACCACAGTCGCAGAGCTGTGTGTCAGTTTTCTGCCACTTCTGTAGGTCATTATGAGGCTTTTTTATCTTAGTGCCTTGGACGTATGCTCCTCCATTTCTGTGAATTTGGTCCATTCTGAAAATAACTTTGTTTAACCAGTGCAGGTGTTCAGACATCAAACATCAAACTAATGTGTTGACTTCAAGCTCTCATCTTGAGGTGTACCAACCTGCTGTTCGGTTGTTGCTGACTTCATAAATCTGCATGGAAATATCCTTAATGGCATCATCATCGCCATCAAAATAAATAGAGAACAATGTAGGTGGCATGAAGGCCATGAAGATCATGTACATTCACAGTTGTCCCAAATTGTACCCTGAATTTAAACTGAGTGCAGTAACTTAGAAAAGCTAGGGTAGGAAGTTGATTGATGGGAGTGATAATAGCATTAGTTTAAATTTAAAAAAAAATGTGAGGTCACTGTAAAACAAAAAAGCAAAGCAAAAAAAAAATTGTGGAAGTTTCTCTGTGCATTTGTAGGCTTAGTGATATTTCACAAAATTATTGTATTACATCAGAACTCACTGTAAAAAGTGTGTTTTTTAGGACTCAAGTACTGAACAGGTCAAATCTGTCCCTGAAGGGTTTTTTGTTTAAATTTTTGTAAATACTCTCATTTGCATTCTTGCAAAAAGTTGACAAGAAGATGGATATCAGTCTTTGTACAGTAAAGCAAGCCTGTTAGCCTAGCTTAGCATAAAGAAACAGGGATAAACAGCTACCCTGCCTCTGTCCAAAGGTAACAAAATCTGCCTACCAGCACCCCAGAAAGCTTGCTTATTAACATTTCATTTGTTTCTAGCCTTCATGCTACGCTAACTAGCTGATGCCGTACATTTATCTAAAATAGTATGTTAAATATGAAGCTAGAACCAGAAGGTGATTAGCTTAGTTTAGCTAGAAATGGGGAAACGGCTAGCTTGGCTCTGTCCAAAATTTGCCTTCTAGCACTTCTGAAGCTCACTAGTGGTTTTATCGTGTGCCAACTGTGTAGTTCTTGGCCAGGGACAGTGACTTTCTAGCTAGCTATTTTCCTGCGCTTGCAGTTTTTATGCTAAGCTAAGCTAACTGATGGTTGCTCCCAGCATCATACTTTAGATATGAGTGGTATCAATCTTCTCATTGAACTCTCCGGCAAGGAAACGTCTAAAAATATTGAACTATTCCTTTAAAAAAATAGTGGTCCTTAGGAGCGTCTTCAGTTAGCATAGCATAGCTTAACGTTACTTTACAATATGTTGATCAACTTTTAGCTAGGCAGACCCCCAAAAAATGCTGGACTTCATCTTCAATAGGTAATTAAAATCTTTAAGATTTACACATAATATACGCTGATGTTCATTTTTGACTTATAGCTAGATAGCCACGAATGCTCAGAGAAACCTCCACCATACTTTGTGTGACATGTGCCTTTAATTGTGGCTAGTATCACAACCTAGACTTGTAAATCAGGGATCATGAGACATTGATAATGGACCAGATGTGTAAAGATGGCTGCTTCCTGCCGTGACATCGCTGATTCACCCTGGGTCAACAAGTGTTTCCGAGCTTCCTTTAAACTGAAAGGGTGGGTCCGGGAACCTGCCTGCTTTAACCACCTGATCCTGTTTAAACACTGAAGGTGTTGTTTCCTTGTACAGTCGACGAACGTAAAGCCCGTTGCTCCTGACCTGGTTCAACTGATCTGTAAAATGGATTCAGTTGCTTTTGTAGACCAGTGCAGTTCGTGACTTTGAGTCGCATCTTTGGTTCTGTTCCACAGTCAAAGACGGCTAATTGTCCACACCTAAAATGTAATCTGGAGATGCAACGTGGTCTAACTTCCTTCCCTTGTCCTCTTTCCTTCTCGGTACTGAAGTAATGAAAGGAACTGAAATGATTTCAGATGTTGAGCCAGGTCTTATCTTTTACCAGAGATCAGTGTACCTTTCCAGTCTTGCGATGCATGTACATCTTTATTATGGATTTTGTAGACTTTCAGTAGTTTCGGACACGGTAAAAGAAAAAAAAGACATAAGTTAAGTTTTTTTTTAAAATCAGTGTTACATCATCTCATTTCTCCTTAAGTACAGCTGGAGTCGCCAGAGTTCTGACAACCATCAACTTAGAATCGGTGACACGGGGGGAACTTTTACCTTTTAGAAAATGTCACAAGAAACCGTTACGTAACATGTGTAATGAATCATGAAACTGGCTTTTTTTTTTCTAGAAGTTCATCTTTCTTTTTCAGAAAAATATTACTGGTGTCAATTTCTCTCTCATTAACCTGTTAGGACCTTTGCTTTCACTAGCCGTTCACTCTGTTGCATTTTTATCCCAGTAAGCATCCTCTGCAGTGCATCGACAACTGGCTCCATGTGAAAGTAACCTCTATATTGTCAATAGAGCAGCAACAGTATGGAGTTGCATTGTATTGTAAAGAAAACAAAAAAAATGTTGGGGAAATTAGAGGGGAGGGTGGCATACTGTATATAATGATGTCATTATTTGTCTGAGAAAAGATTTGTACTATTGTTTCAAATGTGCACTTATCCTGATATTTTCTTTTTTGCTGTTTAATATCGGTCAAATGCTAGAGCTCTTGATAATAAACTTAAATGATGTGTGGAAAAAATAGTATCCTCTATAGCAGGGTTGAGTCACACACAGCTGTCATTAATAATGAAATGTCCAGAGTGCTGCAGAACATTACCGAAAGAGGGTGTTAGTTTCTTATTTGATAGGGAAAATCCACCCTAAAACTGAATTCATTAATAAAACACACAGGGACTGAATTTCCCTTTTGAGACAAGCCCGGTCATGTGATGTGTGAGACAGGCTTGGTTGGCATAGCGACAGTGTTTTTAGTGGAAGTTTGGGTTCATTTTCTGGTTACGACCAAGTTAGCAAAACAATGAAATTGGTCCAATACGTGTATTAAAAGGGTCATATCATGCTTTAATCTTCAAGAAACGCATTATTTTCCACATACTGTGTCTGAATCAGCCTGTTTTCACCCCGAAACGCTTTGTTTTAGCGCCTGTCTCTTTAAGAAGCCCTTTGTAGTGGCCCTTTAAAATAGGTCAGTAATTATAAAGTACACTCAAAGTCCACTTACTAGTTTTTTTGAGGGCTTTCAGCCACATCTCACAGCCTTCCTCTGGACATTAAGTTTGCTCAGTTGTATCATATAATCATTGTTCTGTTCGGACATGATGCAGCTCTGAAAAAGCTAGAGTGCACTTAATTATTTTAAGCTAAAACCCCCAAATCATAGCGAGTAGTTATGATTTAAAAGAATCGAGAAGAACCAGGAAGTTAGCATCGCCCTGGGTTCCCTTGGCAAAAACCCAGTGGGATTTCTCCGTTGGGTTTTGGATTATTGCAGAAAGTAAGCTCTGTGATACTTGCGTGTCTTGTTCAGTAAAATTATCACAAATGTTTTCACAATTTTAGGATTTTTGTAGATTAAATGCAGTAGCCAGAAGAGCAAATGTTAGGCTATAAACAAACTACACCACGGTCATATAAACCTGAGTATACACAACGAGGCGAATGGGATATTTTATGTATTTTATATCATAGAATCATTGTCATGGTCAGTCGCATATTTAGGGTTGAGTCGCGGGGGCTCCAGCAGGGGACCCCAAACTTCCCTTTCTCGGGCCACATTAACCAGCTCTGACTGGGGGATCCCGAGGCGTTCCCAGGCCAGTGTGGAGATGTAACCTATCTAGTCCTGGGTGATCCCTATGGCCTCCTCCCAGCTGGTTGTGCCTGGAACACCTCCCTAGGGAGGCGCCCGGGGGGCATCCTTACCAGCTGCCCGAACCACCTCAACTGGCTCCTATCTACACCAAAGGAGCAGCGGCTCTACTCCGAGTCCCTCACGGATGGCTGAGCTTCTCACCCAGAAAACCAATTTTGACCCCTTGTACCTGCGATGTAGTTCTTTGGGTCAGCCCTCATGACCATAGGTGAGAGTAGGAACGAAGATCGACCGATAGATCGAGAGCTTTCCAGCTCAGCTGCGGTAAAGCGAATGCAATAGCTCCCCCGCTACTCAGATTCTCCGGCCAATCTCACGTTCCATCGTCCCCTCACTCGCCCCGAGGTACATGAATTATAGAATAAAATGTTAAAATCTCTTCAGCTTGTGGTAACCACAGACCTTCATTCAGGCTTCTAACTAAAACCCCATTCAGACAACCCATTGACTTCCAGACAAGGGAACCAGAAGTGCTAAAACGCAAACTCATTTCCAGGTTTTAGGACTCGTTCCTGTCGCACTCTATAGATCAGACATTTTTTTGAAATTACGCGTACTTTCTAAAACACCATCACCTTAAGCCAATGGACACGTCATATTTCATTTGTTTATTTCGAAGACAAACTGAAGACAAAATGTAAAAACGCAAGTCTCCTGTAGCACCACAACTTGTCTTCACATTTGTGGTTGTGTACAGATTCAACAAATGAGATACAACTCATCAGTTGCAGTATTTGCCTTTACAGGTGTAAGTAGAATTTTTTGCATGTTTTAAGCTAATCATCTTCTTGTGTGTCAATTCGCACAGACATGGAAGTGTTATCGATTTTGTCTGTATTTTCCAAAATCGTAACAGTTTTTTCAACATTGTAAAGAAAGCACGTATTGGTCTGCCTCTAGCACGTGCCTCCTACATTAACTGAAGTAAGCTACAGTATGTGAATAAAGTTTTATGGTGGATTTTCCCTTTAGTGTCAAGGATATAAAAGAGTCATTGGTCATTCCCTCTCATGTATAGAGACCCAGCTTGTGTTTTTTTCAGTCACCACAATGATGGATAATGACAGGTGTTTCCCTTAGATGAACATTTTATTATTATTTTCTTTTCGAGTCCAGTTGCTCTTGAATGGACAAAATAACAACCACATGCAAGTTTTGAGAGTGTTTACAGGCCTTGAGTTCACATCAGCTCTGTTGTGTCACGTCAGAGACGATGAATTTCTGTGCATCCGTGGCTGAGCTTCAACCTGCTTGTGGGTGTATTTGATCGTGCCTCCAAACACCAGGTTTAGAGTGTACGCTAGACTTTTTCAGCTGAAATTCAACCAACAGAAGCAGTTTAATGGCTTTTTTTTTCTGTGCTTTGGTTTGATTTTTTTAGGGGCATTTTTAGGGATTACAAACCGTAATGCTAGACCGAGACTTGTACTATAGTGGGAAATGTACATTAAAAAAAAAAAAAAAAAAAAAGATGAGGGAGGACTGTTGCATGCTGACCAGCTGGGGTTATTGAAGAATCGGTGCTAATGAAGCATTTCTACCACGGGGGTTTTAATTAAGAGTCTCCTATAAGTGACTGGCTGTGACACCATTATCCAATCCAGCTGTCTCCATGGAAACAACTAACTTAAGATGATTATAGCAAAAATAGATGTAGTTTTCGTCCGGTATTTAGCCTTCTGAAAACATTACGAATGTGGTCATATGGAACGTTGCAGGCAAACCATGAACCCTTTGGGATCCCAAATCAAAGGAACAGCATGCACTTTTGATGGTTGGTGTCATGGGATACCCAATGGCACTATGAAAACACTGCTGAGGACATCCATGTATTGTTCTTAAGTCATATGTTATGTTTGTTGTTTTGACACGGCTGTTCCTATCCTGCTGTTTCCATGGAAACGACTGACTTAAGATGATAACAGTCGAGATCGTGCCAGGAAAATAAATGCAGCGTCTTGGTCTGGTATCTAGTCTTTTGAGAATAATACAAATGTGAAAAGTTGCTGTAGAAACATGAAACATTTGGGATCCCAAACCAAAGTTTAAATTGAGGAACAGCATTTACGCATTTAAGATCAAGCTGTGTACATTTTGATTCATCCTGGCAATGGAAAGTGTCATATGGGATACCCAATGGCTCTATGGAGAACACTGCTGGGGACATCCACATATTGCAGATCCACTGTTTTTAAGATGGTACTTAGTTGCCCTGTCTTATGTTTGTTGTCCATGGAAACAGCCAACTTAAGATGATTCCAGTCAGGATCATGGCAGAAAAATAGATGTAGTGTGTTGGTCTTGTATCTAGCCATTTGAAAACATTGCAAATGTGGTCATATGGAATGTTGCAGGGGAAACATGAACCATTTTGAATCCCAAACCAAAGTTTAAGACAAGGAACAACACGCATACCTTAAATACCCAGGATCAAGCTGTGTACATTTTGATTCATCCTGGCAATGTAAGGTGTCATATGGGATACCAAATGGCACTATGAAGACATTCACGTATTGCAGATGTACTGTTCTTAACATGCTACTTAGTTGCATTGTCTTATGTGTGTTGTTTTTGGCATGACACGGTTGTACCAATCCTGCTGTTTCCATGGAAACAACTAAATTAAGATAAGTCCAGTGAAAATCATGGCAGAAAAACAGATGTAGCATCTTGGTCTCATATCTAGCCATGTGAAAACAATACAAATGTCATATGAAAAGTTGCAGGGGAAACATGAACCATTTGGCATCCCAAACCAACATTTAAGATTACACGCATGCATTTAATACCCAGGATTAGGCTGTATACATTTTGATTCATCCTGGCAATGTAAGGTGTCATATGGGATACCCAATGGCGCTATGAAAGCACTGCTGAAGACATCCACATATTGCAGATGCACTGTTCTTTAGATGCTACTTAGTTGCACTGTCTTAGTTTGTTGTTTTGGCATGACACTGTCCTCAATGCAGTCCTCTGTCTCCGGTACATTAGAACAGTACTAAAACATGTAATTGGTACTCCATAAAGTAGGATGCCACTACCAATACTGTGTAATATTTAAAAATGGATTTTGAAAGAGTAATGCAATCACTGTTAATTTACATGAAACATTTCATATTAGGATTAATGACCTTGTGTTAAAGAGAATCCGTTTTGGCAGCTGTTCTCATAATGAAAGGTTTCATGTCAGTTGACAGTGTTGAGGACGGCTGTTGGGTTAAACACTGTTCACTGTTTTCCTCATGCAATGATTGTTGTCGGGGGTGTTTTTGTCAGCAAAATGCAGGGTAGTTGCTTCTCTTGATATTCAACTGTCGTGATTATGTGCTGTTCTAATGTTCTGGTGTCCAGAGTGTATTTTTTACCCATGATCCAGTGGGATGCAGGATGGGAAGGCTAGTGATTTAATCTGCATTTTGCGTGAATGAATGAAGTCGTCAGCCCCAAGGGATGCTCAAGCGAGGCATCAGATGGAATTAATCAATTCTTACTCTTAAAGCTACAACATGGTTGTGTTACCCTGCCAATGTGGTCAAGGGCCTGAATTACAGACGTCAACAAACCTTGATTTCGACTTGGTATCCCAGAATATACTGTATATGTCAAACATACAGCGATAATGCAGAAAGCACAAGAATTTGAAATGAGAAGTACCCATTCAGTTTGGAAACTTTCAACCCTTTTAACTGTAGAAGAGTGCCATGTGACCATTTTGCATCCCTGCTTCGCTGAGTCCAGTCGGGGTCGCAACGTGGTTCACGTGGGGCCGCATTTGAAAATAACTTTCTTTGTCGTTGCTTGGCGGTCCAGAGCAGATTTCAGCAGCGGTTTATTTGCAGAATGTATATAACATCAACTACTAACTAGACACACGGTGGGCTGCTCAGCAGTAGCGCCAGAAAGTGAAGACACGCAGAGAATCTGTAGATACTTAAAACCAGGGTAGTCAAAAAAGCTGTAAACCTTGTGTGCACTTTTTGGCATTTCTTTTTTGTTTTCCTATTGTACATAATACTAGCATTTAAGATGTTTGGGTTGACATGTCTGGTTATAGTGCAATATATTTTGTATGCAAGCAGTTTCAATAAATAAAGGTCGATCTTCCTCCGTTAGCTCCGACTGCATTTTATGACTTAAAGGATTTTACTGTCAGTACACTGTTAAATGTGCCAGAAGTTGGGTGCAATTGTTATGGAAACCTATCAATAGGCCCAGCTGATGCCTGGGTAGTCTTAAATCTACTGAGCCCTCTGACAGGCAACACCCCTCTCTTGCCCTGACCGGACTCACCCTTAAGCTGCCAAATCCTACACTCACCCAAGCAAAGAGCAGGTAGTCAGTGATTTGACTGGGCCTTATAAAACACTGTATCTCCTTAAGGCCCTGACTAGAGGTAAGATCGGGCCTAAAAAATCCAGCCCGACCCGACCCAGGCCCGCGGGTATTAAAGCCCGACCCCGCCCGAGCCAGATCAATTAACTTGATTTGCAGGCCCGAGCCCGAAACAAACCCGAAATTTTATATTTTATTTGTGAGGACTCAGGAAGAGGAGGAAAGGGAGGGGGTGCGTCAGTCAGACCCGGACAGAGCACTGCTCCGGGAAAAGGGACTGGTTGCGATTTGTGTGATCACATTTGTGACGATGCCTGTGCATAATGATAACAAATTAAAGCCTGTCTTTTGTAACAAATTCTCCCGGTTAAACAAGACTGTAAGATGCATATTCAACAAACATTTATATCTTACCATACAGCGCCTTCTCTGTTTTATCCAAATTATTTATTTTATAACAAGTATTCCTTAGTTTAATATCCATACATCGTTTTAGTCTCTTCATCTTCATCTTCAACCGCTTATCCGGGGTCGGATCGCGGGGGCAACAGCTCCAGCAGGGGACCCCAAACTTCTCTTTCCCGGGCCACATTAACCAGCTCTTACTGGGGGATCCCGAGGCGTTCCCAGGCCAGTGTGGAGATATAATCTCTCCATCTAGTCCTGGGTCTTTCCCGGGGTCTCCTCCCAGCTGGTCGTGCCTGGAACACCTCCCTAGGGAGGCGCCCAGGATCGTTTTAGTATACATAATATTTAAATATATATTTATTAAAAAAAGTTAGTGAGAGAGAAGCCTGGCCCGGCCCGGCCCGACCCGAACGTAGTTATTGACATTTTGGGCCCGACTCGGCTCAGGCTCGGGCTCGGGCTAAAGATCTTACCTCTAGCCCTGACACACCAAGCCAACGGTCAGCTGTCGGATAGTTTGGGGCCAATGGTGAGCGTCTGTCAGTCTAAGTTTGCCCGAGTCAGAGTTTTTCGGCTGATTCAGCATGTTGAATTGGCGGCCCTGCCCGCCAGCGAGACAAATCACTCCGATCGGCTGTTCAGCTGAAACGGATCAGTGCACGAGAAGAGAAACGGACGTCTGGAAAGCAAGCAAAGACAGCAAATGCAGATTGTCTTCTCATTTTTCATCTTCATCTCATCTGATCATGTCACACAGTCTTACAACAATATGGCCGTCTGGAATGAAGCGAAGTGGTGAGCGAGAGTCGAGCGAAAATGGTCGGCTTGTGCTGTATATCTGCTGTCCCCAGTCTTCTGGTTTCCCTTTTTGGATGACGAATACAGACTACCGCCACCTGCTGGTGAGGAGAGTTATTTCATCTCGTGGAGATGCAGAGCTACGTGGCAGTTGGCCGTCGGCTGAAGTCTTTGAGGTGTGTTTGAGGGCGACTTTTTAGCCAAGGCAAGGGCAACGAGAGGTAATGCAACTGGTGACCTTTATCGCCGTTCGGTCTTTGATGTCGGCTTGGTGTGTCCCCAGTTTAAGGGTTACTGCCTTGATTAAGCAACTTCATGTGAAGACCATGGTCTTCTCAGTTGTCCAACCATCAGGTTCCACTACATTTACCAATACCCACTAGCTAGTACTCCCAATCGTACCATACTATAAGCTTTTCATGAATAATGTCCCTTGACTTGCTTTGCCAGAGAAAAAAAACATAGTTTCAAGATTAATGTGTGTAGTACAGTCAGTTTATAGTTGTCACCAGGTGGGAACCCTCTCAGTAACTGGTGTTTGGTTGAGTTGAGCTGTTCAACAGCGTGTCCCAGCGTTCCACAACCGTCCCCCTTTTATCTGCATCTCCACACTCAACACAGCCAAAGAACGTACATTACAAGTGAAGGTCAAATTGGTCAAACATCAATGGCCAACAGCAGAGCTGTTTCCACCATTTTGGACAGAAAGGGTCATATACAGCTAGCAGGAAGCTGGGATAACCAGATATGTTATATAAGTGTGCAGGGCGGTGCAGTCCCGTGGGTCTGATGCGCGTTCATAATGCCGAGGAAAATAACTCAGGATTTGTTTATTAATTTCACAACTTTTAGGACTATTTAAGTGTTCGTACTGGGAAGTTGATTTACCTCAACAATAAAAAAAAAATCTCTTAATACATCCATGGCCACAGACTCATTGGCGTTTTCAGTCCAAAATGGCGGTAGCGCTACAGCAGTGACATCTAGCAACAACTGTCAAAAGAGCATTAAAGTTTGGCCTCTTTGCTTCTATACTTTTTGTCATGGTCCTCTGTAGCAAGTTATGAGTTGAAATCGTTAGTTTTTGGGAGTTTTGGGACACCGACAGGATGGAAGGTCCTCAGGCTAATGAGCCAAACCTGGTCTTGGTGTGGTGGTAGTGGTGATATAAAAGTACTCTACCTTCCCACAGATGTTTTTTCTCCCTTGGCTGGTACAGCTATGTTACCGACTTTGCACGTCTCTTTAGGTATGTTTGTTAAATGAACATGGCTTATACTACTTTAAAACTTGTCTCGTGTCCCATTTTTTGTTGCAGCCTTTGAGCCAAGTTGTAACTATCTGTCTTTACCAGTGAGGTCTAGCCAGCTGAATCATGCTGAGCACATAATATAAACTGTGAATACTAAAATAGATTTTTTTTTCTCTTTGGGATTTTTTCGAAAAACAGTAACTTACACTTGATATTTTCAAGTGTGACACCAGATAAATGCATGATACAGATGTAGAAGCCTCCTCACTGTTAGAAAGTAAAACTCACGCTGTAAAATTACTGGTTTCAGCTGCCGAGTGGCATCTCCTACTTGTTTGAGTAGTAAAGAAACTTTAAACATTGCTTTTAGCTAAACTCTAATGCCAGCATGCTAATATGCCCACAGTAACGATGTGCGTACTTTAGCAGGTATTTTTACCACGTTCACTATCTTAGTTACTCATGTTAGCATGGTGATATTTGCTGATTAGCATTAAACACAATTAGCGGTGGCTAATAGGAATCAGTTTTGTAGGTATTTGTCAAAGTATTTTTGACAAACCTAAAGTTTGACCTGATGGTGGTGCTAGATAAATTCACCCTGAGGGGGAAATGTTAAATGTCTGAATCAAATTTAAACGTGAGAATGAATAAAAAACAAAATAAAGTTCTGGCCCTTAAAACCAAAACAATGAGCTGAAAGATGCTAAAACTCTGTAGAGCTGAATGAACTGCAGAGTTGGGTGATCATTCTCACTGAGAACAACAACAGAGTGACCTTTGACATTACACAGTCATTTGATCCATTGACCATCCAATGACTTAACCAGAACCATAGCTGTTCTTGAACACTGGAATAAGTGTTTGTTGGAGCAGAGAGTGGTTTTGGAAAACAGAGGAAGACGTAAAAAGTGACGTCATGCAACTGTCTTGCTTCAAACATGGCTGTTGTAGCCAACTATACTCTGGTCAGTTGGAAATCAGGGGTCTTTACTTTCCATGGTTAATTCAAGGACACACCTCTGTTCCCTTCATTACAACCTTGTATGCTAAAGCGCTGTGGTCTTGAATGGGTTCAGCATGTCTGGTCCATTAGTGAAATGACCATGAGGATGCTCAGGATAAAAGAAGAATGTAATAAAAAGCTCCCTCGTGGGGCTACTGAGCAAAGTGACAATCGAGAGCCAAGGCCAAACTCTTCCATTACCCCACTGCTTCCTAAGTTGGACATGGGAAAATGAGTCTTCTAAATGCTAATTTAATAATTCTAAAAGCAGTGTTTGATTTGAAAAGATGGAAAGTTATGAAGCTCTAAAGTAAACACCAAATGATCCCTCTAGTCACAATGCAGTATGTGCAGTAGTACCCCTTCTTTACTCTAGTCTCAATCCCTGAAATGTATTCACTGGTGATGATTAACTGCTGAACTTGGTTACACGTGTCAGACATGAAATTCACTAAACTCAGCTAAAGATTTTGGATGATGATTCAAACACACTATTATAAGCTGCATGTGCATTCATTTTTTTTTTCATTTAAACATGTTATAATAAACATTATCAAGGGCTTGACCACATGGCAGATACAATACAAATTGATGTGCACCACAGAAATACTTAAAGGAGCAGAATGTGAGATTTGGTGGCATCCGGTGGTGAGGTTGCAGATTGCAACCAACCGAATTTTCTCCCGTGTGTCAAGTGTGTTGGAAAACTATGGTTGCACACGAACGTCCCTATCTAGGGTCAGTGTTTGGTTTGTCCGTTCTGGGCTACTGTAGAAATACGGTGGCTGGCTCCTTGAAGAGGACCCCCTTCATATGTAGATATGCACCAGTTTGTATAATATCTTATGAAAGTTATTCCTGAGTTTTCATGTGTTTTCCAGCAAAAATCCAGCAACATAGACGTGTGCAGACACACAAGATTAAGGTCATGCAATAAATAGTAAAAAGAGTTTCATAAAGTCCTGTACAAAATGTGACATGTGACATACTTGCCAAGTTCTTTTCAAAATAAACTTCTGCCTTCACAGGAAACAACTTGGTTAGGTTTAGCCAACGAAACAACTTAGTTAGGTTTAGGAAAAGATAATGATTTGGGTTAAAATAACACCGGAAGTGGTGTAACACTGAATTCTCGCTTCACACAACGTACAAACACTGGTCTGCTGGGCAAAAGGTTAGTGTCTTCTGCTTTTATACTTCCAGGTTCACAATTACATGGCTGACATACGAACTGTTTTCATTGGATATATACAAATTGCGGCGCATTACTTTTCGTAGGTATCGCTATGATTGGTGCTTGAGCACAGCTTGAGGTGTAAACATCGACTGTATATAAGAAGTGTACGTAGTCATCGTGATGTCACCGTATTGGTTTGTGGACTGCCATTTTGAAGCCTTGAGTTTGGCATTTGTGTTTTACTGTTGCCATCTTGGTTTTTTGCAACCAGAAGCAAAGAGAGTGGAGCTAAGTACAACTGAACATTTTTAGATGACCAAAAAGGTTATAATTAACTTTCATGGACTGAATACACACTGTGGAAGGGTTAAAGAGAGAAACACAGACAACTCCCAGACTGGACAATGGCGTGGTAGCAACCTGTCAATCACAAAGTAGCCATGCCCTCAAGCATCCCCTTCTTCATGGTCTATTTGACTCTGAATGGGAACATAATTTACTAAATGAACATCATGCTTGAAACTAGTGATTGAGACCATAAACTCATGTTTACAATGTTTACTGAGGTAATAAATCAAGTGAGAAGTTGGCTCATTTTCTCATAGACTTCTATATAATCTGACTTCTTTTTGCAACCAGAGGAGTCGCCCCCTGCTGGATATTAGAAAGAATGACAGTTTAAGACACTTCAGCATTGGCTTCACTTTTAAGACCCAAAAGTTGCCCACTGGATGTAAACGGTTCATTCTAAGGTAACAAAAATACAACAGTTCTTATTTGCAGGTGATTATACACTAAAGAAAACATACATATCAGTATACAGTCTTTGATTTATGACAATAGAGCTCATTAAATGTTGCACACTGTTCCTTTAACAGCTGCACAGGGTAACCTCTGCTTGCCAATTAAAAGGATCCAGGTATAACATAAGTTGATATGACTTTTATGACTTATATGATTTTACTTGTAATGCATTTGCATTAAAAAAAAAAAAAGAAGTTAAAAGAAGAAAGATCAAACTTCTCAGGCTGGAAGAAGGTGCATCCAACTAGCTTGACAAACTTCTGCAAGCAAGTGTTTTGCTGCAGAGTGGTCTGTGGAGTCACACTGCTGCTTTTCAGCAACTTTCTTAAAGGTTAAGTGAGACATTTTTCCAAATGTGTGATGAAAAATAAGTTTCCATATGATGTAATACTCATTTCCAGCCACATGGGGGAGCTGTGGTGCCGCGTAGCTCCACGGCCTCCTCACGTACCAGACAGAGAGAGAGAGAGAAGAGGAGCCAGAGAAAGCCTGGGCACATATTGAAAATTCATGACATGCACTTCTCAACTTCTGCAAGATACACAGCAAGTATAATGAGCTAAAAGCTGAGAACTTGGTCCTTCCTGACTCTTTTCTATCTAGTTTGTATTTCTTTTGGGCTCTGTGTCTGTGTGAGACTCTAACTCTCTGTGTCATCATTTAAATAGAAATTACCGGCACAGCTGTGGCTTTAACAGTACTGCAAAAGAATGGAAAAATCTCTAAATAAGCAGCTACTGCTTCTCGTAGTAAAAAAACCCGTAACGAGTTGTGATTGCTTTTATGTGTGTCGCTCTCTTTATATTTGCCCTCAATTGCATTTTATCTTAATGTCTATCTTTTATTTTTTTAAATCATCCAATTCTCCATCAACTCATCCTTTAACTGTTTTTTTTTTTTTAATCTGCCACATCTTTCCTTTCGCTTTCTCTCTCTCTCTCCAGTCATTCTCTGTCTCTCAGTGTCTGACCTAGTTTTGGACAGCCTTTCTTTCACACACACACACACACACACACACACACACACACACATACACAAACCAGTGTTCCCGCAGGTGCTTAAAATCCTTGAAAATTGGTTGAATTTTGATGTGGTGTTTTGAGGATCCGGAGACGTCTGGAATATTGATTTGTGAGGTTGAAATGGCTGGAATTGATCAAGGTCATGAGACAGCACTTTCATACAGTATTGCTTATGGCGGGCAGCGTTTTATTCCCATCATGCTCTATGGTTAACGCTCTTCTCTTCATCCGAGGCTGATGTTTGTACTTGCTGAGTGTGATGCAGAGTAGTACTGGCATGTTGCCCCAGACCAGACCAAAATACTCACACACACACACACACAGCCTGCAGTGCATCTTCAAAACATTACTTCCGATACATTTAGATTTCTCGTGTTCTCTCATCGCGTGTAAAAAGACGCTGGCGTCCGTGTGGGAGGACTTTTTAACGGAGGGAACAGTGGTGTCACAAAGGCGCCGCAGCTACAGCTACCGCTACATCACATGCTGAGCGAGAAGTTTCAACCATCTGGTCAATCATTATTCATAGGCAGGCGTAAACACCGAAACGTGCCGCCGGGCATGTGTCGCGGCGAGTGTAATAGATAGAGAGCGAGGACGGTGGGCTGCCAAACACGCTGCCGCCTCGGCTGATCTCAAACAAAGGTGAAGTTGTCGGGCGAGGATACAAAAGCGGAGGGGGAAGGACAGTTGGTGACTGGTTCAAAGACCACCTGGATCAAGAAGTGTGCAGGGCAGAATGTTTTAAGGGAACATATGTCAGCACTAGCGTCCTGCTTTGACGCCTCACTGCATGAGCTCGTTTCACTAAAGCTGCACAAGGTAACTTTGCACCGGTGGCACCAAATTACAGGGACAACCCTCGTGCCCACATAGGAATGATGTGATGTAACCGTCTGCAGATGCAGACACAATACATGACGAAGTATAACAAGCGGGCAGAAGATAGATGTCACTCGTTCAGGAGGCTACAGAGGAGCAGTTGTTTGGACATCCAGTCCTATACTCAGGCCAGGTGCAGCGTAGCAGAGTCAGTGACGGGAAGAGCAGACGGTGACCACGGTGGATTATAGCTCCACAACTGTATTGGACTGAACAGGCAGCGTTTCGACGCTGTCCAATTGGTTCCCACTCAAAATTGAGAAATTGGCGTTTTGCTGAATCATTGTTTTGTAATTCAGAAAATTAACAACCAGGAACGTTTTCCCTCCTCTGTGATTCTCACAGTCTCACATACATACACATACATTAGGTGCACGTAATTAAAACGAATCAAACGTCATGTACACGGAGCAGATTCAGAGTGCAGATTTGCAGGTAAAATGCATCGCCAGGTAAACAAGGTGGTCATCCCTCGATAAAATGGCAAAACTTGACATAGAGCAAGGTGTGTAATACAGGCAAAAACACCGATTTATGTCATGCTGAGGTCATGGTCAACCAATTAGATAACAAAGCCTAAAAAACATACATAGAAAATATTCAAATATACTGTATATCTTAAAGGAAACTATGATTTCATCCATCCATCTGCAGCCACTTCCAGTGCTAACCACTGCACCACTGAAAGTATTGTTTTATTGTGTTTTATTTGGATGCAACCAGTTCCAACAGTTATCATATTTTCACCTCTTGTCCTCAGGTAATTGCTGTTTATCGTAAACATCCACCACAGCTTACAGCCCGATGTCCTGGCTCAACTTTGACCCACCTTACTTGCGCCAAAAAATGGCATATGGATAACGTCATTTGCAAGGCATTTAGCATGCAATGCCACTCTTGTTTCTGGTATGTAATTTGTGCGCTATGTAGTCCAATTGTAGTCCAATGTCAAGGCATCCACATAAATATGCTATGCTCAGAGTTAGCGCTGTAGATTAAAAAATGAAAAAGACTGCTTATAGTGGGTGAGAGGGAACGTGGATGGGTCCAACAAACTATGTATGTACTATGTTACATTGTTTCCGTATATATTTTACTTAGTTGACGTGCTTACTTTTAGCCTAACCTAATTAAGTGGTTTTGTTGCCTAAACCTAATTGTGTACGTCACCACTGTGTGGCACACAAATGACACCTGGTGTGTCCTTGTAATATTATACACCTGTCTATGAGATTGGGTTAACCTATGCCCACCCACCATTTGCCATCCCAATACTGAGAAATATTTTAGCAACTCTAAACAACGTCCATACCAAAGTAAAATAAAATCAGATCATTTAGTTACCAGAGGAGAAGGATTTTCATGTTTACCATTTACGTCATGGAGACCTGGTGGAGTTGAAATGAAACCGGTTCAGTCCAGTAACGTTGTGGAGTTGTAAACCAGTGTGTGGTTGTTTTCTGCTTCTTCCTTCACTGTCAATGAGTCATTTTTTGTGTATAGAAAAAATGCCCATAAGCAGGACTTTAGTTCCTCAGAACTGGTTGTTTTTCTGTATAGCAAACATATATTGATTCGATAGACTTTTTATTCTAATGCAGAATTCCATGGTTAGTCTAAATCTATTGATACAAAAGTCTGTAGATAAAACTATTTAGAAAGGTATATTTTTGCTACTTAATAGCAAAATCTAACAAAATGTTGTGCTTCAATCCATATTTGTTGGCATTTAGCCTTTCAAAAATAACATTTTCACTGGGGTCAAACATGTATTTGCTCTCCTGCTTGATGCACACAACGGCAGCAATTTAACAACACCATAAACCACATTTAACCACAATGACAAAAAAATCAATTTTGTCTCTAACGCCATTATTAGAAATTATTTATTCATAAAGAAAATGATCATACTATGTATCTACATTTGTTTGGGTGTTTATGCAACACAAAACACAAAAATTTAGCATTTTTGTTAAAATTCGCAATGCAATGCTTCATAAATATATACAGTGTTATTACCCATCTTGACATAAAAAATGATGACTAAATAATGTGATGGAGTTACGGAGCATTTTATTGGTCCAAACACCACTTTATGTTTCACAACTGTGGTTTCAATGTTGACATATGTACAAATAGCTAATTCAATTACAGTGTGACATCATTTCAAATTTAATTGTTTCATATACAGTTTATATTACTTTACACACACAACATATTTCATATTTTTTGTGTATGAATACACATCTATGGTTACTGTCTAAATTTTCAGGATGTGGAGAAAATCATGAAATCCCTTATTTTTAGAAAATGTAGTATTCACAATGATGCACAAAGCTTCATGAAAATGCATTTAAATGTCTTAAAAATATCATAGAGACAAGATAGAGATAAAGAATGGTGGTAATGTCCTAAAGACATTTAGTAAGAACAAGTGATGAAAACCATAAAAAATAAACATGTTACAGATTAAAATCTTAACCACTATATGTATTTCTGTGTATTATATAGTATACTCAGCTGGATAAAATCATAGAGGTTGATTTTTTTTTTTTTTTTGAATTTAGGATTGTCAAAAGTGACTGTAGTTGCAGAAACACCCAGAATATGAACAGATGCAAAAAATATGAAAACCTTTTATGGGTTGTGACTCAGGTTTCTGACTCACAAGAACATGTCAGAGGTGATCGCTAACAGTGAAACGACATGTCAGAAGTGTGTTTCTCACTGACTAACATGTGGTTTCCTGTAAGATGACTCTGATAAGGCCTACGTGTTCTCTGTAACGCCAAGCACCATTAGTGTACTTTTAAAAACAAGGCATTTTAATCATTTTCTAGCTGTTGCTAAGTCAGTCTTTCACAGTAATAAGTGACACATATTTGGGGGGGTATTTTTATGAGATCAGTACCACTAAATAAAGCATCCTCAATTCTCAGGGACCAAGTGCACTTACATACTTATGTAGAACATGAATAGATGTGAAAAATCACTTTTCACAGATTGTGACGCAGTTTCAGACTCAACATGTAATGCGTCAGAGACGATCTCTAACGGTAAAATGACATGACAGATGTGTGCTTCTTTCTGACTAAAATGTGGTTTACTGCAAGATGGCTCTGATTACATGTTGTCTGCAACCAGGGCCGGCTTAAGGCATATATATATATAGGCGGTCGCCAAGGGTGCCACCGTCTGGGTGGCACTGATTGCCCTGTAAAAATACAGATAATTATTCGAATTATTTGCAACTAAAAGTGTAAATTGTAGTGAAACTGACGAAACACTTTTAAGCCATCAATATCAGGGATATTTGTTTATTCATATTATAATAAGAACAGTTATTTCCATCCATCTATCTGCAACCCGTTTTGGGGTCGTGGGTTCACCTTGAACAGGCTGCCAGTCCATCACAGGACTAACACATAGAGACAGACCACCATTCATGCTCACATTCACACCTACGGGCAATTTAGACGTTTGGGAAGAAACCGGAGTACCAGGAGAAAACCAATGCTAACAAAGGGAGAACGTACAAACCCTGAGACCCTCTTGCTGTGAGGCGACAGTGCTAACTACTGCACCACCGTCATAAAAATTTTTGTCTTTAAAACAGTGTGATGTCTGATGTGCGTTGCAGTTTACAGGGCTACGGTTCTGGGGTGGCTCCAAATCCGAATCTGGAGCTTATTGCAAGCCGATATTTGGCGAAGGCGGGGGTACACCCTGAACAGGCTGCCAGTCCATCACAGAGCTGACACACATTGATAGACAACCATTTATGCTCACATTCACACCTATGGACAATTTGGACTTTGGGAAGAAACCGGAGTACCTGGAGAAAACCAATGCTAACAAAGGGAGAACATACAAACCCCAAGACCCTCTTGCTGTGAGGTGCTAACTACTGCACCGCCGTCATAAATAATTTTGTCTTTAAAACACTGTGATGTCTGATGTGCGTTGCAGTTTACAGGGCTAACGTTCTGGGGTGGCTCCAAATCCGAATCTGGAGCTTATTCCAAGCTGATATTTGGCGAAGACGGGGGTTCACCCTGAACAGACTGCCAGCCCATCACAGGACTAACACATAGAGACAGACAATCATTCATGCTCACATTCACACCTATGGGCAATTTAGACGTTACAGGGCTACGGATCTGGGGTGGCTCCAAATCCGAATCTGGAGCTTATTCCAAGCTGATATTTGGCGAAGAGCTGACACACAGGGACAGACAACCATTTATGCTCACATTCACACCTACGGGCAATTTAGACGTTTGGGGAGAAACCGGAGTACCTGGAGAAAACCAATGCTAACAAAGGGAGAACATACAAACCCTGAGACCCTCTTGCTGTGAGGCGACAGTGCTAACTACTGCACCGCCGTCATAAAAAATTTTGTGATGTCTTGCAGTTTCAGGTTCTGGGGTGGCTCCAAATCTGAATTTTGCCCCTGGGCACCAAAAGGGCTGGAGCTGGCCCTGTCTGCAACACCAAGCACAATTAGTGCACTTTTTTTTTTTTTTTTTTTTTTTTTTGCCAAGTCACTCTTTCACATTAGTAAGTGACACATTTTGGGGGGTTTAAATGAAGACCAGGTTTATTTTTGTAGGATCTGTGTGGTATAAATAACTGCGCTTGTTATGAAGGGAAGTGTTTGCAGTGAATATCTCGGTGTGACTTGTCTTCTTCAGCCTCTCCAGCAGTGAGTGCCCTCCCTCCTTCCCTCCTTCCCTCCCTCCCTCCACCTCTGCCTGCCTGCCTGTCAGCTCGCCTCGACCACGTAGCAGCTTCCTGGCAGAGGCAGCCGCTTGTGTCTCCTCTCCCTCCTCTGACACACTCAGTCAGTATCAGTATCCTATGTAGAACCACGTAGCACCAGCTGGGGATTTTAACCACCACCACCACCACCGGCCGAAGCGGCAATGGACCTCTTTGAATTCGACTTTTTCAGAGACTGGGAGCTTGAACAACCATGGTAAGTCCTGCGCACTTGCTTTATATCTTCTGGGGGTTTTAAATATATGTGTGTGAGCTTTAAAAGAAGGTCGAGCTGGCACTGTATCCCCGATTTTGTGCTCAAAAATCACGGGTTAAATTGCGGGATTTTTTTTTTTTTTTTTTTGAGATGGGGAGATGGCAACCAAAGTGAGTCCCGGTCGGAGAAACCGTGCAAACCGTCTTTCTTTGTCACCGTTAAAGCTGCCGTTGTTGCTTGAGACGAACCGGGGGGGGGGGGGGGGGGCTCGGCACGCACACACATGCAAACGCACGCCGGTTTTTCACTGTCTCATTGTGATATTAAGGAATGTTTGGTTTGAATGTGAGCCCGCACCGGGTCGTGTGGCAGAGTCGGTGGCACGCTGAGCACCGGCAATGTAGCAGGGCGACTTCACGCGATGCGAACGAGCGTCAGCTAACACAGAAGTTTGACAGTTTCGTGCCACTGAGTCGATGCAATTCTAGTCCTAAAAATGAGATTTACCAGTAAAGAGAGTTCAGGTGAGTTCAGCCTCCACCTGGTGCTGTACAGGTGTTGGCGGTTAGCGTGTTGTGGGGGACATACACACAATCTGGACACACTGTGCAAGCGTGAAGTTGGGTTGTGATGATTGTGGGATGTTGCATGTGTGTTGTGTCCATAGTCAATTTAGCTGCTTAAATGTACGCACTAAAATGAATTCCTCTTGAACACATCCTGTAATGTTTCCACTAAACATATGATAACCATTGTGCTAGGCAGTCTCTCATGCTGCTGTGATCTGCACACTGATGCAGAGTTTGTGGAGTCCGGTGGCTTCTTTGTTGATCCATGCGGCTGAAACTGTTTGTTGGTAACCAGACTGGTTGATCGGCAAAATGAATCGGCAACTATTTTGATAATCTAGTCCAGGGATGCACGATACAGATGCCGCTTGGATATCGGTCGATACTGACTCAAATAGCTGGCTCAGGTAACATGACAATGGGGCTGATCTACTCAGTTCTATGTTTATATACTGTATACATTATATACTGGAATTTTAATTCTTGTTTTGAGACATTTTCTGCATTAAAAGGGTTTACGCTTAATTTATTGTATTAATAATACGTAATTTAGGAAATTTACTGCTATGTAACAGTTACACATAGAAGAATGATTCCAGTCACATACATATTACACATACAGCTTATTAAAGCAGCAGTAGGTAGAATATTTTCGGCACCACGGGGCACAGTAACATTTCAGCATATTGTAATTCAAGTGTTCTGAGAGAAAACAGACTTCTGCACCTCCTCATGGCTCTGTTTTCAGGCTTTAAAAATCTAGCCTGTGACGGGAGACTTTGGCCAATCACAGGTCATTTCAGATAGAGAGCGTTCCTATTGGCTGTTCATTCAATGGAAGCAGCTGTCAGTCACTCGCAAACTCTGATCAGACTGTCAAACAAGGCGGTGCTGATTAAATAAGAATCAATAATCTGTTACCGTAAAGCCTATTTCTCTCCTCAGATGTTTTTTGTTACTGTTTAGCTGTAAAAAAGTTTTCACCAACTGGTGGGCGGTGCTTAATGTTTCCTCAACTGATCTGAACATGGCTGCCGGGTCACAAACTTTCTCATTTTACAGCTAAACAGCAACTACAAGATGTTTCTGAAAACATCTGGGGAAAGAAATTGGCATCACAGTAACAGAATATTGATTCATATTTGATCAGCGCTGCCCAGTTTGACCGTTTGATCGGAGTTCGTTAGTGATTGGTAGCTGCTCGGAGACGGCAGACTCCAGCTCGGCTCTGATTGGTTGTTTTCCTCCAGTCAGTGAAATCTTGTAGATGCCATTAGGAGCACCGGAGGACACACATTTGTTCAGATTACCTGTCTCATTCACTACTGTCAGGATACCGTGACCATTTTATACAAATAACTTTAAAAAATCATATTTCATCCAGTTCTACCTACTTCTGCTTTAATTATCATTTGTTTTGTTAGAAATATTCTGTAGTTGCAGCTTCTCTGGTGATGATTTGCTATTGATATCACAGTGAATTGAGTATCTTTGGGTTTCTTTGGGATTTTGGTTGAAGAAAACTTGTGCTAGCCATTTTCCCACTTTCTGACATTTTCTAGACTAAATAATGAACTAATTCATATTAAAACAAATCATACATTTGCTGATAAATTGGCCAGGCAGATATATCGATACCACTGTGTTTGAGATCATTTGAAACAGTCTCTACCGTTCATCCACCGGTAAGAACTGACAGGTTGGTTTTTATTCTGTAAAATGTTCTGCTAAGTACGTATCTTGGTCACAATAAACAAAAAATATAATCAAAAATCCAGTATGGGTCAGGTTATAATCTGTAATTAAAATAATTGTCAGTTGCTGTACAATATTATGTTCCTCAGTGAAGTGATGGTACATGCAGCAGAGGACATCACAACAAAGACTCACATGGGGAGAAGTGCTGTTTAAGGCTTTTTAACACCGGGGAGGCCAGAAGATGTCGGAGGTTTAAAAGACGACCGAAAGGCCGCCAGCTGGGAGGAGTGAATTATAATTCTGTTTCTCTGCATGATTTGGACTTTATTACAGTATTGATTTGTGCAGAAATCAGACATATGAAAAGTAATGGAAAAGCTATTTGAAAATTCAGAACAGCTTGTCAGCTTGGACCCTGGATGTACTGGCCATCTCCCGCTTTAGGACTGCAGTTACAGATATAGATATAGATATAGAGCTTTTATCCAAAGCCCTTTACAATTTCACCATTTACAGTCAACCATGAAATGAGTGGACGACCTACTCCACCTGCTGAGCCGCATACCTCACTGTATGTAAGAGTGTGATGGACGGATATGGGAAATATCCTACATATTGATGTTCATCAAGTTCTTTCTGCATGAAGAATACAGTTTGCATAAAAAAACAAGGGATGCACTGATCTGACGTTTTTCAGTCCCGATACCGATAGTACCGGCCGACAGAGTACCGATGCGATACCAGGGTTTAATTAATAAACTGTATGCCTCACTGTTTGGCTGGGATTATTCTGTTATGTGTAAGGTGTGTAATCAGGCTTGACTTAAACATTGCTTTCCTAACTTTGAAAAGCAAAACATAACAAATTCATAGATATAAATCTACTCAATAATTGGTATTCAGATAACAAAATGTACACCAGCAACTTGAACAAAAATCTTCAAAATTAACAGGACTTGCAATTTCTGTGTAAACCTTTTTAGTGACAATTAGGTCAAAACTTAAACAGGAATTCAAATTCCTTTATAGACTGTATTTAGAATATAAATATAGAATATAACTAAATAGATCAGCTCCATTATCACTATACCCAGTGCAGCTATTTGAGTCAGTATCAGCCTGATATCTGATCCAGTATTGGTGCATCCCTAAAAAAAAAAAAAAAAAAAAAAAATATGGACATGGAGCATGTTTCATTAAGATGTGTACATGCCGGATAAATATTGTGCTGAATATATTTTGGGGGATATGAGGTGATGTGGTTTCCATGTATCCTCAGGAAACACTTCTGGAATAATAAAAATATCCATGTGTCATGATGTTAAAAACGTTATCAGACGCTGGATAAATACTTGATTGAATGCGTTTTTCACACAGTGCTGAAATAGTAAGGAGCATTGTAAGATACAGTATGTACTGTGTAACAGTCTGCCTCTCCACTTCAACTGTGTATTGTAGTGGGAGCACAATAACTTGGCAACGGCATTGCTGTTTTGAATACGTATTCCAGTGGGGAGAATGGGAGCGAGAGGAAAGTGACACAGACTGCTGTCCCTCAGCAGCCACCATGGAAGGGCCCTGGAGCCTGGAGCCAGGTACTTAACCCCCCGCTGCTGGAGTGGAGCCGCTCAGGGCTCAACAGCAAGCTCAGGGGGTGTCTACACATGTAACCCCCCCCCCCCCCCCGCCTGACACCACTCCATCATGCTGCTGCTGTCAGTTTGTCCTGATGGGAAATTAGGCTCGTACAGAAATATATATATATATATATATATATATATATATATAAAAACCCAGCTTCATTCCAGAAAAGCAAACGCTGGGACATGCCAGAAACAGCTGATTAAAAAAACAATAAGTAGAGCTGATTGGTTGATCGGCTGAAAGGTGAAACCAGATTAGATCTTCTGCTGTCGATGACGGACTGAAGACGCTCCTTGACATATGATTATGTGTTCATGGTGTAGTATAATAAAGTCAGTATTTCCTTTAGACGTTCTCAGCCGGTGTGAACGCAGAGGACGGTTTCACTCCACTTGAGACCATCTTCGCCAGGAAAATGGCAGCATTGGTCGGCTGCTCAAAGCCTAAACCAGTACGATACGATATGTTGAATATTGTCTGAGATCATACTGTTCACGCCATGGTGGTTGTCGCTTTAAAGGTGCAGTGTGTAGGACCTGGGGGTACGTAGCGGTAAGGTTGCAGATTGCAACCAGCTGAAACTTCTCCCGTGTGTCCAGCATGTGGGAGAGCTAGGTGGTTAACGTGAAAACGCTAATCTACGCTCCCTGTCTAGAGCCAGAGATTGGTTTGTCCGTTCTGGGCTTCTGTAGAAACATGGTGACCAACTCCATGAAGAGGTCTCTGCTCTGTATGTAGATATTTAAACAGCTCATAAGGTAACAAAAATGTATGAAAAATATATTTTCAGGTGATTATACTGAAATCTGTATTATAAATATACAGTATATCTGTATATGTATATGTGCATATATATATACATAATGTATGTCCATAATTAATTGCAATTATTTGCAAATTATCATTTCTGTTTCTGATCAAAATTTACCTTAAAGGGAGCTGTGTACACACACACACAATATATACACGCTAGTAACGATACTAATTAGGGATCATGCGATTAATCGTGATTGAATATTTTTTATTTACAACTCCAGTTGAGACAATAAATCTGAGGGGTCACAAGATAATTAATGCAGTAGGACAGAAGGAAACACTTTATTCAGCTACAATGAATTATCTTAATTTTTGTCAAATATTTGCTTTTTTTCGTGTAAAGTCCGAGTTTCATGCAGCAGTTTGTGGGAACGTTGGCAGGGCTTCAGCCTCTTAGTCAAGCTCTCCTTCTTACATTCTTCACACAGCTACCTCCGTCATGTTTCATACTGTATGTGCAAACAAGCGCCACGCCGTGAAAGCTCTTAAGGTCTGAAAATGAGCACCGCTAACCCCCGTTTGTGCCACCCATTGTGCTGAGACTACAAAGACTCGCGGCGGATGTGAAGACGATCGCAGCAGCGTCTTCGAGCGAGGCCGTTGTGAACTGGCATGAACACCTTTGCCTTTGAACGCGGCTGACTTGTTTGAATCAGTTCATTTCAAACATACTGAACCCTTAAAGTAGCCAAACACAAATAATACAGTGAATTCAATGGTCCCATCCAAACTACGATTAAACGTGATTAAACATATTTGGCTGGAAATGGAGCCAGTGCTGCACATGATGCTGCTGTGTCTTTTACCAGCTGCTCTGAAAAGCTGCTTTGATGTAGCTGACGTCTCAGTGCTAATAAATGTCAAAATGGACTCAACTGTCCAAGATTATAAAGAGGAGGACACCTCCACTGGGAGAATGGACAGAAAGAGAGTTATTTTCAAATGGACCTATTTCTCCCCAATTTTACAATGGATTTTACAGGCATAAAAGCTGACACACACCTTCAATAGAAACCATGAAAATCAGTCAGATTGGAGTTAAAAGTCTGTCACTCGCCATTGATGTGCGGCTCCTGTTTGACAGTGGATTTTCCCTTTAAGGGAAAAAAGACGATAGAGAGAGAGAAAACAATCTTGAAGCTCCCCTCGTCTTTGTTGAATCTGAACGAATCCAACACTGTAGGTCTCCTCCTCCTCCTCCTCCTGAAGAAATACCCTTTCATCTTCACTCCTCTTTGTTGCTCTTTCTCCCTCCTCCTCCTCCTCCTCCTCCTCCTCCTCCTCGTCCTCCTCCCGTCTCGCTCCTTGTTTCATCCTGTCGCTCGGAGATCTGAGGGCTTTGTATAATTGTAATAGGGCTTTCATTGAATGTTGCATGCTCCTTGCTGTAATTGCCCATCATGTAGCCGGCTAATCATGGCAGTGGAATCTGGGGGAGATCGCTTTGACTGTTAATTGACACTGATGGTGATTGGTTGAACCATTTAAGTAGTTAATAAAGGAATTGATTACACATATCGTCGGCATAGAATTATACGATTCCAGCTGTGTGTTTTGGAGCTTAAAAGTTCACATCTGTGGGAAGACAATTTGAGTATTATTATTATGACTGGATGTCACTGAATCTTTGAACTGTTTGTTTTTTTCTTTTTATGATGCTTTAAAATGTAAAAATTGGCTTCAACTCGCCTGTCAATTGATTAAAATATTTAATCGCAATTGATTGCGTGATTGTCCATAGTTAATTGCTATTAATCACACATTTTTTTAGCTGTTCGAAATGTACCTTGAAGGAAGATTTGTCAAGTATTTAATACTCTTATCAACATGGGAGTGGGTAAATATGCTGCTTTATGCAAATCTATGTATATATTTAATATTAAAAAATTAAATAACAACATAAAACAATGACAAATTTTGTCCAGAAACCCTCACAGGTACATTAATCATAAAAATATGCTCAAAATCATAACATGGCAAACAGCCTGACAGGCAACAACAGCTGGATGTCAGTGTGCTGAACTGACTATGACTTGCCTGAGCGTTACTTAACCCTCTTTCCGACAACCTAACATGGTTGGTGATAGGGATATTAATAATTAACCGTTTAACCATTAACTGACAGTTCAATCAGTTAAACAAAGAACTATTGAAAATTAAATGAAAAGCTGAGCAAAACTCAGAGGAGTGGCTCATCATTTAAAGAAGAAAAGTAGGTCCTCCTTAACAGTCCACCTTAAGAGAATCTGAGCTGGCGTTACAGGATACAGGATGTTGGCTCCCGTCTTGAGCTGTAGCATTTATTCACCGACAAATAAACTTTACACACACTGTCTGCTACAGCTACGTTCACAGCTACAACGCCACCGACAACCTGCACTCACCGCCGCCACACACACGTGGTCTGTCAGAAACTCACTAACGTTACGCCGGGCTGATGGACCGTATGTGTGTGTGACAACAGTGAGCATGAAGCCACCAGCAACTCTAGCGTTACATCTCCGAACATAGCTCAAACTAAACACACACGGTCTTTCAGACACTTGCTAACGTTACACACGGCTGACAACCTCGCAGCTAAACTAAATGGCGTGGGGGAAACTTACTGGGAAAATGGCTGCATGTGTCCTCGACTGCTAACTCGGGGGACTCAATCGTCTGTTCTGCACATAAAACAGAATAATCTTGTCAGTTTGTGGTTAATAATCGGTTAACAAGGGCTGGTTATTGTTAAAAAAAAAAAAATCTAAAGTTGGTGCCAGTGGATTCTTTAGTATGTTAAAGAAGTAGGCGAATTTGCGTTATTATCACGTTAAATTTGACAGCCCTAGTTTAAACAGTTTTGCAGTTGCAGTGCTGTTTCCAGACCATAAAAAACGGATTCTGGGGATAAGCTCACAAGTGGAGAAGATGGGTTCTGCAGGAAAAAAGCGGTGACAGAGTCAATTTACAGTCAATGCATTCAATGTTCAGTCTCACAGTCCAATATTCCATCTGCCCGTCAACCCTCCCGAGCTCTCAATCAGCTCAGTCACACGTGTGAGTTCAATACGCAGAGAAATCATTCATCATGCTGAAACATCCACCCTCGCCGTGTGATGGGCCTCGGCTCGCCAAGCCAGCTCCACTTGATGATACTTCACACCGGCATCATCAGCAGCTCAGAGGCTGTGAATGGAAGCTGTGTCTCGTCCCAAACTGCCAAGTATTCACACACAAATGCTCCAAAAACTATCAGCAGATAACACTGAAGGAAGCTTTGTATCTGGAAGAAATCCTTTTTTATCCCATAGTGGTGGCACAATTATCCCTCTGGGCTGTAAAATGGGAGCTCAGTCAGCAGGAGAAACCAGCGAGATCACCTGGAGTCCATGAGGGAGGAAGTAGTCGCTGTCCGTGGTTCTGAAGCCTTTTCATTTTACTTTCAGCTTTGTTGTACTTTTTAAGGGGGGAACTTTTAATTCCACATAAGCAAAACAAAAAGACAAACGCATCAGCAGCTATTAATAAATTACATTTCATTCACAACCGAAACAAATCTTACTAGCTAATAAAGAAAATGGAGATAAAGAAAAAAGAAGCGTCGCAAGATTATAGGAGGACACAGTCACAATGTTTTCCCTACAAAAAACTAATTAATAAATTTCACTTGCATGTTATAAGGCAGACAGAATGAGAAAGATCCAATCAGCCAAACCAAAAGTAATTGGGAGGGCTGCAATTCTGTTAATTATTTTTTTTTCGGATTAATCAATGAATTATTAAAAAAAAAAGAAGAAAAATTGTGAAACATTTCTCAGAGCATTCAATGGCATGTTCAGATTGCTTGTTTTGTGTGACCAGCAACCTAAAACCCAAGCATTTTTCAGATACAGCATATGCAGTTCCTCATAATTAAGAAGCTGGAACAAAGGCATTGTCTTTTTTCATTTTTGTGTGATAGATTACTTAAATAAATGATGAATCAATCAATTGATTTTTGGCAGATTGACTAATCGATAGTTTTTTAGCACTAATGTGGAGAAACAAGATGTAAACACTAACATGTTATCATCTTGAAAAGAAAAATTAACATGTCATGTAGACATGGAGTAACTTTGGCATTCATGTGGAGCATTTCTTTGTCTGACTTGGACTCTTATTTTAGCTCTGTTTGGTCTCCTCCAACTCCAGAAAAAAAATGTTCATCTCTTTTGCTGCTAAACGTTCCACTATGTTTGCCAGCCAGTCGCTAACTATGTTGGCTGGTTTGGTGCTGGGCAGGTAGTGTACAGTACGTTTTTAGAGCTTTCTGCTGCTAAAAAGGTAAAGTTTGGACAATAGAGCTAAAACAATGAGCTGAAAGACTCTAAAATGCTGTGTAAAGCTGAAGGAAACAGCATATTGGGGTGATAATTCAGGGTTCCAGAGTGCAACCTGCGACCAAAAGTGCAACTTAACATTTTCATTGGTTGCACTGGTACACCTGACATTTAGCAGGTATTTTTTTCCCACCTGCATTCTGCGAAGACTCGCCCCCTACTCTGCCTCTGATCTTAATACTCTTCCCTGTCCTTCTCCTTGAGCGACGTCACAACCATAAAACATACCGGTAATTCAAAATGTACAGAACAATTGATTTTTTTTACTGGTCCCCAGTAACATGCCTAATCCTAATCAAGAGAATTCTCACTCATTCACTCATCTTCAACATCTTATCTGGGGTCGGTTCGCGGGGGCAACAGCTCCAGCAGGGGACCCCAAACTTCCTTTTTCCAGGCCACATTAACCAGCTCTGACTGGGGGATCCTGAGGCGCTCCGGGGCCAGTGTGGAGATATAATCTCTCAATCTAGTCCTTGGTCTTCCCCGAGGCCTCCTCCCAGCTGGTCGTGCCTGGAACACCTCCCTAGGGAGGCACCCAGGAGGCATCCTTACCAGATGCCTGAACCACCTCAACTTGCTCCTTGATGGCCAAGCTTCTCACCCTATCTCTAAGGGAGACGGCAGCCTGAGAAAACCCATTTCGGTCGCTTGTACCCGCGATGTAGTTCTTTCGATCATGACCCAGCGCTCATGACCATAGATGAGAGTAGGAACGAAGATTGACTGGTAGATCGAGAACTTTGCCTTCCGACACAACTCTCTCTTCGTCACAACGGTGCGGTAAAGCGAATGCAATACTGCCCCTGCTGCTCCGATTCTCCGGCCAATCAACTCGCAAACAAGACCCCAAGGTCCTTGAATTCCTTCAGTTGGGGTAAAGACTCATTCCCTACCCGGAGTAGACAATCCATCGGTTTCCTGTTGAGAACCATGGTCTCCGATTTAGAGGTGCTGATCCTCATCCCAGCCGCTTCACACTAGGCTGCGAACCGATCCAGTGAGTGCTGGAGGTCGCAGACCGATGACGCCAGCAGGACCACATCACCCAACAAATTCTGCTGAGATGAAATTTGGGTGCACCTAAATTCTGTGCTGGTGTACCTAAATGAGAAAGCTAGACACGCCAGTGCAACCAAAAAAAGTTAGTCTGGACACTAGCAATTGACCATTTTCACATTACACACAGTTTAATATAAAACATATTGATTAAAGCAGCTTTACGAAAATGTTTCCAGATTTTTTAAAAAGTCACCAGTTTCATGTGGGTTTGATGTATCCCAGAAGTATTTATATAATTGTGGACCAAAGAGTAATTGTGAGGACTGCAGACTGAGACTGCAAAGGATGTAATGTTATACAGATGTGTCTTTCCAGCTGTTTATACATTTTAACAAGGAACTAATAACGAGATAGGATCTCCAAATCAATTTAAAATGTTTTCTCGGATTCTTTTAGTATTTAGGATCCAGTATCACTGCAACATGACACAAGACTGTAAACAATGAGCTCAAGTTCTACATCTGTGACATATTAGGATTAGAAAAAAAAAAAGTCTAACGTATAACGTATCTCAAGAGGAGATGTGAAGGATGTGAGCAGTTCACAGCTGAATTGCTCTAGTTTTATTACATGCAGTTCATTCTTACAGATATCTTCCTCATGTCATAAACACTTACTGCTGACAGTTGCTTTTCCCCACGTCTTTTACTAGCCTGAGCAAGAGATATCTATAGAAACACCAGAAGTAGAATAACTGAAAAAGTGCCATCAGTCATCAGAGTAGTGGAGGAGATAATAAAATGGCTCAATGTCGAGAATCTCAAAAAGTCATAATTAATGAGAAGGAGCCTTTGAGCTAATTGTTCAGCAAACAACCCACTTGTGTTTATGGGTGTAATCAATTCAACTGAATGATAAGCAATCCAATATATATAATCCAACATCATTGTGAAAGTGAAAACATTGATGCATATAATCAACTGTAAGATACGCCTTTATTTTGAAATTCCATGGCACGTCTGTTTCACCGTCCAAGCGCAGCTCATTCCTAAACATCCAAATAGCGATAGCGTTGAGGTTAGGTTCTGCTTTCTGTAAGTACGGACCCACGGACAAGAATCATGACGAGTAAACAAGCAGCATTAGCAAGCGTGCTAGCAGCGTAACATTAGCGAATGCGTGTCAGAGAAAGAAAGAAGTAGTGTGTCTGTGACGCGGCGTAACAAGCAGGCAGTAATGTTGTAGCTGTGAATGTAGCAGTGCAGTGTGTGTAAGTTACGTTTTAATAGGCTACAGCTCCTCACGAACCAAGCCAAGTTCTTGTATATTGCTACCTGTCAGTTAAAGTAAAGGGAGTTAGCCCCGATGTCAGCGACAACTTCAGCTCAGGCTCCCTTAAGGTGGACTGTTAAGGTGGACCAACTAACGTGTCGAAATCGTATCGTGGCAGACTTTGACATCTGCAAATATCGTTGTCCAAAGAATCAATATATTATTGTATTGTGATGAAACTGGTGATTTTCACCCCTACTTATAGCATCACATCATATGAATATACCGCTATCGTCCATGCTTTGAGGTCATTTTTTGATAATTAGGGTATACAAATTGGTTGTTGCCGAACTTTTAGACTTTTTAGACCGGTCAACTGTTAAAATCTAGAGCCCTATCTAGGGCTGACAGTGTAAATATTGTAAGGTTTGCACTTGCTCCATATAGAGAGCTAAGCCATCTGTTCAGTTTCTTAAGTGACTTATTGGAAAATAAAATATCAACCATCTGGATGGAATATGAAATCCTCTGCAGAACATTTCTTTTTATCAGTGAAATTTTGCCCAACTGAGATGTGAGGAGAGTGTGGTCCCCCTCCTCCCACCTTTACTTCACATGTAAGCAGCTGGTCTTCATGACAATATATTTTTTTGACACCGGAAAACAGGGAAAAGGAAATATTGGCGTCCCTTAAAGTTGAGGAGAAATTAGTGATTATACACAGAATTTCATTGAACTCTTTATCAAAGTTGTTACTACGCTCATCTGATCCAGGCCTTTACGCTTAGCTTCATCAATAGTAACGGAAGCGTTCAGAATTGGCTTCTGTTCCGGCAAAGCTCTCTATTAACTCTGAAGCATCATTCATTATTGTTGCAGAGGAAAATAGTTGAAAGGGAGCTGAAAGTACTGGTAATATCTTCATTTCAAGCGTCAACATCCTGAACTAATTCAACTCACTTAACACTAAAAATGAACTTTTCTCAAAAGTTAAGTCACATATTTTCCTGTTTTTTCACCGTATTCATGGCGAATAAAGTGCTTGGATTTTCTTTGACATTTTTTCAACAGATAATGACCTTGTAGAAGTGATATTAAATAGCATACTGTAGCTCTTGGGTGCAAAGACAGAAGAGATCTGGCATACAGTATAATATGATACGCACACCAGCACAAACACTTTTACAGTATTATATCTCACCCCTAGAGTTTGATCTGTTGCAGAGTCTTAATAATTCCCAACTAGAGAAGAACCATGTTGAGCATGTAAACAAAAAACTATATTAAGGAATAAATCATTTAAGAGTTACTGAGTGTCGGAAATGTCCAGAAACATGCAGTCTGCCATCTGTCTATTCCGGGGCAGATCTGAATTTTGTGACTTCTTCAGGGGTGTCGAAGGTCTTTGGAGGCTTCATCAGCCATAATTTGCACCTCAGCAGGATACAGTAATGCATATGTTCTGTTATATTCCACATTCCCAGAGTATCAACTTCACCTTCTCAAATGTTACAAGTCCCTTGTTGGAGAAATGATGAAATGTAATAATCGCTGGCCAAGGGACTGGTGTGATTTTTCCTGTTGCAGCTTAATGTAACCTAACTTAAAGCTGCTAAATATGACATCGGGAGCATTTCTGTTGCCTCTGCACAGCTCTCAACATGCAGGGGGCACGCAGCTAACGATGCTAACAGCGCTAACGGTGAAAACAATGGCAACAGGGTTGACAGAGCTCGTCAAGTCAAGTCAGATTTATTTGTGTAGCCCAAAATCACAAATCGCGACAACGCCATCAGATGGGATGGTGTTATCAGCTGTACCCCTATACAAGTCTGATATCTTTATGTTTGCCGCTATATTAACGCTCTGAATGTTGTCTGGAGTACCTTTAAGACCTTACACATGTTTTGCTTTTGTGTGATTAATTTGCATGTCAATATATTTTTTGGATCTTTTTTTTTTTCACACAGAGCACAAATATACAGCGAAAAAGCTCCTTTTTTCGGAACAAAAACAGGAATGTAGACATCAATCAATCATGTTGTGCAGAACTGGTTTGGAGGCTCCATAGTCCGAACCAAGATGGCAAACTTAATTACTCATTTCAACCTTTACAAAGCTAGCGCAGACCAGATCTGCTGCTTCTGTTCTTACCTTTCAAAATAAAAGCCCTGGACGTATAATATTTGCAGGCGAGTGGAAACAACTTATAGTGACCAAATCTGTCCGGGTCAAATTGATCACTATACGTGGATGATTATTATGACCTCATTTTTGTTGTTGGGCTTCATTTCTCATGTATATTACATTCGTATATTTGTTACATGAAGTAATAAATGACCGCTGGGGTTCCTCAGCCAGCCGTGGAAACCAACTCTGAAGGAAACTGATTGAACCACGTACCTTCTTTGCTCCTCCAGTAAGTCATCTAATGTGGATACTGTGGCCATATTTGCAGTCTTTCAAATTTGAAGAAAGCATTTCATTATTAGCGACACTCACTCTGGCATTGGCTGAGGATATCACCATGCTGTACCTACATAACTTTTAAGACTCCCATGATAATTGCACACTCCCCTGTCCCCCTACATGTTGTGGATAATTAGCCAAGAAGCTGCAGAGCTCAGTAGAAAGTAGCTATTTGCAATAAATTGTATTATCCACAAATCTACTTTATTTATAGACTTGGATAAGGATTTACATTAAAATCGTTACATAAGCAAGATTATATGTGATGGCTGGACAAAAAAATCAGGTTGATTGTCTTAAAAAAATAAAATGTAAATAAATTAAATTTCAAACATAATTGAAAAAATTCACACACAGCAAATCACCTTGACAAATATCAGATGATAAGACCCAACAGGCACTAAGTGGCTCAATGAGGTGCAATAAAAAGTCACTCATGAGTGCAGCTGAAGTACTTAAACTGAGGTACGTCTCTCTGAGCTGCCATATCTTTATTAAAGCAGACTTATAGAATTGAGTAGTCCCTGCGTCAAAAGCTGTTTATACTTAACATTTAAGATGCCAGCTTACCAAACAAGCAGAAATGGAGACTGTTGCACTGTGTTGAGATATTATTTCCGGTTAATGGTGTGCAAAAAACACAATCGCCTTGTCAATAGATGTGACTAAAAGCCTTGTAACTACTAATTAGACTATAAAGTAGAATAGCGCCCATAACTGTAGCAGATCTCCCCCATGGGATCAGATCACTGTTGTAGCTGCTGTTCTAATATTGGCAGAGCTTCCCACCTTTTAATACCCATAGTTATCTGTGTGGTTATTGCTCCAGAGTGCTTTTTATGTCTTTTTTTAAGGATTACTTTTGGGTTTTTTTTCTTTATCAGAGAATACAGAGTGGAGAGATACGAGGAGGGTGAGCTATTGGAGAGTTTTCAACCACATTCAAAGAAACAAAAAGACAAAAGTGATGTGAAAATGACCAGAAATTGTAATATCCATCAGATATATATCAGCATGTAGCTGGAAATTGTTGCTTATCGTAACATGGTAATATGAAATGTGTTTTTTTTGGTGTTTATTTAGTAATGAATTGATTTAATTGGCACACTGTTTGCCTCAGATGATATTCATTAATTTGCTGCAAGAATTGAATTACGAACGGGTCAAATTAGTTAATGAAGAGCCTGCTTGAAATTACATTTTCTAATTTGTTGTTAAAGCTAATTAAGTATTAGTTTAATTAGTTAATCAAGTATTTGCTCGAAGTAGTGTTCCCTAATTTGTTGTGGAATTTGAATCAGTAATTAGTTTAAGGAGTTAATGAAGTGCAGTGTTTGCTCTGGAGCAGAATTGTGTCATGATGATATGATGTGATTCTCTTCGGTAACATTGAGTTATTGACTGTTATTAGACCATTAGATTGCTGTTGTCACTCACGAGAAGCACCATAGAGATGGGTCAGTAGGGGCCTACTAGGTTGTAAAAGTGAGAACGACGCTTAAAGTTGGGGCAGATTTGAAGAAATATGATTTAAAAAAAAAAAAAAGTTAGTTTTTATAAACAATCACTATATCTTGACAGTAGATAATCTGAACAAAATCATGTTCCTCTGTGTCCTCCGGTGGTCTTAATGGCATCTGCAAGATTTCACAGACCGGAGGAAAACAACCAATCAGAGACGAGCTGGAGCCTGCCGTCTCTGTCAATCACTCGCAAACTCCGATGAAACGGTCACATTAGGCAGCGCTGATCAAATATGAATCAATATTCTGTTACTGTCGCCTCAAGAACATGTTGTAGTGCATGGATTAGCTGAAAAATGATTGTGACCTGGCAGCCATGTTGAGATCAGTTGAGGAAATACCAAGCAGTTTGGGATCCACTGTACTAGCTTCTCGCAAAGGAGGTTAAATAACGCTCCAAACTTGCACTAAATTTTGGAGAGGAAAAACTAGCATGGCCATTTTCAAAGGGGTCCCTTGACCTCTGACCTCCAGATATGTGAATGTAAATGGGTTCTATGGGTACCCACTTGTCTTTACAGACATGCCCACTTTATGATAATGACATGCAGTTTGGGGCAAGTCGTCTGTTCATGTTATGATTTGAGCATATTTTTAAAGCAAAATGTTTTGTGTTGTTGCTTGATTTTTTTTTTTTATATAATAAATATATACTTATATTTGCATAAAGAAGCATATTTGTCCACTCCCATGTTGATAAGAGTATTAAATACCTCACAAATCTCCCTTTAAGGTACATTTTGAACAGGTAAAAAATGTGGGATTAATTTGTGATTAATCGCAATTAACTCTTTTATTCTAAATGACAGCTCCGGTTTTGTTTGACTGTTTTTCAGTGATCCGCCACGTGAGTAGATAAATAAAACCAATGGGTGTTATAGGCCCCTATTAACCCACTTCTATGGTGCTTATAGCAACTGATAACACCCACTCAATGGCCTGATAAGAGTCTAATCGGCTGGAGTTATTGACCATTGCAGCAGCAGTTTCCTACGACTGCTACTCTGACCACTACTTGTAAAATTAATGAGCTTAGTAATCCAATTAACAATCACCATCATCGTCTTTACTATCAGTCAGTCAACAGTTTTAACCGCTGCTGCACCTTTTATCAAAAAACTAAATTCAGTGTGTGTGTGTGTGTGTGTGTGTGTGTGTGTGTGTGTGTGTGTGTGTGTGTGTGTGTGTGTGTGTGTGTGTGTGTGTGTGTGTGTGGGTGGAGGGTTTAGAGAATGAGAGAGTGAGAGTCTTGGCAGTCAACACCAGGTAGCTTCTGCCCTCGTGCCCCCAAGATACCAAGACAATACACACACACACACACACACACACACACACACACACACACACACACCCCCCAGGCCCTGAGGTTGGCAGAGCCATCTGCCAAGAGGAGCACAGTGCTGAGGAATGATAACGCATACACACACACACACACACACACACACACACACACACACACATGCACTCTGTCTTTCTTCAACACACACCCTGCCTTGAGCCCAGAGCTCTTGTAGTTTGCTCCCCTCTGCTGTGGTTGGCAGTTGATATTGCTGATACCTACTATATGACTGTATATCTGTATACGTGTGTGTGTGTGTGTGTGTGTGTGTGTGTGTGTGTGTGTGTGTGTGTGTATTTTAAGGTGGCAGTAAGCTGACTTAATTCTTGCTTTACAGATGTATTGGAAGCCTGTCTAGCTGTCTGTTAGAACAGCGCTACATTTTTTACATTCAAAAAATCTCGCAGCAAGTCGCCAACCAAAAATATTATAAAATGACACTTTTTAGTCGAATAATGACAATATGGTGTCTTAATTTGTGTACGCTCGCTCAGTTTGAAACCCGGTCCTGTTCAGATGAACATAAAGCTGATATCGTGGGAGGAACTGAAGACAGACTCACACAAAGCTCTTAGTCTCGCTCCGTTTTCAGTTTTCATAGCAGTCGGGGTTGAAAAGTTGCCCGTTTCTCCGTGTTTTCACGCGGGCGAACAAAACAGTCCTCGTGCTTGTTCTGAAGCATCGGGTGTTTCGTTTGGACATGGCGCCGAAGCTTACTTGGGGCCATGGCACTGTCGGATAGCTTTTCGCCACACACCGAGCACAACGGAGACGCTGCCATCGCATCCGCGGTGAAAGTAAATCTGAATGAAAGATAGCTTTCGCCGTACCGCCTCGTCTTAGCCGTCTTTGCTTTCTTGTGACTCCCTCCCATACTAGACCCTAAATCTATAACAGCATTAAAGATAATATTCTGCGTGCTGTATGCTGCCTTTGTATGTAGCCATGTAGACGCAGTAATAACGGTAGCATTGTCTTAGCCAGTGGTGGATATCTCTCCCTCGTAGATGATTTGATATGTATCTAGATACACAGTCAACAATCTCACACAAAAACAATACCGTTTCCTTTGTAACAAAATAAACAGGGACTCCACAGGGTTCACTAAGCAGCTGAGTGTTTCAATGAAAACACTTTAGTCATATCAGCCTATCAAAAACCCATTTAAATTAAAGGCTACAGCTTTATGACTCGATGTGTGTGTGTGTGTGTGACTGCAGAGAGAAAGAGACAGAGAGCGAGAGCTAGTTAGCCTCACAGGACAGTAGATTAAACACTGAATTTAGAATGAAAAAGAAATAATAAAACCGAATTTGAAAGCTGGGGAGACGTTGAGGAAGTTGCGAGCGAGACAGAGACGAAGAGGGCTAATGACGTAGCTTTTCTAGCCGAGGCCAATTTACTGCGAGGTTTCGAAAGGTCATCTCCAACACGGAGGCCTGTCTGTGACAAATTACATTATTTACAGCGGGGTAGAAAGAGGCAGCGAGACCTGGAGAAGTGCAGAGAGTAAAAGCAGAGAGAGGGAGGGAGTGTGTGTGTTTGACTGTAATTGGTCTACGGTGTTAACACGAGAACCCTGAAGACATTTGCTAACACACTGCCTAATGATGCTCTTATCAAAGCACAACACCTGCATTTTTGACACGGGACTGCCATGTCCTACTTGCCATAAAGGGGTGTTTTACCGCAACATTTTGATGTTTTAATTTTTGAGCATGGATAGGACTGCACGCTGCAAAGTCAGCCGCTTCGACTCGCCACTTTGGGGGGCAGTAAATGACTCATTTTAAAAAAGGGATCTCAGGCAATGAGCTGCCGCATTTCGTCTGTCCGGGATTATCTGACCCACAGTCAAGCCTTCTTTTGGAAATTCAACCCAAGCCGGCCGACGCGGGTCAATCCCCGGTCAGGACAGTTCAGATACGACCCGCGTTAGCTCAGGTGCCAAAAATGGGAATTTACATGACTTAATATAGAGAAGGAATGATAGTGGCGTCATCAATGTGTGCAAAAATGCCACAGAATGATGCATGTTTTGGGATAATATGGTGTAAATATAGTATATACAGCATTTTTACCTCCGCCAAGGAGGTTATGTTTTTGCCGCCGTTTATCTGTCTGTTTGACTGTGTTCAAGATAACTCAAAAACTTATGGGTGGATTTTGATGAAATTTTCAGGGTACATCCAAAATGTGAAAAGGAAGAAGTGATTGATTTTTGATTTTTGATTTTGGAGGTGATCCGGAAGAAATCCTGGATTCTGGATCACTTTGAAATTTTCATTAACATTGGGGTAAATGGGACCCAAAAAATTGTTTCTTAATATCTCTGGTAATTGTTGCCCAAAGCTCATGAAATTTGACTCAGGGATTTACAATGTGTACTTCTTCTATCAAATCCCAAAGGCGGATCCAGATCTGATCCAGATTGCAGATTTTATAGCAATTTATATAAAAAATGGGGGTACTCTTATATTTTGGCCTAATGTATTGTGAGTTTTATGTTGTGTCTATGTTTGCCACTGATATAAAATTCTTTTTAAAAAATGTAGGATTTTTATTTTGGAGTGAATTACAGTATGGGAGGAAACTATGGTGCTTGGTGGAGGTCTGCGCTCTCCGAGTGCTTTTCTAGTTACCTTTTGTAAATGTTAACGTATATCATACTGTTACATGGAGCTGTGATGCTTTAAAAGCATACAGACGACATGCAGATTTACAGCATTTATCAACCTTTTTTTGTCTGTCTACAGTATCCAATTATCATACTGTATATTAGACTACGTTGTGCTATCTAATATGATAATGTAGGCTACATGTAAAAAAAGATTATAAATGTATGAAGACTGAGATGTATGTTTCACACATATTTCAGCTGGGCATGAGGCAACTGCTAATATGAGCATGTATGAATGAGTGTAATTTTTTAAAGTTTTCTAATTGCTCACGACTAGGACGGGGTTTATTACTTTATAACAGAACAGGCGACAGATGCTTTAAAAACCGATGCGCTCGCAGTTGTACACGGTACCGTGAGGCGGTCAGCTCCCACGGTGTGTTTCTGGTTCTGTGTGGCGGATGCCTCGCTCGCAAAGCAACCTTCTTATATTCGTAACGTTGCACATCCTCTCACCGTCCTGGTTGCTAAATTTATTTATTTATCACCGCAGACGGCCAAGAGCTCCCCTACCTCACATCTCCATGTTGTTTTCGTCGGTCGTTCACCTCCAATGCGTCCGAAAGCGGTCCCGCTGCCCTCTCTCCATCGTCGTTGGCTTGAGCAACCTGTAACAAAGGCATCAAGACCGTGCGTCCCCCCATTTGCAGCCAAATAAATTTGTCCCGCCCTGGTTGCAAGCGACAACATGCTGTTGTGTGCGCTATTGATAAAAGGTTCATTTAGCTTACTTATATATAGTTAAAAATGTTTTCATATAGACAGGCTATGGTTAGACAAAATGTTTGTACCTGACAGTTTTGACTTCTTGCTTCTGCAGTCTTCCTCAGAGGTGTCACATGACGAAGGCTGCAGACCATAGCCTGTCTATGTGAAGACATGCTTTAGATTAGCATGACAAACGGAAAAGAGCGCCACCTACAGAAAGTCCACCAACAGTGAAGGTGAAGACACTCGCACACTTTTTGATTGGGAGGTGATCTCTGCAAAGTGCACTGCAGAAGCTATTTGATGGACAGGTGATCCATGAGAACTGACAAAGATGGAGGAAAAAAAAAAACACATTAAACCCCAAAAGACGCTGTAAGACCGACAATATGTCACGTTGTATCATTATATAGTGCGAGACGATAAGGTAATGCATTTTCTCACACGACGATAATCCATTTTGTTTCTTTATGTTCACTACGTTCAACAAAGTAGGACTGCTAAGCTGTGAAATGAAGACATTTCAGTGGTTCTTATTTCCCCTGAAGGAGACGACCAGCTCCCCAAAGACCAGCTTAGTGTGTGTGTGTGTGTGTGTGTGTGTGTGTGTGTGTGTGTGTGTGTGTGTGTGTGTGTGTGTGTGTGTGTCCCTTGGGCTATCCGGAGAAGGGAAGAGCCAAAGGGATTAGTAGTGGTAAATGGTTTTGGGACTTGGGAATGAACAGGAATATTAATATTTAGATTTAACAATCTTAAAGGAAATGTCTTAAAATGAAAAAAAGCATAATATTGGATTAATGCAAAAAAAAAAACTTTTTAGTGTGCTGGTAGAAAATGTTTGATGATACGGACACTGAAAGACTAACGGGAGAATTGTTTGCACTGACCAATTGTGCTGAACAATTCTCAACACGTTAGATTATGCTGCTAAGATTCTGATTGCAAAAGTGATAATGTGCATTTTGCAACTTACTTTACAGCCCCGTCTCTGAAAAAATGTTAATTATGTATTTAAGTATTTAATACTCTTATCAAAATAGGAGTGGACAAATATGTTGCTTTATGCAAATGTATGTATCTATTTAATATTAGAAATCAATTAACAACAGAAAACAATGATAAAATTGTCCAGAAACCCTCACAGGTACTGCATTTAGCTTAAAAATTATGCTGAAATCATAACATGGCAAACTGCAGCCCAACAGACAACAACAGCTGTCAGAGTGTCAGTGTGCTGACTTGACTATGACTTGATCCAGACTGACTGGAATTATCATAAAGTGGGCATGTCTGTAAAGTCATGGGTGCCCATAGAACCCATTTACATTCACATATCTTGAGGTCAAAATGGTTACAAAATGGCCCTGACAGTTTTTTGCAAGTTTGGAGCGTTATATGGCCTCCTTCGCGACGAGCTACTTTAACATAGTTGGTGCCGATGGATTTCTTCTAGTTTCATATGATACCAGCATCTTCACTCTAGCTTTAAAACCGACTGCGTTAATCCTCACAGCCCTAAATTAAATATAATCTATGGCCTACGTTACCTGTGTTTACCAGCTTCTTTGTTAGCAAGAATGGCAACTTACCATTTCAAACATGGAAGTATAAAGAGAAGTGGATACAGCGTCGGAGGCGGGGCCCCGTTCATTCCTGTGAAAGTTGCTCAGTGACACGTGATGGCAAAATGGCTCGACTGGAAGTGGAAAAGTACCTGAATCTTCCGCATCCGTTGGAAATATAGAGAAGGCGCAGTAGGGTGCGTTCGATTTCATGGCTCGGCCACTGGGTGTCAACGTCACGTGGCCATCACAGCTAGCTCTAAAATAATAAATAAATAAAATAAATAGTAATAACTCTGCATTCAGCTATTAGTGCATTTTACAACTTTTAGGACCTCATGATTTAAATGAGGGTTATTCACTTGTTTGAAGCTGATTAATATCTGCTGAGTTCCAAACGTCTCCTCCCAAACGTAAGTTTATGGGAAGTCTTTTTGGGCCCAATGGCATCATGTAACGGACATTGAAGTTGTAGTATCGCCGTTTGGCCACTACGAGTATTGATAATCAACGACTAGTGCTCTTCCTGGAGGCTTGATTCCAATCAACAACTTCCGGTGCTGAGAAATGAAGCCGACACAGAAGTGCCAAAAACTGCAGTTCCTCAAATGGCCACTTGAGGCTGGCACCAAAAGTGAGTCAATCCCCATAGACTCCCATGTTAAAATTGACAACTTTACAGCTGAAAGAAACATGTTTACAGCCTGATCTAAAACACAGTTTTGGTCTCTGTAGCCCATATCCCTATTTATGACAACTGCACAGGGGGTGAATTTTTGTATAACTCACCCATTTAAATTATTTTGAGGCGTAAAGTTTGGCGTAATAGGGGGCGTGGCCACATTGAGCGACAGGCGGGTGGCGTACCAGGTCGCGACCTGCAACTCCACTGACGAGCCGCCTCTTTGCTCATTTCTGTATTAGCCGGGAGTTAAGCTGTGCTGTTACTGCCTAAATGGGGGAAGCCGGAGCCGCTTTTAGCTTCACAATGGCTCTTCAGAAACATATGGGTGACGTCCCAGAGACCACGTCCATATTTTATACAGTCTGTGCTTCCATTGCTTATTTCCCAGCAGGAGAAAATCATATCTGACCTTACAACATCGCCACTCAAGTGCCTGTTCATCAAAGTTAATAAATAAGTGGTAATAACTTTTCATTTGATGCTCAAAGTTTATTATCAAAAGGATCCCAGTGCTCATTTTCTCCTCCACTGCTCCTCAGTCTCTGTCACTCCTGCTCCCCTGCAGGACATTTATTACCTCTTTATCAACTACTTCCTAATTATCCAGCGTCTCTCTCTCTCTCTGCTTTCTTCTTCATTGTCTCCTTCCTCTTTCTGTTAACCTTTTCCTATCTCTCTCACCCCTCTTCCTCTCCCTTGCCTCCCTCCAGAGGCCTGCTAATACATTTGTTATCAAGCTACTCCCTAATTAACATGTCCCCTCTCTGTCTGAGTCTCTCCTATCTCTATTACTCTGTCGAGGTGTCTTCTTCACTATTTCATTCTGACTTCTTCCGCATCTTCTTCTTCTTTTTTTTTTTTTTTTGAATAGATGAAATTGGGGATGGCTCCTCATCCTCACTTCTGAGGCTCTATTATCTACAGACAGACAATTTGTCTGTCTGAAAGCCAGCAGGACACAGCGATCTATTTTCTGTGTCAACGCGTGAGCTTGTGTGTCTCCGTCTCTCTTAGCTTTTCTTGCTTTGGCAGTCTGTCTCCATATGTCTCTGTGTGTACCAGCCTAGCTGTGGTCTTAAAGTCTCAGAGTCCTTGGCAGCCTCCCATACTGGGTTCACGGGGCATCTGTGTGATAGCCATTAGCATTCCCTTTAAATGTTGACCTATAACATCTCCTCCTCGGTGGAATTGGCTCTTAAGGTCCTGCATCTACTCTTGAAAAGAAAAGAAAATCTCATTTGTTTTGTACATTTGACATCAGGAATACAGCTTACGGCAGAAAGCATGTAACATTTGTTGGAGAAGAATTGTTTTCACACCCTTTTACTAGCATCGGTATCGCTAACAATGCTGCAAATTTATGTTCTCCTCCCCAAAACGCCTCACATCCAGCCTACACCTTGAAGCATGCCCACAATAGTAGACACACAAACACACAAGCCCTCATTAGAAAATTTTGCTGCTTTAAAGCAGCAGAACAATAGTATTAAAGCTGCAGTGGGTAGAAATGGAGCAAATATGATTTTAAAGTAGTTATTTTTATAAAACAGTCTATGTCCTGACTGTAGTGCATGAGACAGGTAATCTGAAAAAAAAAAAAAAAAATCACGTGCCTCTGTGTCGTCCTAATGACATCTGCAAGATTTCACAGACCGGAGGAAAACAACCAATAAGAGCTGGAGCCTGTCGTTTCTGAGCAGCTGTCAATCATTTGCAAATCAAACAGTCACACTAGGCAGCGCTGATCAAATATGAATCAATATTCTGTTACTGTCACCTCAGTTGTTTTCAGGAACATCTTTTAGTGCACGGTTTAGTGCTAAAATGAGAAAGTCTGTTACCCGGCGGCCATGTTGAGATCAGTTGAGGAAACAACAAGTGCCGGCCACCAGCCAGTAGCAACACTCAATAGGAACGCTCTCTTTCTGAAACGATCTGTGATTGGCCAGAGTTAAAGCCTGAAAACAGAGCCCTGAAGTCTAGTTTTCTCTCTGAACACATTAAGATAAGATAAGATAAGATGAACCTTTATTAATCCCCGTAGGGAAATTCAGATTACAGATTACAATCTGCTGAAAGGTTTCTATGGAATTTTCAGCCAATGATGCCAAAAATATTCTGCCTACTTCAGGTTTAAGGGGCTTTCACATGAATTTTACCAGCCAGTAACTCGTATTCCCGATTCTTCCGACACCACATGAATGCAGCGCAAATCCCCTATCTAGTAATGTTAATGAAAGTGAGGCAGCATTGCCATGTGTCAACAAATCCAACAGCGATTAGGGATATTTCATACACAACACAGTGCTACCAGCAGGGTTCCATAGCTTGCAGTACTGCGCGCAAAGTACCTGGCGCTTACCAGCGGAGTGCTTGTCTGCATGAAGAGCACAGTCAGACCCAGCAAATGCAAGCAACAGCTCATACGGGGTGTTCCTCCTAGTCTGAAAACACGTTACTGCATGTACGAAAAAGCCAACAAACGATTAACTCTGCCTTGACCTGAGGTTTTCTTGTTGAAATGTGTTTGTGAGTGACGCCTTGTATGTGAGTTTTGTTAGGTTTGGTTGGTAGCTGCTCTTCCCCTTATTGTGCACCAGCACAAAGTCTTTTAGTGGTATGGCGTACCGGACCGTACCATTCTACTTTCACCCATCTATACTCCCACAATTCTGCTGCTTAAAGCACGTGAACAATAGTATTAAATGTGTTTCAATCTCTAAAACACCTCAGACATGTTTGCATTTGTCATGTACGCAGGCAGAATTTGGACATTTCCGTCAGTATAAGTACTGTTAGAATAGCGCCATAGTTCAGCTGCTAGTACAGACTAGGAGTGTGTTGTTTAGTCTGCGGTCATGCATCAGACTTGTCTATAGCTGCTACCACGTTGTGCTTTGCCGGGATAGGTCAAACGAGCCGAGTCCAATTTACTCCCCTGTAAAGTGACAATCAAGGGTGGTGTTATTGCAAAATAGTTGAAAATAGTTGTGTGATGAAATGCATCAAGGTCCCACCTTTCTGAGCACTTGTAACATGGATGTGGTGTATTTCTACCTCACCATCAAGACAGAATAATATTTCACTTTTTAGCAGCCTTTAACTAATAGAATTTCCCATAAACTCTAAATTCATGCACATTATTACACGACTTTGTTGAATACTCGATTCTGATTGGTCACGACATTATACAGTCTGTTATGTATTAATAGAGGCCGTTGCTGTGTGTAACAGGCCGTTGCTACTCCGACAAATAAACCCCGACAGGGCACATGCTGTCGGGGTCCACAGCATGTGCCGGGTGCCGCATCGCCCTGTCGTGGTTTATTTCTCAACAATGACCGTCTGGCTGCACATTATCCCTGACTTAAAAACTGTCTAGTCCATTGGGGCGAATGGAAGTGCTGCAGCTAGTTCAGACATCTCTGTAATAACAGACAGAGAAGACCGAACAGTGAGGATAACCTGAACGTATCATCAGCTCTCGAAGCTTTTGACATCGTCACCCAGGTTCTTGCCCCACTTATCAGTGAGTGGTTTCCATATGTTAAGCATACTTAAGCTGCTCATGAGTATTTCAGAAAAATTAAAAAGGCAGTAAATAATCTGCAGATGCAACACAGTATATAGATTTTGTCTGATATAGATCTGGCTGCACTACATTGATCCAAAATTAAGTAGTTTATGGGCATAACTTGACCTTAAATCCTTTTCAATTAGTGCTGGGCAATATATCAATATTATATCGATATTGTGATGTGTGAGACAAGATATTGTCTTAATGTTGGATACCGTAATATGGCTTAAGTGTTGTTTTTTTCCTGGTTTTAAAGGCTGCATTACACTAAAGTGTCATTACCCACTTACTCATTATATCCATATTATTCCTGATTATTTATCGAAAACCTTATTGTGTAAATATTTTGTGCATGCATCAATATTCTACCCTATGATGTTGTTGCAATAGCGGTATCGACTTAATTGATCAGAAATATTGTGTGTTGATTTTCTCTGTATAACCCAGCCCTGCTGTCAATAAAAAACAATTTTAGCGATAAGGAAGTTGAGTAGCATGTTGTTCTACTGTCGAGGTGTATTCTTCATAATTGTGTGTAATCCTGACTACACTACTGGTAAGCACAGTAGGGAAGAGAAAGCCCTTAGCTGAGCCTCATTAACCTGTAGATAGATGGCAGTGGTTTGGTGAGGCCAGACTGCAGCTGTAAGCCTTCACTCTGCCCGTTCAGCTAGTGGAGAAAATGGCTAAGAGGGAGCTCAATCAATACGCTAAGTGTGTGAGTCTGGCTTGTGTTCAACCGCGGGTGTGCATTTGCATTATGTCTGTGTATACGCATCTGTAACCACGCACAGGCTGTCTAAATGTGTATTGATCCTGAGGTGTTGTTTTGTGTATCTGATGGTCTCCTGTGTTTTAGTTTCATTAAGTTGGGCTCACACGCGCAAATGATGATGGATGAAGTCAACTGAAGCGTGATTCATCAGCGGGATTTTTTTAAAGTAGTCTCAGGACGTTCCCCGGCTCTCGGGAATTGGACCTGATGCATTTTGGGTAGTGCGTGGACAGTTCCTTATTGTCATTGTGAGTCTTCTTTGAGCTTCAAGTATTTACTCAGACGTGCACGTGCACACGTGCGTGCACAACAACGACATGGGAGATGGAACTGTGTCAATATTTGCACATGCATTGAAGGTGGAGATTTACTTGCTTTTTCTTTGAGCACACACTTTCTGGACATATACAGTATAAACAAAATGTCCCTCTCACCGTCTTGGGGTGGTATCTGAGTCATCCTCGAGCTGGGGTCCTCTACCAGAGGACTGGGAGTTTGAGGGTTCTGCGCAGTATCTTAGCTGTTCTTAGGACTGCAACTCTTCTGGACCGAGGCTTCAGATGTTCGTCCTGGGATCTGTTGGAGCTACAGTTTGGGGGCCACTGCCCTGAGCACTCCCACTACCAGGGGGACCACGCCACCCTCAACCTTCCACATCTGTTCCAGCTGCTCTTTCAACCCTTGGTACTTCTCAGCTTTTTCGTGTTCCTTCGTTCTGCTGGTATCGCCACATCTATCACCACCGCCCTCTTCTGCTCTTTGTCCACCACCACTATGTCCGGTTGGGTAGCCAGGAGCTGTTTGTCAGTCTGGAAGCTGAAGTCCCACAGAGCCTTGGATCTGTTGTTCTCAGCCACCTTCTGTGGCCCAGTGGGATTTGACTACTTCTTTTCCATACTGGTTACAGATACTATTCCAGCCGCTTGGTTGTGCCTCTACATGTACGCTGATCCAGCTCGCATCTAACACCCTGCTACTATGTGCTGGACCGTCTCAGGAGCATCTTTGCACAGTCTACACCTTGGGTCTGATCTGGTAGATTCTGGCCTCTATGTTTCTTGTACTTAGGGCCTGTTGTTGTGCTGCCATGATTAGTGCCTCTGTGTGCTGTGTCAGTCCAGCACTTTCCAGCCATTGGTAGGTTTATATATACATACATACATATACATACGTACATACATATATACACATACACACACACACACACACACACACTAGGCTTCAGTGAAATTTGACGTGCGTTTGGATTGTAATTTTGACAAGTTCATATGCCTTCGTCTCTTGTTATACAAACCTTTGTTTTATACACGTCTAAAAATTAATTTGCGATCTTGCCTGAACTTTAGTGTTTATGATACCTTATTAAATTAAGGTTGATCGCCACCGTGTCGCCGCCAGTCTTCCTCCGATCAGCACAGTGGGCGGATATTGCTTATTCAGACCTCTATACATATTTAAAATGATGTACCCCTCAATGTTAAGAGTGTAATAATATGGCACACAGTAAAATACAAATCTGGGATGAGAAACATACTACCCTGCCTCTGACATAATCATTTTTGTGCAGTCCCTGTATTTTTATAAAGGTTGGGAAAGTTAAGACAGTAACAAAGCATTTAATGCAATTTGTTTTAACGCCACTAATTTCTTTGACGCATTAAAAGAACTTGTACTTTTTTGCTGTAAAGACTAGAAAACCAGAGGAATCAATTTGTACCAACATGTCATACTAGCGTGTTGTGAAGGAGGCTAAATAACGCTCCAAACTTGCGCTGAATATTGGTGAGGAAAAAATTGTCATTTTCAAAGGGGTCCCTTGACCTCTGACCTCAAGATATGTGAAGGAAAATGGGTTTTATTAGTCTCCCCTTTGCAGACATGCTCACTTTATGATAATCACATGCAGTTTGGGGCAAGTCATTGTCAAGTCAACATTCTGACACACTGACAGCTGTTGTTGCCTGTTGGGCTGCAGTTTGCCATGTTATGATTTGAACAAATGTTTTATGCTAAATGCACTACCTGTGAGGGTTTCTGGACAATATTTGCAGCATATGTGGCCACACAATTTGAACAGTTAAAAAATGTGATTAATTTGCGATTTATTGCGATTAACTAACTAACAATCATACGATTAATCCCAATTATTTATTATTTATATCTATATAAATATATATATAAAGCAAGATTCGAAACCGGACCACCGCAGTTGTTGGATGGGCTCTCGCTCTAATAATAAGAACTTTATATATAATTTTGAGACATAGTTGTCATATTAATAAACTATCGTCTGAAAGATAATCCCATAAAAATGTTGATACGATATAGTAGTATTTAAGTAGTACACGTAGTGTTAGCGTTATTTTTAGTGCCACCATTAGAGAAATAGGAGCAACATTTGTTTTGAAGCATTTGCACATCATTAGATATATAGTTATACACAAATCTCCAGGCTCCCAGGGGGTCAGTGTGAAACAGCAGGGGGAAAATAATAAGGATAAGAAACCTGAGCAACAGCCAGCCTCAGACCCTGTGGGGCTCCAACCTCAAAAGAAAGCTAGAAAGAAACCAGGTCAAATTGTTAATGCTACTGTAAATAACACATAAACACAAAGCCTAACATATATACCACCTCCCACAAGTTCTCCCATAAACACATAATACCCTCCATCTCTCTATACGCTGTTAATGCAGTCCTCTGTTCTTTTCATTCCTACGCCTTAGTCTTTTTCTCTCAGGTTTTCGTCTTCTATCGCTCTTGTTCTCTCAGTATAATCGCCATGTTATCAGAGTAAATCCTCCAGACTGAAGTCTTTTGGCTTCATGGGGATTTGTAATATTTCCCTCATTTATTTTATAATATCATGCTTTAGTTATTTTAGTCAGAGATAATGTTCGACTTTCCTATTTCTAGAAACTAAAAGGAGATCTTTATAATGTTACACAGCGCTGTGCAGCGAATGCAGCTGTAATTACTTTGTGGAGATTTTTGTCTTTATCATCTTCTTCAGAAGTTGTTAGCGATCCCTAAAAAAAAAAAAAAAAAAAAAAAAAAAAAAAAATCACCTTTTTTTTAGATAACGTGACTCGTACGGCTCAGTTTTACACAGAAATTGTACATTTTGTGTCATTAGTGATATGTGGATTGTGTGGACTACAGAACCTGCCAAAATGTAAAAAAAAAACATGCATTAATAAATGTGACTCAGTAAATAAATGTCATTAGATGTAGCAAAACATATTAAAAATAAATTCAATTCATTCATTCATAAACTATGATATGATTGATATTTATTTTACCTTTTTAATTAACAGATTCAAATTTACTCTTCTGTTTAGTTTTCCCTTTCATTCATTTATTAATTTATTTGCAGAACTCTATTGTGCAGAAATAAATGAATGCATAAGTACATAAACGAATACATACATTTAAAAATAAATAAACAAATAAGGGAATTAATACAACATTCTTTCTTTTTTATCTGTTTTTCTTACATTTGATGACATGTTTATTTATTTATTGAGTCATTTATTTGTTTATTCATTTATTCTTTTATTTTGGCAGGTTCCATATGAATCAGGTTTTTAATATTCCTGCTGTTTAACAGCTGCAAAAAACTGAATTGTGAACACTTTGATTTGAACAAAGTGGCCGTCAGTCCCACTTCTTGTCTAGATCCACTTCCAGCGTCGCTGAGACAAACGGCGACCTGGGGCTTGTTCCCTGAAAAGGCCGAGGCTGTTGTTTAGCAGCTGCCTGATTCATGGCTGCTCGGCGGCCTCTCGGTAACCTGTGAGGTGTTTGGGATATTTGCAACCTGCCAGCTCACTTGTTGACCGGCTTGTCGAGTGGCGGTCTGATGAAATTTACACTGATTATCTCTGGTGTGAAGTTGCAGATAAGTAACACATTACTTGCAATGTTCAGTATCTTCAGTGGTCTTGTTAACTCAGAAATGTGAAGAGATAAAACTAAATTGTCTAAAATCAGCTTTCAATCAGTTTCTGTTAAAGGAGTTTTTCCGTATCTGGACCGAAGACCTCAGGCTCGAGGGTCTACGTCATACATTCAGTATTTAAAGCAAAATTTTGGAAGCAAATTTGTGATATGGGGCTCTATTTAAAAAAAAAAAAATGACTTGATAAATGTGTCTGTTCAAATCTAGGATCATAGAAATAAAATCATAATAGTATATTTGCTACTATATATTTTTATGTGTATTTTTAACACAAAATATTGTGATATTTCAGTCAGTTTAAGAAATAGTTTTAAATTTTAGGAAAACAGTTTTTTCCTTCTTGTTGAAAGTTAGTAGAGAAGACTGATATATCTCTGTATGTTAAATGAAGCTAAAGCTAGGAGACTGTTAGCTTAGCATAAAGTTAAACGGGAAACAGTAGCATGGCTAAAGGTACGATAATTTTTGTTTTCGTATGATAATTTTGTTCAATGTACAATTAATAATGCTAAAAAAAAATAAAGCAAAAAAATGATATAATGTATAATAATTTGATAATTTTGTGATGCTTACAATTAGTAGTTGGTTTTTCTCTGTACTGTCTCAATTGAACTAATATCTGGATGAGCCCTATGTTTGTGTTTACGCATCTCTTCTCATGTGACCTCTTTCCAGCCAATCATGTTGAGTGTAGGCTGTGATGTTGTGACTTGCAGGCAGGCTGCTCAAAACTCATCTGAAGAGAGTTTACATGAGACTTAAACTTAATTATTTTGTTAGCTTAGTTCATGGCCTTAACTGTTTTCATGTACAACATGAACTGGCTTCCAGTCATGTTGTCTTGTAATAAAATTTTATAATAGTTTGTAGGCTATAACAGAAATTGTAAAACTGGACTTATGGACAAACATCATAGCTATGTTAGCTTACTTAAACAACAAATGTGGGTACATTTTTAGACCTAGTGTTAAAAAAAAAAGGTAATTTAAATACATGTTTTGTAAATTTACATATTAATGCCTATTTGTTCCTGTGGTTATGACTCATGTACAATAATTTTATGATAATTTTAAGGTACATTTACATGGTACATTCAACATCCGGGAATGCTGGGAAACAGCTAGCTTGGCTCTGTTCAAAGCTAACAAACTCCACCTACCAGCACCCCATAAGCTCAGTTAACATTTTATATGTTGTTTGTTTAATTTGTACAACGTGTAAAAAGGTCAAGTTGTAGCTTTTTGTGTTGCTGCTGAGCTAACAGTCTGCTATCGGGTACTAGCTTCATATTTAGCGTAGACGTATGGTATCTTCTCATTTAGCTCTCTGCAATAATGCAAATAAAAGTATTTCCCAAAATGAACATGAAGACCCTTAGTAGTGTGGATCAATTCGACTGACGTCGTCAGTTTACAGCATAGGTGTCAAACTCTGGCTCGCGGGCCAAATTTGGCCCGCAGTGTAATTATATTTGGCCCGCGAGGCAATATAAAATTACTATTAGAGCTGGCCCAGCGGTACAGAACATCGCATTCACCGCTAATCCTACAAATCCCATAATGCTCTGCTGTTGTTTTGGCGCGTCAATCAGGACAGGACCCAGACATGCCCTCTACTCTGTGTCAGTAGCGATCTGTGCTTCGGCAGGAAAGCAATAATTAACGTTTTCTTTATGCACTTTTTCTTGCTCCTCCAAGGCTTGAATGGTTGATTCATTCATTATTGTTATTTTATTTTCAAATTTATTAGCCTGTGGAAAAAGCTTAATTTGATATTTATCTCAGAAGGCTGAAAATAGAAAAGAGGCATACAATTATTATTTAAATTTTATTTAATATGCCATTGATATGTTTTTTTTATTATTTGAAATTAGATTTTACATGTCTGCACTATTAAGTTACATCAGCGTTGATTGTTCCGTATTCAGTGTTAAAGCAAAACTTGTTTGGGTCCATATTAAAGGTTCATTTGTTCAACGTTGGCCCGCGGCTTGGTTTAATTTTAAATTTTGGCCCACTGTGTATTTGAGTTTGACACCCCTGGTTTAGAGGGATCACACTGACTTGAGGTGACCATATTTTCAAACCCCATAACCATCTGAAGTGTTCATGCAACAGTGTGCTATTCTATATAATACTATCTGGACTTAATATTATCTTTTTTTTATTGGCATTTCCACTGTGTGTGACCAAAAATGTAATCTTGCAGTGTGTGCAGAATGCAGCGTTAATTTTGTCGGGTAGGCTACTTTACAAATGAAGAAGTATGCCTCCTGGAGCTCTTTAAAAAAGCCCATCTTTCTCTTCAGCGTGGAAGCTAACCGTAGAGTCATAGCAACAGCCTTGACAAAGACACACTGTTGAATCCATGGTGCATTGTTAATGTTTTCATATTGGGTTAGGTAATAATGAGTGGCACAGAACAAAGTATAATATGATTTATTATTTCAGTTGTGGTGAAAATTGCAACTCGGAACTCGCAGCTTGAAACTGGGACAATCCCGGACAAACCGGGACGTCTGGTCACAGTGGACTGACTGGATGATGTCCAACGTGTAACAGCAGGACAGTGTCTTGCCCACTGTGCCCAGTGTATTGCCAAAGTGATCTCTCAGGCTGACTCTGCACCGTTTCTTTCTCTTCTGGAGCTGGCTGCGTCGGTGAGTAACGCCACATCACCATGAGCCAGCTGTGCCTGCGAAGGGATAACAACTGAAAACAGGTTCTAGGTCTCCCCATCTGACGTTTTCTCACACTGACAGAACACAAAGTCCTTGTCTGTCTGAATCTGCCGAAGAACGAGGCTTCTCAAAACATCATATCCCCGGTGTAGCGGCCAGGTACGTGGGTGGCCTTGATGGTCTGCCATGCAGGAAGAAGTGACCTAGAAAACAGCGGCTGTCCTGTCGGGCCTTTTCCTGGAGCCCACAGGTACAGAGACAGGAAGACACGACGTTTACTCGTCTGAGATTCGGCATTTTAAACGGTTTGATGAGATGAAGCAAATATCTGAGGCGGCGTGTTTTCACTTGCGCTCTTATTCACAGGTCATACACACCTTCAAAGCTCAGTATTTTTTGACATTTTTTAAAAAATTACTCTACTTCAGGTCAATAAATAAAATTTTGAGCCTCGTTCTGGGGTCACCGAGGCACTTACCAGCTGAACGTGGACTGCCTGGGAAAAACTAAACTCTTATTGTACAATAAATTTATGTGATTTTAGTCATTTTCCAACACATTGGTGCACACATAAGACATTAGTCCTGTATTTGTATCGCTCTTTTTTTTTAGTTGTAGTTGTAACTGATGAAAGAGATTTAGTAGTGATAACACTATATCAGAGCTCTGTCTTTCTAAAATGTGCTCCCCCAGTCTAAAATATGTTGTTTTATTAAAAATAAAATAACATATTTCAGACTGGGAACTGGAGTTTAATAGCTGTTTGTTGGTTAAAATATTTAAACGTAATTAATTTTATGATTGCCCATGATTGATGCGATTATTCGCAAATTAATTGCATTTTCCATCAGTTCAAAACACACCTTAAAGGGAGATTTGTTAAGTATTTAATGCTCTTATCAACACAGGAGTGGGCAAATATGCTGCTTTATGCACATGTATGTATACATTGATTGATGATTGATATTGAAAATAATTAACTAGAAAAGCACTCGGAGAGCGCAGACCTCCGCCAAGCACCATAGTTTCCCCCCTGGCGGTTTCTTCTGGATCTATCTCCTCAAGTACTAAAGCTAGATCAAATTCATTGACATACTTCAGATTTCTCTCAGCTACACGATGCTGCTTGTTAGAAATCTCTACCTCTAATATTAAATGCACAGTAGGCCAAAATGTAAGAGTACCCCCATTTTTTATATAAATGGCTATAAAATCCACCATCTGGATCAGATCTGGATCAGCCTTTTGGATTTGATAGAAGTACACATTGTAAATCCCTGAGTCAAATTTCATGAGCTTTGGGCAACAATTACCAGAGATATTGAGAAACAATTTTTTGGGTCCCATTTACCCCAATGTTTACCAAAATTTCAAAGTGATCCAGAATCCAGGATTTCTTCCGGATCACCCCCAAAATTAAATCAGTTCTTCCTTTTCACATTTTCGACACACCCTGAAAATTTCATCAAAATCCGTCCATAAGTTTTTGAGTTATCTTGAACACAGACAAACAAACAAACAAACAAACAGACAGACAGCCGGCAAAAACATAACCTCCTTGGCGGAGGTAACAACACAAAACATTGACAGATATTGTCCAGAAACCCTCACAGGTTCTGCATTTAGTATAAATATATACTCAAATGGGTAAACTGCAGCCCAACAGACAACATTCACTTCACCTTTAAAACCGAGTCAGCTACGACCTAAAAATCACAAGTTGTGTTAATGTGTTAAACAAATTAGTGGCGTTAAAATGAATTTGTGTTAATGTGTTATTATGGTTTTAACTTTGACAGACCCAGTTTACAACATTACATCAGCTGTACCTGTGATTATATTTTGCCTCAGTGTGTCTGTGAAAAGACAAAGTGTGCACTAGTTTGTGAACACCAACCAGATCATTCTGGGGCCTTGCGACTTGAAAAGGTTGAGAACCACTGATCTAGAAAATACGGTAAAGTCTGTTCCTCCCTGGCATTATTAGTTGTAGAAATCACAGAGCTGAATCTCTGCCCCAATGGCAGCATATTTATCCTCTGTCTGCAGGTATTGTTTAGTCTATCAGGAGAATCATTTTTTTGTAAGTCGCTGTGACGGTCTTGTTTAGGGCTCAGACAGATCCAAACCAAACCCCAACACTAATTCAGTAAAGCAAAAGGCCCGTGGCAGACACTTTTGCAAATGTAGACATTTGCTTTCTCTCAAGAATTCTCTCTTTTGGCATCCTGAGTGGATCTGCTCGTCATTGCATTTAGAAGTGAAGCCCATGGCCGGTTGTAATGCTTGAGTACTTCCACTCATCCACCTGCTCAATGGCCTGGCTATCCGCTGTCAAATCTGATGGGGGTGTTGGGTTACACGGGAAGTCTATAACCATTCCTGTTGTTTTAGATGCTCTCTCATCGAGGCGATTGCTTTTTACTCCAGGAAGCTAAAGCACCGGCGGCGCTCGGGAGCCTCTTAAATGTGTCCTGGATTACGGTGTCATCAGAGAGAACGCATCAGGGTCTACACTCCTGCAGTCATCTGTATGCAAAGTAAACAGAGCAGGTGATAATACCGAACCCTCGGGGCTTTTCTGCAGAGATGGATCTGATAGTGCTACAGTGTGCAGAGTGTCCATTGAACCTGACCGGCTATTAGGAAAGACAGGATCAGCTGAGGGTTTACCTTCTAAGCAGCTTGTGGCCCGCAAGATGCACTTGCACCGCATTTTAAGTGCACTTGAGAAGTCAACAAACACCACCCTGGCCTGGCTTTTATTTGTGTGAATAAGCAGGACAATACCTCTATCACCCACAACCCCATCTTACCTGTAAGTACAGTGAAGTGGGTCTACGGAGCCGCTGGCTTTGTGTTGCAGCCTTTTGGAGAAGTTCTTAAAGGCTGGAGTTGGTGCCACCGGGCCGTATTGCTCTTCTCAGACATAAAATAAACGACTAAGGATTTCCACTGACCTGCAGTGAGCAATTAAAGTGCTCACAAGAGATCTCTGACAGCTGTCTGTATCAGGTTTTCAACAGCCGGCCGGTCGATGTATTTGGTCTTGGTGCTTTATTGAGGTTCGTGTGTCTTAAAAAAATTCTCTGCACGTTCTCTGTATAGACTGTGTTGTTGTGGACATAAAAGCTAAAAGTTCACAGAAAAGGTCATTTCTTTCGATCTGTCTGATTGGAATGACAGTAGTCTGGCCACTCTGTAAGAGCCTCACTTCCTTTTTCCAATGCAGTCATATGTACTCGCTCTTCTATTTTGAGTTTATCCACCTGAGTGGGAGGCGGTGCTTTCTCCATGGTTGGACATAAAGGTCTTCAATAACAATCGAACCACATTTTTGCATTCCGGTGTTTAGTAATAATTTGATCCAGGCAGCATTTGAGATTAAAGTGCATTCCCTGTAAATGTTAAATTCATTTTTATATTATATTAAATTTAAATATGCAATGTGATCCGCTACTTTTTAAAAAAAAAAAAAAATATCTAACCAAATCTTTTCTAAGGCCAGAGATGGCAGTGACTTAAAGTGAGACTAAAACACCACATTAATAAGAGAACACTGTTTGCGTGCAATTAAACTGCATTTTCATTTTGGGGAGCAGTATTTTCTCCTGGATTACGGTCACGGTTTAAAACCGTTTTAAACAAGTGGTTCATTTTGGAAATTGAAACAAAAAACAAACTTGGAACAAACACTACTTCATTAGGTTTAGGCGAAACTACTCAGGTTTAGTAAAAATATCACGGTATGGCTTAAAACGACTACGCAAGTGAATGCTGACTTTTAGTTTCACACGGGACACAAACAGGGAAAGTCCTGTGTTTGTTTGACCCATGCACCTCGCCTCCCTCTCGCCTGTAGTGGACTTTCTCGCTGATTATAATATACCATGAACCCTCAATAACGTTATTATTAAATTATTAGTTGTACCTTTCATTAACGGTCGCTCAATACATTACGTTTCTCTGTTCGTCGCTGATTGTACTGCGTGACAGGGTTACGCTCACATGCATTAACATACAAGCATGCATGGCCGCTCTGGCTATCTCAACAAAACAAGGCTAAACTATGATTACAACACACAAAGGGAGAGAGACTTTCTCTAGTCATTACTCAATATCTTTACTTAAAAAAAGTATTTTTCTGCTATATTAATGCTCTGTATGTTGTAGAAAGAACCTTTGAAAGTACAAACCAAAATTAGCCAGAAACATAATTCCAAGTGAATCAGTAATTATGAGAAAAAGACAAATCTTGAGCTGCATATGCAACAAAATGACACACATAAACACACATCTACTAATTCTGAGTTAGTGTGATGATGCTGAAAGATGGTGTTATGTTGATTCTGCAGCTCCTGTAATAAACAGGTTTATTGATTCTGACCTACTGTAATGACATTAGTGCATATGAATATTGTAATATTGATTTACCATTCAAACAATGGATAAAACAATATTGGTTGTGATGAAATATATGTATTCAGATCGACTGAAATATAACACACAGTCATATTGATTCTGGCTAATTGGGTAAGTAAAATAACATCACCAGATATTGGTTGAGAGTAATCCACAGCATGGTCAGCTGGTACGTGGTTAGTCAGGCTGTGTCACACTGCTGGCATGTAATGTGTGTGTGGTGGGACGCTGTTATTGCAATTTCCCACAATGAGAGAACGCTATTCCACATAGTTGGCACACGTGTAACGCTGCAGAATAGTGTGCAGCGATTACAGCCAAGACCAAATGGCTCGAGGTAAAATCTCTGTGGTACAGACACCGAGCAGCTGTTAACCCTTCATGTACCGGGGCCTGATAATTGGCTGGAAAAGCCTTTGTCTGAGATAGGGAGTGAAGAAGGTGGTGGTGTGGAGGCATGTTTGCAGTGTGTGTGTGTGTGTGTGTGTGCGTGTGTGTGTGTGTGTGTGTGTGTGTGTGTGTGTCCTTGGGGGTCTCTCTCTATCCATCTTTCTCGCTCTCACTCTGGTCCGGAGCTTGTTACCATAGCAACATAGAAGAAGAGGTACTGCTGCCGGAGTCCCAAAAATTGTATTATCTTTTTCAGACACACACTCACACTCACACACGCTGCTCCTTCGTCTGTCTTGCATATATACAAACTGGCAGGCAGTAGTGTGTGTGTGTGTGTGTGTGTGTGTGTGTGTGTGTGTGTGTGTGTGTGTGTGTGTGTGTGTGTGTCTCTGTGTGTCTGTGTGTGTGTGTCTGTGTGTGTCCAGTACAGCTTGCTAATGCTGGCAGGCAAAAGCATAGACACACACACACACACACACACACACACACACACACAGGCACAGAGAAAGCGAGAGAGATTGGTTGAAGGAAAAGGAGGACAGGCGGAGTGTTGCAGCAGAGTAGACGAGGTCATGTAAGAACAGCAGGAGAGTTTGTTTATGCCACTGAAAGGGGATAATTGGCTTTTACTCATTCGTTATTTCTTGTCTTTCTGTAGTTGTCAGGCTATTGTACAACAGGTAGTTTTGGCTCTGCAAGGTGTCATAAAGCATGATTAGCTGGCTTATGACAGTTCTGCGGCGAGTACTCTAAAATACCACTCTGTGGCTTTGCTTTGAGGTAGTTAGTCCCGTTGTTGCACACGGTGTGGTGGATTAGTGCATAATGGTATTTTATGATACCTGTGGGTAGCCAACACAGCCGTCAATAGCTGATATTTGCCGCTGTTCAGTAGATTAAAATGTGACCACTTTTATGCAACAAAATAGAGGTATACAGTGGGGCTGTACGGAATAGTTGAAAGCTTCAAAGTTTCATTCATAACACTGAAATTAGAGTTATTATTGTTATTATTTATAACTTACAGAAACATTGCGTGCAAAGTCCTTTTTCCACCTTCTCTTCCTCCCTCTCTCAAACACACACAGCGAAAATATACAAGTAAAAATTTATTGAAAAAGTGGCTGATTAGACTGTTATCAGGCTATTAAATAGGCATTATAGGGGTCTACTACACCTAATAGTAGGTTTTATAATCTATTCACATGGTAGAGCTCTGAAAGAAGGTATAGAAGAAGACTACAGGAGCAGAAGTCGAAGTCAGGCATTTTAGTATAGACCATGTGAAACTCTGTAAGAGGTGGAGGTTGGGGTCGATGTATGGGATGCAAAACACAGGGTTTTCACTTAGGAGACCGGGGTTTGCTTCCTGTGTGAAACCAATAATGTGTAGTTGTCTTTGTGTTCATAGTTATTTTAACCCAAAACACAATGTTTATCCCTAAACTTGACCATGGTGTTTTTTTTTGCCTTTGTAGTTTTGTTGCCTAAACCTAAAGAAGTTGCAGTTTTATTGCCTAAACCTAAAGATGTTGCAGTGTTGTTGCCGAAACCTAAAGAAGTTGCAATGTTGTTGCCTAATCCAAGAGAAGTTTTAGTTTTGTTGCCTAAACCTAAAGAAGTTGCAGTTTTATTGCCTAAACCTAAAGATGTTTTAGTTTTGTTGCCTAAACCTAACGCAGTTGCACTTTTGTTGCCTAACCCTAAAGAAACCTTTTTGTTTGAGTTCAAAGCATGATGTTTCATGCAGTTTTGCAACACATCAAAACATGTTGCTTATAAGTTTCACTTTCACTACAACGCAGTAGATGTAGTAGGCCCATAATGATTCACATAATGCTTATTTAATGGCCAGTCAAATCAGGTGCAAAAAGATAGATGTTATCATTTTTAAAATTCACGATATGATTTTTACCTTACGAAATATTCTCCTTTCTTGGCGTTTAGCCTTTCAAAGACATTTTCACTGCGGTCAAAAAATACATGCACCTGTATTGACGGGGGGTCCAGCAGCAATCTAGAATTGCTATAAATGACATATAACCACAACAACACAAAATCATATTTTCCCATTTTTGTAAGGTGATGACATAAAATTTGATGACAACTGTTAAAGTGAATTTTGGAAAATTGGTATTGCAGGATTATCTAGATATTCAAGCAAAACTATGGCTGTATCCACTCATTCACTATTCCATACATAATATACACTCTATAGGTTTTTTTCTTTGCACTCAATAGATTATACTACTCTATTGAGATTTCAGACAGATGATCATCATGTTGCGCTATTACAGATGTGTAGTGGTTGTGGTAATGGTAGTGGATATTCATGTAACCTCATTTCACAAGATTCATCTGAGGGGTTGCTTTCTTGCTGTACTAATCAATGTTAATAATGGACAGCAATGGCCGTGTGATATGTGAGAGGTGTTGCTCGGATCGACAAAATCCAGCATTTTCAGTCATTGTTTTGGTTGTAATTCAGTCTCAATACTCTCATCAACCCCAGTTTCAGCTGCAGCAGGCAGCTTTTTGCAGAGAAAAAGCTCAGCACCAGCACCAAACAGTAGACAAAGTAAGCAACATGCTGGTGAACACAGCTAAAGAGCCAGACATTTCCCACAGGAGTAAGTGGAGACCAAAACAGAGCTAAAAGGAGACTGAATATTGGACTTGCAAGGTGGCCAGAGGCCACGACTGCAACGGATTTTTGCTTTGTATCAGCTTGATTTTTGCTTTATTAGGTAATATGTTGACTAATATGACTAATTGCACTGCCCCATGTGGCCAAAAATACATTAATACAGTTTAAAGACACCAGCATCTGACAACTGAAACCTTTATCTGTCACATAGTTATGATAGAGTTATTTAGTCAGAAAATGTGTTCAAATAAACAGCAATAGCTATCTAAAGTTTGCTGATTATATCAGACCAAGTAAGGCTGTAGCAGCAAAACCCCCGAGTGTCCTGAATTCGTGAGCAACAGAATTTAACTTAAAGCATTAATTTCAAAGATTTTAATTTAAATAAATGTCTGTTAAGCCACTATCTATTGCCAAATGAGGTAACACAGTGGTTATAAAGTGCTCCAGGGATGACAAATTTTTGTAGGCCAACCAAGAAGTTAGCATTGTCCTGGGTTCCCTTGACAAAAAGCCAATGAGATTTTTCCATTGAGTTTTGGATCACTGCAGAAAATAAACTCTGTGGTGAACAAACATCAGTGATACATAAAAACACATTCAGCTATTGTTAACCACAGACTTTTTTTCAGGCATCTAACTTTTTGTATCTCTGGGAAGTGAGATCCAAAAACACACCTGCAATTGTTGCTTATCACCATAAGTGATAAAAACGGAGATCTTCGAGATTGCAACGAAGTTTTCTTAACGTTAGTTATTATTTCTTTCCAAAGTTAGGCTACGTAGTCTGATTATACAAGACTGCATGGTTTATAAAATTGGATTAGATAGTTTGGGAGGAATTTGAAATTTGTTTCACTGCATGAAACATCACATTTTGAACTCAAACAAATAGGCTTCTCTAGGCTTAGGCAACAACACTGCAACTTCTTTGGGTTTAGGCAACAAAACAACTTCTTTAGGTTTAGGCAACAAAACTACAACTTCTTTCGGTTTAGGCAAAAATTTAGGGATAAACATTGTGTTTTGGGTTAAAATAACTCTGAACACAAAGACAACTACACATGGTTGGTTTCACACAGGAACCAAACCCCAGTCTCTTTAGGTTTTGGCAACAAAACTGCAACATCTTTAGGTTTAGGCAATAAAACTGCAATTTCTTAAGGTGCAGGCAACAAAATTGCAACTTTTTTAGGTTTAGGCAACAAAACTACAAAGGCAAAAAAAACCCAGCATGGTCAAGTTTAGGGATAAACATTGTGTTTTGGGTTAAAATAACTATGAACACAAAGACAACTACACATTGTTGGTTTCACACAGGAAGCAAACCCCGGTCTCCTGTGTGAAAACCATGTGTTTTGTGTCCCATACATCGACCCCAACCTCCACCTCTCGCAGAGTTTCACATCGTCTATACTATAATGCCTGACTTCGACTTCTGCTCCTGTCGTGTTCTTTTGGTGATCTACAATGTGAATAGATGATAAAACCTACTATTAGGTGTAGTATAACGCAGTGTCATCAGCCAGTGTTCGGTTTGTCCATTCTGGGCTACTGTAGAAACATAGCGGCTAACTTCGTGAAGAGGACCCCTCGTATGTAGATATAAACGACTCATTCTAAGGTAATGAAAACACAGCGATTCTTAGTTTCATGAAAACGTTATTAATATTATATTCTGTTTCTACAACTAGATCCCCCTAAATACTACACACTGTTCCTTTAAGTATATATCCACCTCTGCAAACTTTTGCTGTAAACTCTTATTTCTAGATTGCTCAGTGTCTCAGCTACAGGCAACATCACATATCCGAGGCAATACACACACAAATACGTGCATGTATGTGGCCTTGTACACACATGTAAATGAGCAAGATTAAAATGTGAGGATTACACGGCTGCCTTTTCAATTAAATCTTCAGCATCGCATAATTCCTTGACTGTGACTAGCAGAGGAAGCACGGCAAATGTCAACGGCGGCATGCGAGCGAGCGGCCGGTACGTTACAGAAGTGACGGAGGACGCCGCCACAGCATCCCGGCGGCATTGACAAGCATGTGACATCAGCGATAATGTCTGAGACAGAGATCATAAGCGTGATAATGGCCGTGATTACATTAGTAAAGCCATTATGTTCTAGATGACAGATCTCATTAACATATAAACAGCCTTAAACACTGCATTCACCGTGGAAATTAACAGGCCCACACACATACACGGGCAAAAATCTATATATGCAGGGGTATAAGTGAAGGAGATTAAAGCACAGGGATTATGTGATACAGATATTAACAAACATAATGTCATTAGATATGGGGAGACAAACACACACATGCATAGTATGTACTGTACATTTACACACACACAACCAGACTAGGCACAAAGTATATAAGAAACAAGGCGAAACTCCATGGCCATGAATGTAAAAAGATGCGTCTGTAAATCATTTTTTTTTTTTTGGTAAATCAGCCTCCAGTACATTTAAATAGTCTTCATTTAAATCGTGATGTCCTAAAAGTTGTAAAATTCACTAATAGCTGAATCCAGTGTTATTTTCTTCAACATAATGGACGTGCATCAAACCCACAGGACTGCAGCGCCCTGCACACCCTGCACATTATATTTAATTTATCTACTTCTGTCAGATTCCTGCTAGCTGTAATAATGGAAATACTGGCTGTAATTCATCACTTTTTTATCTTACAATACACCCATGGGTTGTATGCTGTAAGCCTGTACTGTAGTGGATGTGTTAACGTCTCTGTTCCCAAAGAGCCGGCTATCGGCCAGTAGCTAGTAGTGCTGGTAGCATTACAGTCGTCGGCTCTTTACTAACACACAGGGCAAAAGCACCGGACGCAACCTCTAATACATCCATGGTCTGTGATTTATTGGACATCTATTCTGGACGTCCTTGACATAAAAATTTTTTTTCAAAATCTGTGTGCTGGATTTATGTCCATCGCTCACCTTATGCTCCTCTGGGAAATGGCCGTGCAAAAACATTCAATAAATAACATAATAGAAAGCATATTTATAATACTTTTACTTTACATATAATTGACTTTTACTTCTTTGCAATATACGTTCTTTGCTAGGAATGCACCGATACTGATGCAGGATCGGATATCGGGCTGATATTAACTCAAATAGGGTATCGGTGACAATGTGGCCGATCTATTAAGTCCAATTCTATATTTACACTGTATGCTATAGACATTGGAATTTGTTGCTGCATTAAAAATGCTTAAACTTCAACTGCAATTCCTGTTAATTTTCAAAAAAATATATATATTTTTTTACTAAGCTGCTTGTGCACAATTTATTATTTTAACAATAAATAATTCTGTAAATTTATAGCTATGTATTTTGTTGTTACATTTTGTTTTACAAAGTTAGTAAAGCAGTGTTTAAGTCGGGCCTGATGTTGCCTTGCACGTGAAAGAATAATCCAGTCACTTCCACACAGCGAGAAACACAGCTTATTAATTAAACACTGGTTATCAGATCGGTACTCGGTATCGGCACATATCCAAAGTCCAGGTATCTGTATCGGTATGAGAATGTCGGACTGGTGCATCCTTAAACCAGATGTAAGTCTTTTTGTCCCTCTGAGTCATTTGCTGGAAATCACACACACACACACACACACACACACACACACACACACACACACACACACACACAGACACACACACACACACACACACACTGTTCCTGTGAATACAGGGATGGTCTCTAATCTTTCTCTGTCTCTTCCTCTGCCCTTATGATAAACTGCCTGTCTAACATTGTTTTCTTATCGCTCGTGTGTGTGTGTGTGTGTGTGACATGCAGGCTTGTAGCATGGGTGTGTATGAGTGGATGAACACCTCCTAATGGGTGTTTTTGAGTAAGACGGTGAGGGATACTGTGTGTGTGTGTGTGTGTGTGTGTGTGTGTGTGTGTGTGTGTGTGTGTGTGTGTGTGTGTGTGTGTGTGTGTGTGTGTGTGTGTGTTTGCTTTATCCAGACCACGTCTCCAGCGCTTGGCTCTCGGAGCATTAACGTCACCAGATGCCTCCATCTGACTCTCTCTGTGTCTTTTGTCCTTCCTCTCTAACCTGTTATCTGATAATTCAGCGTGTCTCTTTCTCTCCTGCTCTGATTTCACAGAATACAGGATGCAGTAAAGTGTGTTCATTCATTATCTAATTAACTAATTTAGCAAGCAGTAATTCTTTCTCATCAGCTAATAGTCTGCAGATTAAGTATGGACGTGTGCGCGGAGGGGAGGGGGATTGCTTTTTGAGCGTGTGCTAAATTATTAACCCCTCATTATCAGGTGAAAGTCAGAAGATAAAGATCACTGATGTGGCTAATCAGGGAATAATCAGTTTTCCTTTCAAAAGGAAACAGTGAGCAATCAGGTTTTGTCTTCACACCATCATTTATGATTTGGTGTCATTTGTTTTGTTGGCAGCTGACAACCTGAGCGTGGGATAATAATTGCCATGACACATTTTAATGTTTGGAATACAGTGTCATTGTTACCAGCCCGCACTTGTTTTCCCCAGCGGTTCACGTCATGCCTTTCGATTTGTTTTTTTTTTTTTTTTTTTGGTGTGTGTGTGTTGGAGCAGTTTGGATGTCACTGGGCCCGCCGCCACATGTCAACACCCTTTAGGCAGACTTGGGAGTTACACATCAAAGGCAGAGCGGAAAGAAATGTTGAGATCTGATGATGGGAAGCAGCTCTCTGTAGCGTCAGAACAGCACCACCGCTGGGTGCAATCAGAGTTCATTTAGGAGATCAGGGTGAAGGCAGAGCGTATTGTGAAGGAGTCCACAGAAAAGTGTTAGCAGTGGTGGTAATTTACTAATAACTATTGGTAATTACATTAAATCAATAGCCAAACATCTGTATTTGATCTTACCTTACATGGAGATTTGTCAAGTATTTAATACTCTTAACATGGGAGTGGGCAAATATGCTTCTCTATGCAATTTTTTTTAATATATTTATTACGGGAAATCAATGTACAACACAAAACGACAAATGTTGTCCAGAAAGCCTCAGCCTGACTTGCCCCAAACTGCATGTGATAAGGTGGGCATGTCTGTAAAGGGGAGACTCATGGGTACATTTTCATGCATATATCAGGAGGTCAGAGGTCAAGGGACTCTTTTTTTTTTTTTTTTTTTTAATAATCCTCACAAAAATTATTAAGTTTGGAGTGTCATTTAACCTCCTTCTCAACAAGCTAGTATGACATGCATGGCACCAGTTATCTTTAATTTTTTTTTCTTTTCAATTTTTCTTTCATTATATTAAATGTAGCCTTGGCTTGTCGATATTATTGTGATGGTTTATGTGTGACAGACATCTGATGGTGTGTAGCTCTATGTGAGGCAGCATCATGTAATCTCATTCATATTTATTTTATTATCAGAATTTAAGGGTGTTAATGTTTAAAGTCGGGAACATATTAAAGGTGCCATGTAGAGTTGTTGTAACACTATAGGGCCACGTTTTTAGTTGGTCCTTGTTTAGCTTGTATGGCGTACTATTATATATGCAGTACACCTTATGTGGTGTTTTACACTATTCAGTAGATCAGCGGCTGTCAATGACGATAAACTTGGCAATTAACCTACAAAGGCAGTGGAAAAAAGACATAGATGGAAACAATGCATGATTAAAAATATTGTTGTCAGGAATACAGACAATACATTTTGGTGAGAAACAATGTCAGCGTAATTTTTCTTTAAATTGTCATGATTTGTCAACATATTGTTGTTATGCTTCAGCAGTTTTGCATCATAGATTATTTATACATTTATTCGATCATAAAAATATTGTTGATAGACTATTTTTTGAGTTAGTAAATAACAAATTATCACTTTAATGATAGTTATTTTACATATGGATAGCTTTCAGCTGATATACTACATGTTTAACTGAACTGAGTATTGCTTTAAAGGGATAGTTTGTAATACACAATGGTACCTTAGTACCTTAAGTACCTCATACAACCTCAACACCCCAGGCTATTGCTTTAAGAAGAGCACTTGTACTTTCTCCTGTTAAATAGTTGTAACTAATGCTTACAGTAAAAAGTGCAGGATGTGGGCACAGACATATAGTGTATAGAGGCATAGAGCTTCCAAGGATATATACTTTATATAGTCTCACAGGTGCATTCACCTAAGATGCCTGCAGTATGTACTGTATAGCTGTAAAAGCATGATCATCAGAGAGAGTGTTTAAAAAATGGCCTTGGCATGTTTAAAAACTGAAATCATGCTTTAAAGCAAATCTGTGGTAGTAAGTTAGCAGAAGCACAATAATCCAGCAGCGAAGTCAGCTGCTTCAGTCACGTTGAAAGCCACCTCTCTCCACATTAAAGCTTTTTTTCTTTGACGAAACTTGTGAAAATCCATTCCTACATTTCATCCGGACATTTGTCAGCGGCACCTAATTAATAAAGGCAAGTACATGTTGCATTATTAATGAAAACAGTATGAATTTTCACACCTTAGCTGTGAATTATCACACATCTGATAATGTTCCTCTTGTATTTTGAAAGAAGAATAGGTCATCATCACCGACGTGGGATCGGATGGAGCTGAAAAGACTCTTCAGAGGGAGTCTTACTTTTCAGAATGATTACTTTCTACCGTCTAGCACTGGAAAATAATGTCTGTGGTACACATCTGGGATACATTAAAGCCAAATAATTCAAATTGCTGATATATTCTGAGAGGCTATGTTATCATGAGTTTCATCCTTGCGCAGAGAGCAGGGAGGGGCCTGTTTTAGACATTTACAATGAATTCTGGGGTGTGACGGCCGGAGTGAGATGAGATGAGATGGCGTGAGAACGGCCTCTAGAGTCACTAGAGTCCATGTTTTCGCTGACAATGATTCGACAATCAAAAGTGTTTGCACTCAGAAATGTGCCTGAGTGGCCTGTTTTCATTGTATCACACACACTTCAACATTTCGCTCTCTTATTATTGCTTTTTCTCTCACTCTCTTTAATCCTTTGTTTCGCTGGACTCCAAAAGCCATTATGTTAGAGTACCTAAACCCAAAGCGCCACATGATTTCACACACACACACACACACACACACACACACACACACACACACACACACACAAAACAGCTTTGCCACTGTGAGAGGCTGCAGTGGAGACTGACAGTGAATCAGGTGAAGTGAAGATAATTTGAGTTGATAACAACCACGCTCATTACTGTAAGTGCAGTAACCCAAAACTTTATCAATACACAGATTTAACAGGCATAGGAAAGCGATATTTCAACCTGCTCTGTCTGCAGTCTCTGTTTACAGAAGCACAACACGCTAGCTATAGCTACCGCTAGCTCGGCTAATATCAAAATTGTGACAAACAAGCTAAAACAAAAGCTGTCTGTGTTATTTGTAGTATTAAGATTAAGGCTGCCAAAGTTAACGCAATAAACGCAAATTTGTTGTAACGCCACTATTTCTTTAGTACATAAACGCGATCAGTGTTTCGGAGGTTGCCGAAACTAGAAAACTTAAGGAATCCATTGGTACCAACCATGTCAAACTAGCTTGTCAGGAAGGTTAAATGATGCCAACAACATGCATTTGTTTATTTAAAAATAATTAGGGCTGTCAAAGTTAAGGCGTAAATAACACGTTAACGGAAATTTATTTTAATGCCAGGAATTTCTTTAGTGCATTAACACAACTTGTGAGTTTTAGGTTGTAGTGGACTGAGCTTGAAAGCTAGAGTGAAGATACTCCCATGAAATCTAGGGAATCCACTGGTACCGACAATGTCATGGTAGCTTGTCAGAAAGGAGGCTAAATAAGGGGTCCCTTGACCTCTGACCTCAAGATACGAATGAAAATGGGTTCTATGGGTACCCACGAGTCTCCCCTTTACAGACATGCCCACTTTATGATAATTACATGCAGTTTTGGGCAAGTCATAGTCAAGTCTTGAGTTTACTGTTATGATTTTAGCATATTTTTCATGCTAAATGCAGTACCTGTGAGGGTTTCTGGACAATATTTGCCATTGTTGTTAATTGATTTACATGAATATGCATACATAAAGTGGCATTCTTGCCCACTCCCATGTTGATAAGAGTATTAAATACTTGACAAATATCGCTTTAAGGTGCATTTTGAGCAAAAAAATGTGCGATTAATCATGGACAAGCGTGATTAATCACAATCATATATTTTAATTAATTGACAGCTATAAAATGCAATGTTATCTACCAGAAAGCATCTATAGAAGAAACTAAAAATGATTTTAAATAAGGAACAATACAGAGGTTTGTGTAGAATTTTTTTTTTTGTTATACCAGCATGAAAAAAAAAACCCATACAACAATTTTTAGCATTTGCTCGACTGAATTAATGTTTTATTTCTTAGTTCGTTGTGTCCTCATCGTTGTATATTTTTAATGCAGACCTGTGTTCACTGTGACTTTGGCTGTAACTACTGGTGTGATCCTTCAAGGACTTCACACAGCTCTACATGTAGTCGTACGTTCGCACAACCTCTGATGTTTTAGTGTCTGAAACAAAAGGATTAGAAGACATTTTCTCACATCGAGCGGATTTTAAGATCAGTGTTGTCTAAGCACAAGCAAATAAACACTAAGAAAATATGTACATATGTAAATGAGAGAACACGGTGTGTGATTTCTTTATGTCTGAGTCATCGTTATCTCTCCCACAGTATGATGTGACATGCAAAGCTGCAGAGTCCTCTCATATCCCTGCTCCGTCCTCGCTCCCGCTCTATTTATCTATCCATCAGTGTCAAACACGTCGCTTTGTGTGATGTGCATTAAAACAAACCCGGAAGGTAACAGCATGTTTGAAGGCTGCGTCTCATTATAATACCTGCTTTCATGTCAAACGCACACCAAGACACAAAGTGGGGATTTCTGATATCCTCCTCCTTACCATCCACATCCAGAAACCTAAAGGCTGTATATTATTCTCACACTGATGGTATTCTGGATCTCCTCCTCCTCCTCCTCCTCCTCCTCCTCCTCCTCTATCTATCCAGGAATGCCTGCTGATATTTCTCTGATGCCTAATGCCATCTGAATGAGCACGCAAACCTGAAAACACACACAAACACGCACGAAATGTGTCGTTGAACTGACACTTCAAACAAAGCTTTTGTCTGCCGCCTGACAGCTATTCCTCTCTCCTTCCCCCTCTCCTCCTCTTCCTCCTCCTCTCATTATCCCCCTCACTTCTCCCTGTCATTCCAAAACACTCGTTCTACCCCCTCATCCCCTCGCTCTTTCTTTCCCACACACACACACACACACACACACACACGTTGCATTCAAAGGTTTATTCCTAATTGAGCTGCCTGGTTAAATGCAAGTTAAATAAAAGACTGGAAATTATAAAACACCAGTTGAGCTAAAGGTATAATAATGTTTCATTTCTAAAATTAATAGATTAATACAATGATTTAATTGTAAAGTGTTTTGTCATAATGGCTCCATTACTGGCAGAGGTGTCACTAATAAAAGCATGGGTTCAACTTTGAAGTCAAATAAAAACAAATCTCTCACCAGTCGGACTGTTTTGCGAACACGAACAAAGCTCTATTGTGTTCTCTGAAAGGAGGATTTTACACTTTCTGGAACAAAAACTCCAGCACTTAAAGGGGTCCATTTTCTTTTCTTTTTGTAGTAGTATTGGGTTTACCCAGTCTTGGCGAGGTGGAGACAGAGAGTATGCTGACTGGCAGTGTGTGTGAGAGAGATAGGTTTCATAGTTGGATTTGGTGGAAAAGCTCTCAAACAATGCCAGCGGCAACAAACATTCGGCTGGAAGAGCTAACCCTCCTTCATTTATTAATAAACGCATACGTGAACATTAAAGGTGCAGTGTGTAGGATCTGGTGGCATCTCACGGGAAACTTTTACCATGTAAAACGCAAAATGACCCCATGCTGGGTTTAGTTTGTGGATTCTGGGCTACTGTAGAAACATGGTGGCTGCCCTCTGGAGAGGACCTGCTCAATATGTAGATATAAACGGCTCATTCCAAAGTCACAAAAACATCATTCTTATTTTCATGTGATTATACACTAAATTAAGATAAGATGAACCTTTATTAATCCCCGTAGGGAAATTCAGTTTTTACACTCTGTTGTTAATTTCACACAGTACACATACGTGCATTAATGGAGAGATGTCAGAGTGAGGGGGCTGCTCCTGACAAGCGCCCCGAGCAGTTGGGGGTTTGGTGCCTTGCTCAGGGGCACCTCGGCAGTGCCCAAGAGGTAAACTGGCACCTCTCCAGCAACCAGTTGGTCTTGGTCCATGTTGGGACTTGAACCGGTGACCCTCCGATTCCTAAACCAAGTCCCTACGGACTGAGCTACTGCCGCCCCCAAATTATTATTTACATTATGAAATATATGTAATTGTAATCCATTACAGTCACTGATAAACAATATGTAGTTAAATTACAGTTACTCATCAAAATATTGGTGATTACAAAAGTGTTGCATTGGAATCTATTGTTTTAAAAGAGCTTATATGTAGAATATAACATTAATTCTGCTGCTTTGCATCTTTTCGCCCTGTACGAGTGCCTTCCTTTGGCATACCTCCAGAAAATGTGAATCAGCAAAGCCGTTGGGACAAATTTGAGTGCAACCATCAAGGGTCAGACGGCTTACAAGGCGCTGTCCCCACATCCAGAAAGGCTCCATTCATTTGGCAGCATGCGTTAAAATTTTGAGCATTGATTCTGATTGGTTCTCTCCACCTCCACCACTCGTCTGCCAGTCAAATCAAAGAGCATAACACTGAGCAACCTGACTGAGTTCGCCATGCTTGCAACCGGTCGACCAAACCAAGAGGGCTGGTCTCATACACTGTTCGTAGCTATACCTACAGAAAGTTATGTGAGAAATTCACATAATTGTAAACCAGGAGATGTAAATGTAGCTGTGCAGGGAGGAGGTCGGGGTGGATGGGTGGGTCAAAAAACACTACACTTTCACCCAGGACACCAGCGTTCATGTCCGGTGTGAAGTCAGTAGTCAGTGTTGATTTATTTGTCATGTAGATTATGTACTTGCGTAATGCCACTTCTAGTATTATATAAACCAAACCACGGTCTTTTCCTAAACCTAACCAAGTAGTTTGTTACTAATCCTAACCAAATCAATATTTTCCTAAACCTAAGTAGTTTTGTTCTCTAATCCTAACCAATATGGTACTAAACCTAACTAAGTAGTTTTCTTGCCTGAACCTTAGGAAGTTGTTTCCTGTGAAGATGGAAATTTATTTTGAAGGCTTTATGCCTGTAATGAGCGGAAATTGACATGTGTGTCTTGTGTTCCTGAATATTCATCGGAAAACACACGAAAAAAGCATCAATAACTTTTTCATAAGATATCACACAAACTGTTTTATGAGAATATGTTGAGACGGGTGGCCATGTTGTTGGACAAGAAAGCTCGTAGTCGTAAAATATAATTACATTACATGTACAATTTTTTGACAGGGCAACTAGTAATCTGTAACCTATTACAGTTCAAAAATAACACTGTTAAGGGTGGTGGAGTGAGTTGCAGAAAGCAGTACTGGCATGAACAAATCAGCAGAGAAATGAGTCCAGTTATAATGGGCACCTGTACTGTACACCTGCATGGATATGACTGGAAAGTAGCGGTCAGCTGGTAGCCCCACTGGAATGAGCCAGTGATTGTGAAACAGGAATGAAGCAGCTGATGACTTCAGTGCTCCACATGAACTAATGCCACGCTACATGATGTTTTCATTTGTTAACAGGGCCACTAAGTCTTTGTTGTACCCAAGCAAAAAGAAGACTTGCCTGTTCATGTTGTTAAAGTGCAGGTGACCTCAGTCCGTAGTAATGCCTAAGATCATCCACAAAACAATGGATGGATGTGGAAAAACTAATAGGCGCTAGTCTTAGGTAATGCCAGGATCGAGGACTTGTCATACGGAAGTAATTAGTTCACTGCAATTTAGATGGATAGATACAGGAATGTTATGTCTTGGGTAAAACGTCCTCTAGGGATTTTTAAACAGTTAAATCAGTTAATTAGGGACTTTCTGTGGAATAGGGTAAAGCAAAGATGGTTGCCATTACCAAATGTAGAGTACATATCTAATGACAAAAATGACTAGACATTGGAATAATGGAAATGATAAACATGGATAGAAAAAGCTTGCTGCCCCCTTTGGGCCAAGAGAGTCACATACCAAGCATGAAGACCAATCCAATTTTGGAGCCACGTGAATAAAAGCTCCTAAGATGTTACATGTCTGTGAATATAAGGACGGATATTAGGATATAAAAAAAACTATCCTGTATCAGGAAAGTCAGTAATTTGTAGACCGAACATCCTTCCAAGAGCTTCCTGAGATAAATTTGGTTCTATGAACAATTTAGAAGCTGCATAAAGAGATTTTGGGGATTATTTTAAATGAAGGTAGAACAATTTCCCATCCTATTTAAATTTGCCGAGGGGTAGAAGAGGGGTTGTGGTGGGGAACGGGAGGTTCAGGGGTAGATAAAAAGTCAACAGTCGATGTCACATAGAAGTGGTGTTCATCATCTGAAAGCTGGGAACCTGAAGATTCATTTGAGATTCAGCTCAGCACTGTGTGTTATGTCATTCTGGTCGTAAATCACAAATAATCATGAATTAAATCATTAATATAAATACCGTATTTTTCGCCCCATACGGCACTCTTAAGATCGCCCAAGTGTTTTAGTCAGACAGTGATGATGAAGGATTTGATTTGTGGAAGAGGAATGAACTGAAAGGTGAGTTTATTGTTTTGTATTTCATGCGTTACAACTGAAAAATGTTGAGTTATTGAAGTTATCGAGTTATTAAATGAATTGAATGAAGTTTGACTTATCTGACCGTTTTGTTTCGCTTAATGCGCCTTATAATCCGGTGCGCCTTATAGTGCGAAAAATACACTACAATGAGGACTAACTTCATCACACATGAATACAGATGGGCTCATTGGCTCCAAAAGAGTCTCAGCTTTACAGTGATACCCAATTTATGTAATTCCAAGACTTTAGGCACCCCAGTATGCAGAAATATTCAAACACACCATTTCAGAATAGGCAAAAATAACACATTTGTACTGCATCCAAAACAACTGCATTTTCGCCCCAAACTGCATGTGATTATCAGGGGAGACTTGTGGGTATAGAACCCATTTTCATTCACATATCTTGAGGTCAGAGGTCAAGGGACCCCTTTGAATATGGCCCTGACAGTTTTTGTAATTTGGAGCGTTATTTAGCCCCCTTCAGGACAAGCTAGTATCCCATGGATTCCCTAGATTTTCTAGTTTCATATGATACCAGTATCTGCACTCTACCTTTGAAACTGAGCCCACTACCATGCAAGTTGCATTAATGTGTAAAAGAACTTAGAGGCATTAAAACGCATTTGTGCCCCTTTTGGTCTTTTTTTTTCTTCTTACTTTATTGGTTTGGTTTATTTTAGTTGGTAACTTTGTTTGCCCACATTTGTGTTCTTCATTGATTTACTGTTGTAATATTCATTCCTACATATATATTGCAATATGTATGTGTTACTGTGAAGTCTGATGTGAAAGAAGCAGCAGAACATGAATGATTTAACTTCAGTACCTGCTTGGTTTCAAGGGAAAAATTCATATTTGGTGTGAGAACCGTAACTCTTGACGACACGTGGAGGACGACTGAATCCTATTTCGCTGCTTTGGTTTTTGGGTTTCTGGTATTGGCTCACTGACAAAACGTCTTCATGGCTTCAAATGATTTAAAATATATTTCCAAGCAGCTGCCTTGAACTGTTCTGACAGTTATTCCCATAAGACACAAATGCAGCGTGAGTCCACAAAGTCAGGCTCCAGTTGATTTTCAATGAAGCAGCTCCGGAAACTCTCATGATGGCATTCGCAGACTGGAGCCGACAGAACACAGAAACTTCAACATGTTCAAGTCAATCTACTGACCAACTTCAACATCTGGCTGCTGTGCGATGTGTTGGAAACTGCTTTCAGCTTTTACTGGCATTAAATGTAAGGATTCTACATTATATGATATAAGTAAATATAATAAAACCGCCACACATTTTACCATCAGAGCATATAAATTGTAGTCTAATGGCAAAACTGTCAGTTGCACTTTTTTATTTTATCCTACTTACAGCTGCAATAGGGAATCATGGAGCATTCTGGGGCATGCCGCCATTTTTGGAGGGTAGCGTACGGAGCTACAGTAGACTGTCATCTGTTATTGGCCTATTCTTCTGTCATCTGTCATCAGCAGAGATGTATAAAGTATGTGCGAATACCCATAAAAATAGAGGTTGGCAAAGATGTGATATTTTACAAAACTAAAGTTAGTTAATGGTTTAAATCTTAATGATTCAGGAGGACCTTTACAGTTAGCCACATGTTACGGTTGCTGATGTGTTTTGGCGTGAACACCTGTCAGCAGTTCAAAATCTATTAATCTTTGGAGGCCGATGTTCAGTTTACTAACAGACAGGTGCAGTATATGTCATTAAAATCTATAAGCCAAATGCCGAATGCACAATCATCCAGATAAAGATGAGCTAGCTAATGTTATGCTAATGGAATACTAACAAAACCTGTAAATCTTTGGAGGCTGATGTTGAATTTTCAAATGGGTATGTGCAAGCTAAATACCAACTACACAATCATTCGGACAAAGATAAGGTAGCTAATGTTATGCTCATGCTGTGGGCTAATACTGCATATTTAATCTAACGGTGTCTTGCAAAATGTCAGCCTACATTTTTGTCTGACTGTATACTATAGTATATACAATATACTACAATTTGGGATTTGAATCTCATTCACTGTGTTTGCTTTTGACACTTGGAGTAAACAGCCAGGGGATGGCACTTATTGTTTTATTTTATTTATTTTATTTTTTTTTACCCTTTATTCTCCAAAAATGGCTGATTTGCTGTCTGGGATGCCACATTCGCAGTTTGTAGATTGCTTTCGTGTTACTTCTTTTTGGTTTCATTTCCAGAAGGACTTTGGTCCTTTCCCTTTTTAAATTTCTATAATTTAATACCCATAAAACAGTATGGCTTAAAAAATACCTTAATACCCTCCTTTTATACTTTTAAAGATATTGATTTAAAAATATTTTGACTAGGATAAAAACTTAAACTAGAAAATTTCTGAATTGGTAAAAACCCTTAGATTGAGATATTTCAAGTTTATTTCAATTGTTTTTAACAGACCCTGATTGTTTTTATTTCTATTCGTTTCCTTTCCTTACATTTTTATTTGTGGTATATTTTATTTAATTTTTTTATACTGTGAAATACATGTACTGAATATTTATTTAACTGTGATTTTAAAAAATCCCTATAATCCAGTTTCCCCACAATAACCCTGTAATTAACCTTCATTCATGAAGGAAAGGAATCTGTTTTTCTTCTGAGCAGCTGCCTGCTACCACGGCCTGCAGGTTCGGTGCCTTGCTTATGGGCGCCCGGGTAGCAGTTGCTGAGGAAGGGAGAGCGTGTCTGGCGACTGAAGTTCTGTGCAGTGAAAGTGAATGGGAGGGCGATGAGGCTGTGTTTCAGACTGTGTGCGTCGGTGTGTGTGTGTGTTTAGTTATCAGGGGAGCACAGCATAGCTCTGCTGAGATTAAATTCCCAGAGCTTACACTAGCTATCAGCATTACTTCAGGACACACACACACACACATTAACACACACAGAAGGAAAGCAGAGTGGTTGGAAAGAAAGCTGCCATCACTACATTTTCATTCAGAGAAAAATATCAACATCGACAGTATGCCCACTGCTGATATCACCACAGCTATTAATCCCCACCAGACCGTCCATCTGCCTGTCCGTCTGTCCATCATCTATCCCTCTTTCTTTCTTTTTCTGTCTTTCTTTCTTACTTTCTTGACAGATCTACCAGCTATCTCTGATCCATCAACATGATATCATCAAAAACTGAATATGAAGATGGAGATCAAAACACAGATTCTGTAACATTTGAATATTTAAAGTGGATGTTAACTAGGGTTTTAGTCATTTTTCCTGTTACAGATTAAAGCCTATGTTAAGAACGCACATGAACAATTGTAGTGACCTGTGCCTGGCTATTGGACTGAGCCATCACCTCTGCTGATGTCGCTCACAATGCACCTTTGGCCATGACTTTTACAGGTCGACAGCACAACAATTTGTGTTGTGTCCTTGACACATCCACGGTTGTGACTGTGTGACAGAACAAATCGGTTTCTTGTTGTTCAGATGGAATATACATGCATGCAGCATTTGAATCAGTTGCTAAGTTTCCAAATGAATTTTAACAGTAGCTAAAGTTGTTGCAAGATGCTTTTTGAGCAAGCCTGGGTTGTCTGAAAAGTTGCGATATCAAGTAACAAAATTGCTAAATTGCCATCACTGAACCCAGACCACAGGAGGTTAATGATACGGAAGTGCCCTGGCCAATCAGAATGTAGTTTTCCGAGGGTGGTGAAGGCATGACCCACCCTAATCCGCCTCTTATTGATTTACTCTATGCCTAAACCTAACCAATCCAACCAACGCAGGCAGCAAGTACGAGCCAATCAGAGTAGGGTGAGACTTCACCATCCTAGGAAAAAGAATAGCAGCTGGACTGCAGACTGCAACATGGATGTATAAACAGAAATGGATACAGTGTTGGAGGCGGGGCCCCGTTCATTCCTATGAAAGTTGCTCAATCGGTAGACTTTGGGGTCTGGTAAAGTTGCATGTCCGATATGCGCAGTAGCATCCGCTCGGTCACATGACTCGATTTGATTCACCTTTTAAAAAAAAAAAAAAAAAAAAAAAAAAGTCAGCCGCTGGGTGACACTGTAGGGCAGCGACCTGCTGCTGACCGCCATAAGACGGACTTTGATACGCTGAATCCTGTCGAGGTTAAGAGTTGAGCTACTGAATTGGTGTCAGTCAGAAATAAATCAATGCCACGCTATGAGCAGGCAATGCAAAATCAGTGAGGTAAAAAAAAAAAAAAAACAGCTTACAAGCTAACAAAATATTGATGAGCAAAGCAATTAGCTGACCACAGTAGTAGCTTTGCATAACTAAAAGCTTTGGTTTTGACATTCAAATGGTAATAGTGTGGTTTCTGTGCAGCATCACCTCAGAGATGTGTGTGCAGATTGGGAAAGCTCAGCATGTCTAGCAGAGTTAAAATCAGGAGCTGATGTGTGGTTAACTGCACCACCTGCAGAAAAGATGGATTGAAAATGTTTAATATTCTGAGGGGATCACATGCATTTGCTAAAAACAGAGATTATGGATCCAGGCCTGATGGGTAAAAGCATTCTAGTCACACGGCGCTAATAAAGCAGCAGACGGTCGCGGCGAGCCGTCCTGCTCCACAGATCGATAAAACTGAACTGATCAACAACGGGGTGATCAGCCGACGCTCTTAATGAAATATTTAGATACAGATTTCGTGACTGTGTCTTAAAAGTTAAGACTTTGTTACGGCTCTAAATTGCCGTCTGCTGTCACAGCAACAAACAGCCGTGGGAGCTAATGTAAGCTAACAATTGTAAACATTTGAATCAGACATATCTGCAATAGTGTATTGAGTTGTGACATTACGTTTCCGACTGATGGCTAACCGCTAACGTTGGCCAGCGACCAGCAACACGCTATTTAATAGAGGCCTAAAGTTCTGTTTACCCAACATACGTCTTAAGTTTTATATTAACATTATATCTGTTGAGGAATCGCTAAGGGAAAAGTTTCTGGTGGCAACCATCACTCACTAATGTCAACCAAACAGACCCTGGTCCCCCAAGTCCAATCACACCACGTCTGATCCAATGTTACCCACTTCACAACACGTGATAATATAAACAGATCTCACACTAATACTGTATGTTATATGATTATGGTATCTGGGTATTATAAATACATGCATTGTCAAGTTAAATTACACCTTATTAAGTTTAGTTTTCTTTGGATATTCAAGTTAAAGGAATGGTAGTGGAGAAAGACTGTTGGCTAATGATCAATTCTGGCCATACTAATGACTGCAGGTCAGCTTTTTAGACTTGGATTGATTAGAGTTGATGGGGCGCCAACCCGGTCGAGACCTCTGGATCCCTGGAGTCCATAGGACCTAGAGCCAAGACCTGACAACCTTAACCTCTTGGTAGCATGGTAGTACTATAAAACAAAGGCTAGCTCCACACATAATGTATGCTCAAATCCCAGCCCTACTGTCACACACCGCAGTTCATAGACTCTGACTTAAAGCCCCATTTGACTTGACTTGGAAGAGACAATTTCCTTGTATATCTCCTCAAAGCCAGGGTGTATTATTGTGTTTTGCACATGGCGGTCTTGTTATTGGTGATCGTGAACGACTGAGGTTGGATTCACCGTGATGGTTGTTGCCATATGTTGTTAATCAATAGGATTATTTGTCCAACTATCTACGTGGCTGGTTGCTACACAGTTCGACTTCACCAATAATATAACTGTCCGTCTCAAAACCCTCGATTTAGACGAAGCAGCCACAGTGCCAAAGGTTCTTGTTGACCTGGCCGACCGCAGTGCTACGGTTCAAAAACCCCTTTAGAAAAGAAAAAAAAAAGCAGTTTGTTGATGTGTGAAAAGCACCGAGCTGCAGTTTAACCTGTGTGTGGCAGGTAGCGTCATCCTCTGTTCCCGCCGCACGCTGGGAAATAAACCCTGGATGTGTTAATTACCTCGTCTGACCAGATTCCCTCCGTGTGAACGTCGAGTGTGTGACAGACGGAGACGGTGATCTGTGGCGTGGGACTGCGGCGCTGTGCGTGTGGGTGTGCGTGCACTGTATACATGTGTGTTTGTGGTAGCGACAGCTCTGTCAGTTATCTTTCTGCACTGACAGACAATGCACATGTCAACCAGCAGTCCCAGCGCACACATTTATCACATCTACGCTGTAACACACACACACACACACACCTAACCTGCCAATCATTTTGTCTGGTATTCCCACTGCTCTGTCTTGCTTTTTGCTCCTCCTTTCCTCCCATTCTACCTTCCTCTCCCCATCCCTCCGCTCTGTCTTTCATCATTCTGTTATTTTTCTTTCCTTTTTAAGAAACTGTCTGTTACCCTGAAACTGGGTCTTTTTTCCTCCTCCCGTGGGTCTCCGCGAATTTTCCCTCTCTATTTCCTCTCTCACCCTCCCACTCGCATCTCGCTGACAGATTAAATGTTGAAGGCGAGGTCTGGTGGAGAAAAAGAGAGAGGCTCTTTTAATTGTGTTGATCCCTAATTAGCCGGCCTGTCTCATCTCTCGGCAGTGGATGTGGTAAAACAGGATGCCCTTTCCGGGGTCGGCAGGCCACAGCCTCATGCGTGGCTTGTACTCGCGCGCACACTCCCACATATGCAATCGCATTACTTTGTACTGCTGAGATCCGAGTCTGACTGCCAGCTTGTGGATTTCTCAGCGGAGGCTGGTGAGTTTAGGAGGGCAGGGTGAATCGGTAACGGTGCAGTAAAAGAGGCTCTCGCTAAAAATACATCATTGCGTAAGGAAAATATTCCAAAAACCTCGGGTTCACCTCTCTAGTCACCAGAGCGGGGCCGGCTCGGCAAAAATTTTAAAAAACGTGCACTAAAGAGAGTTACAGGGCTGAAAAACATATTTTTCTTCTTTGTTTATTTGTTACTTCAATGTGAGGAGCATTTATTCTTTAAATTATTATTATGGCTGTCAATCATTTAAAATATGCTATCACGATAATCACAAATGAATCAGCCATTTTTTTTATCTGTCCAAAATGTACCTTAAAGGGAGATTTGTCAAATATTTGATACTCTTTCAACATGGGAGTGGACAAATATACTGCTTTATGCAAATGTATGTATATATGTATTATTGGAAATCAGTTAACATAAAACAATGACAAATATTGTCCAGAAACCCTCACAGGTGCTACATTTATATACACATAAAAAATATGCTGAAATCATAACCTGGCAAACTGCAGCCCAACAGGGAACAACAGCTGTCAGTGATGTGATCATCATAAAGTGGACATATCAGTAAAGGGGAGACTCCAGGGTACCCATAGAACCCATTTTCAGTCACATATTTAGAGATCAATGGGGGTCTATAGGGTGCCAACCCGGTCGAGACCTCTGGATCCCTGAAGTCCATAGGACCTAGAGCAAAGACCTGCCAACCTTACTCTCTTGCTAGCATGGCGGTAGGATAAAGCCAAGGGTAGCATAATGTATGCTCAACACCCAGCCCTACTCTCACACGTCCCAGTTCATAGGTCGTAGAGGTCAGAGGTCAAGGGACCACCTTCTTTAGCCTCCTGTCTGACAACCTAGTATGACAATGTTGGTACCTGTGGATTCCCTAGATTTTCTAGTTTCATGAGTATCTTCACATTTAGAACTGAGCCTGCTACAACTTAAAAATTGCAAGTTGCATTAATGCACTAAAGAAATTATTAGCATTAAAACAAATTCGCATTGACGTGTTATTGCGTAAACTTTGACAGCCCTAATTGCTGTCAGTGTGTCAGAGTGCTGACTTGACTATGACTTGCCCCAAACTGCATGTGATCATCATAAAGTGGTCATGTCTGTAAAGGGGAGACTGGTGGGTACCCATAGAACCTATTTTCATTCACATATCTGGAGGTCAGAGGTCAAGGAACCTCTTTGAGTATGGCAAAGCCAGTTTTTCCTGTCTGGGGTGTTATTCACCCTCCTTTGTGACAAGCTAGTATGACATTGTTGGCACCAATGGATTCCTTATGTTGTCTATGATCCCAGTATCTTCTAGCTTTAGAGCTGAGCCCGTTACAACCTAAAAATCACAAGAAATTTGAGGCGTTGAAATGAATTTTCATTAATCTTGCTTTGACAGCGTCTGACAGCCCTGCTAAAAATATATGATTACGTGAGGAAAATGTTCCCAAATCCTGAGGTTCACCACTCTCTGTTCACTACAGACTACCGTCCAATTACTCTTATCATTGTTTACAGTCCGCTGCCTGATATTCTAAATGCCACAAGAAACGATCTTCTTGAATCGTACCCACAAGCAATAATTCTGGCTTTCCAGACAGAAAACCATAGTTCATAACAGAACGCTGGAAGATTAAAAGCAAATTTTATTGGGATCCATCCAAAGACAGAGTCTGCGACGGGACATAAATGTGTCTGTCCTTTGCAGTGCGGTGTGGTTCAATGGGTACAGCATGTCATAAACACTGCTTGGATTAGGACTTCAATTCTCACTGGGCCCACCTACGTTAAAAATGAATGCACTCATGAATGAAAGTACCCAGCTAATGGCATATGTTACATCATGTTGACCTTATTATAAATAGAAAAGACTGTAAAAGGGTTGCCTTTTTGAGCTCTGGCTAATATTGTAGGAACAGACAATTTATTGCTGTGTTAAACAGCACGAACAATGAAGTGTGTGCTGGTTCCCCTTTTAGACTCTATATAAAGAGGCTCATTCATTAGGTTATTCATTTAATTTCATTATTTACTGGCGAGCTGGTTTCTGTTCCTAAGGCCTTTCGCAACTATAACACAGGTTGTTCATAGGAGTAGTTAGATATTCTTGGAAATACAATTATTCAGTTTCTTTCCCAGAGTTAGATGAGAAGATCATGTTTTTTTTTTTTTTTTTTTGTGCTGCAAAGCTGGAGCCAGGAGATGATTAGCTTAGCTTAGCATGAAGACTGGAAGCAGGGGAAACAGTCATGTAAAAACAACAATTTGTTGTTTTAGGTTGAGTTACGAGGCAACTGTTTCGTTGCCAGGTGCAGGGATGTGCTGTGGCCGATGGATAGACTTGCTTGTCAAGAAATAGGATAATTACGCCACATAACTCCCCGTAAAACCACAAACTGTCATGTTTAATTTTCCATTTGTTTACAGAAATGAGATGAGGTTGCATTCTTTTATCCTTGGAGAAAGCTCGCTCTTTCCCCCCCTTCCAGTCTTTATGCTAAGCTATGCTAAGCTAATTGCCTCCTGGCTCCATGCTGAACCCACAGACACGAGAGTGTGGTATTGATCTGGTATGTGGACTGTTAATTTTTTTTCCATTATTCCTTCATATCACACACACTAGACCGTTTGCAGCAAGTATGAAGATCAACTTGGAATGAAACAGCCACGCTATTCCTCATGAATTTTGAAATATATCAACCTTGCCTGATCTTGTTTTGGCAAAAAATTGTTCTTTTTAAACCAAACTGTCTCATGCACTACTACAGGCGGTAGCTTTTAGAAAGAAAGCTCTGACTGTATGTCACCATAAGGGTCTGGAGTAGTATGGGATAAACACTTTATGGGAGTCTGCAGATCAAGCAGCCTTTACAAATCAATTCAAGACTGCTGGAGTTCATTCAGAAGTTCAGAGTAAAAAGAACTCCTTAAACTCAGTACTGATCTGATTCAAAGAGACAGGAAACATCCCATGTACTCTCAAGTACAAACACTGAGGTTAATGCTGTGTGCTGTCTTTTAGAGTCTGTAACAGGTTTAGAGCTGCAGTATATTGAAGGTACAGAAAGCAAGTCGTCAGAATTGTCAAATTGTCAGGGAGGAGACTAAATAACACTCCAAATTTAGGCAACGTTTTGGATAAAACTGGCTTGGCCATATTCCAAGGGTTTCCTTGACCTCTGACCTCAAGATATGTACTATGATGATACTTGGATTTCTGCATAAATTGGTCATAAAATGTGTTCTGATCTTCATCTAAGTCACAACAATAGACAGTCTGCTTAAACTAATACCACAAAAAATTATGTTTTCATATTTTATTGAACACAAAATGTAAACATTTCACATACTTTTTCTTGCAACTGTATATCCCTAAACAGTCTTGGAATTACATAAAATGGGTATCACTGTAAAGCTGAGATTGTTGTGGATCCAGTGAGTCCAGTTGTATTCATGTGTGATGATGTTAGTCCACATAGTAGCCATGCCATTATATTTAGACCATTTTTTGAAACTTGACCTCACTGTATAAAATGACCTGTGGTGACCTCTATGATAATCACAGCCTTGTGAAACTTTTCAGCCACAAACTAGAGACCTAGAGCATTTAGGGGATGGATGGCTTTCCTAGGTAGACTGAAAACAAGGGGGTTTGTGAGCAGTTCCCAGAACCAAAGTACTCAACATCCAAACGCCGAAAAATGCAGTTCTTGCAGAAATCTCAAAATGTCAAAAGTTTTTGATACAAAATCACTGCATGTCTTTTTCTGCAGTACTCCTCAAGGTCTTGGTGACTGAATGTTGTATTGTGGAGGGATTAGTGGTCATTTTTATCAATTCTCGAGTGGTAAAAAATGGTTAAATTTAGCACCAAATCTGTGTAACAAATGCTATCAACCCGAAAATTGCTGCAACAATTTCTGAGACATAATAGCATTAGAATGGCCATCATATACTACTATCATAATGTTTTAAGTCATTACACACTTTCATAATTTTTTAAATCAATTCATTCATTCATGTCTATTTCTGATTTATGACTAGAACAACTTGACAGTGCTGAGCTGCATCTCCAATCTTTCAGATGATGTACACCACTTCTATATGGCATCTACTGCTGACCTGCTATCTCTCTCTAAAGTCCCTCTGTGCCCCCTAAAAAAGACAAAAATGCGTCTATTGTGGGTCTCAGAGGGTTAATAGGGAAGCGATTATCATGATATTAGTTTCAGTGGAAGACAGCATGTGTTGGAAGTGAGGTAAATGGAAACTGTATTGTATCCAGAGACTTGTCAGAGACCCAGGTTTGATAAGTTACCAGTGTCTAAATATTATTAGTAATCTTAAACAAACCGTCCAACCTCATTAATCAAGTTTGTACGTGATTGCTTATCTTCTGTTGGATTCTTGTTTTACAGAAACCGTCTTTTCTCACTTTAAATCAGTTTTTCTCAGATTTTTCTTTCTCACTTGTTTATGTCTGGTTTTAAGTCATTTTCACCCTGATTATGGTGTCTGCTGTTATTTCCCTTTACCAGCTACCCGGCTGCTCTAATCAGACAGCAGGGGTTGAATTTCAGCCAATGCTCTTTGTAGATCCAAAAATGACTTGTTAGCAGTTCTCATTAAAAACCAGCGGGTCTGATTGGTGGCAGGCGATGTGTCGGCCTCGGCGGGGGGTGCTAACCAGCTTTTCCCTTTGTGTCCTCCCAGTCATCTGGAGTCGGATCGCAGCGCCCTGAAGAGGAGGGAGTGGGAGAGGAGGAACCAGGAGGTCCAACAGGATGAAGACCTGTTCTCAACTGGATTCAACCTGTTCGGAGAACCTTACAAAGTAAGAAGAATTATTGATTAATGGATTGTTAATAATTCAATAATTTGTCAATCATTTATACGTCAACATTTTAGGAAAATACGCTTATTTGCTCTCATTCTGAGAGTTAGATGGTAAGATTCATAGTACTCTTGTGTCGTTTGTGAAGTGATCTGGGAGGCGATAGTGTACAATAAAGACTGAAAGTTTGTCAAGGAATATTTACAGCATGTAACTCCACCGAAAGACACATACTGGTGTTTTTTACATTCCCGTTCTTGCACAGAAACTGCTCTAATAAATGAGATACAACACTGGTTAGCATATTTTTGATCTTCAGAGTAGGGATGTCACGAGAACCGATACTTCGGCGTCAAGTCGAATTCTGAACATGTGACTCACTTGTTTTTCCTCAGTACGTATCAGGTTTCAAGACTAGCATTACTAGAAAATGTGTTGTACACTCACTATCAACACATCCAGGCGACGCCCCTCATTTTTTTGCTGATAATTCTGCATTTCGAGCAACAAATCCATGTTTAAATCGGCAGGAGGAGAGTTGCAGGACCATTCTGCTTCCCGGCTGCTAACAGCTAACGTTAACTAGCCCAGAGGTGCCACTGATTTACATTACATTTATATTTACATGATGCATTCAGGCTCTATTCAGTAAAAATGAGTATTGGACCAAAGTAAATTCTAACATTATCATGATTTGTTCAAATGTAATTTTGTAGTTTTTGGCAAGAAACAAACATCTCTTTTAGCAAGAGATGTTTTTACAGCAATATAAAATAGATAATAGAGAGTTATGACCTGTTTAACTTTCTAACAAGAACCATTATGGAAATGGTAATCAAGGTGTGGAATATCTGGGATTTATTGTTTTATTTAGTTTTTACCACAGTATCAAATTGGTATTACTACTAAATTTCTTGTATCTCGACATCCCTACTTTGAGTGAGTGAGCCGTGTGAATGTGAGCTGTTTTAGCTGTTTTAGCTGTTTTTCAGCAAACTCTCTTGTCCTCCTATAATTAAAATCCGAAATGACGTCCTTTTATTTTGAAGTGGAGTTTTTTCCTGCAGCTTGTCCTTCTATCTTTTTTACCAACTAAGTGTGAAATTCATTTTTGTGTGAAATTCACAATGGAGTAAATCAAAATGTTTTTCTTAATCTGATAGCTGGAAAAACCAACACATAAACCTATATGAACCAATATGACAGAAAAATTAAAGCCACCAGGAGAGGAAGACTCCGTCATAATGTCAGCTACAGGTAGTGGTTCTAGTATTCTCCTCAAAGCTCCATTTTTTTAGTTGATATTTGTTTACATTACTACCATTATAAGTATGCCAAATTTGCTATTAGCAGTTTCTCTTTGCAGTGTGCCCATGGATGTACAGACAACTATCACTGGAATATTTCGATCACATGATGATCCTGCAGTTTTCAGGAGATTTCAAAGTTGATTTATGGTAGTTCATTCCTCATGGACATCAGAGATGAGGTGACTGAGTTATGACTTCTAGAGGGAGTATGACATTTGATTCAACATTCACCTCAGTGTCTCCGTCTCATGTATCTCCCTCCGGCTTTTGGCTTTGTCCCGTTGAATGTCTATTACAGAGCACATCCTGCTACTTCCTGATGTTTAAAATGCTGTCTGGAGTTAAATTACAGAGGAGCACAGTGAATATTTCATTCCCACCAACTGTCCGAATGGGGCTTAAAGGTGGAGTCTGTGATTCTAATCCAATACAGATTTTGTCAAAATCAGTGACTATCTCCTCACGGTCTGCTGGCTGTCCTGTGCTGAAATGACACCCAGTGTTCGTACACAGCTCTGGCTCTGTAAATGAGAAACAAAGTGGACTGAATTTGACAAAAAGCATATTAGATTAGAATCACAGACTAAATCTCTGCTCTTTTAACTCATAAAGAAAGTGAATAATTATATTTTGCAAGAAGACAGTTTCTAAATTTAACTTTGAATGTGAAACAATTAGGTATGGGGAAAAAATCAGTTCATCTTTGTATGGAGATTTTTTTTTTATTTTTTTTTTTACAATTGTGAAATCTTTTTTTTTTAATACCAGAATCAATATATGTGCTTCATTTGAGTCTATGTGGAGGTTGAAGGAAATGACTTTTATTGTTAGAGTATCAAGACGCCATATCCGTTCTGTATCCGTCGACCAAAACAAACTGCATAAAGTAGAAAACGGTAGAGGCTCCACATGGATGCGACCTGCACCCTCATATTTTAAGTGGTAAGCACCACACATACAGCAAAATATGGAAACACTTTGGGGTTCACAGAAGCAGCAGAGCCAGACATCACGGCTAAAGCTGCATGCTAACTCTGTCGTGGACGGGAAACACTATCGTATTGCGGTAGCAGGCGGTCAAGCCAGCCGTCACTCTCATCTCCGTGGTCAAATTGTCCGATGCTGCATCTGTAGAGCGCCGACATTTATGTTAAATATATTCAGACAGCCCCGATGGAGTTTATCGTGGATATATAAAGACAACTGTATAAAAAAAAAAAAAGCTGAGGGGAGAGCTAGCATATGGACAGACTTAACAAATTAGCAGAAGTATACATGTGTCACTACATCTGCTTTTCAAAACAAGGTGTTAACAAAGGGAACGGTGTATACAAACTACATATATGGAAATAATATTGGATTGTATTCACTAGTAGTATAAAACATTACATGTCCCATATAAATTTAAAAGAACAATTACTGGAAAAAACATAAATAATTCCTGACAATACTGCTATATTTGACTTCAGGACATGTCTGACTACATACATGCTGAAAATCAAACATTTTTACTCTTATCAATTTAGATATATAGATATAAGTAAGTCTTACAGTAACTCAAGTGTCATGATAATGTTGAATCGGGAGATCGGTGGATCGTCTCAGCGCTTCAAGAAATGCAAAGCGATCCACGCAGCACAAACACTCATCTTTACAACCTGCCTGAGCCGCGATGCTGCTTCCTCCACACTGAGTGCTCTCCCGTTGCTGTTTAGGAGACAGCTTTACACTTCGCTGTTAAGTTTTGATTGATCTCTGCGGGAGGAGAATGGACATACCTGACACCGGAATTTCATTTGGGGGAATGGAGTGAATTTACGACATCTTAATCAACGAGGACGGGCCGCTCTCCTCTTAAGCAGCCCCGCTCTGTGATTTAGGCTCATTTGAAGCAATTTGAAAGGAATTGTTATTACTAACCAACAATTATCCAAACATTTATTTTGCACCATAATGCTGTTTTTGCGGATGATAAAGCTGATAATGGGCCTATGGATCATCACAGGCTATTGTAACCGTTTTAAGCGTAATATCCTCCAGCATAAGGTTGTGGTCTGCTGTGTTCTGAGCTACTTGAGATGCCATCATTTTGTTTCTTCTTTAGCTGAAAGCGAAGCAGCCGTGCATGAAGTCCACGGCCGCTCTCCTGCCCCCGTGTTTAAAATTGATTTCGGTTTGTTAACTCTCATTTGCAACCGCCAGGCACTTCAGCGCTCGGTTATGCCGCCAAGTGTATCGACCTTGGGACAGAGCGGCTTTGAATCTCCGCAGAATGTGTTTAACTGCTGCTGTGTCTGTGGACGCAGAGGACACGGGGGCTCCTCACCGAGACGCCGCTCGAGGTTCGGCAGCACATGAGAGCCTGTTCTCATAATGAATCTAATCCTAGGTGCCTCCATGCTCCGACTAATTGTTTCCAACTAATTAACGGTGCTAAGGTCAGGTCAATATGTGTGCGAGAGAGAGAGAGAAAGCAAGGATGACTGGGCGGTGTGAGCTGTGATATTTCAGACGCCACCGCTGCTGTTTAGATGACTCTCGAGGGGAGGATGCTTTTTGGCATCTGTTTTAAGGGGCTTAAATTATTACAGTCATTGGAGCCAAAATGAGAAGATTATTTGTTCCCTTTTTTCATTTATTTTAGCAGTTTTGCAAATACTGGAAGGTGCGTTTCATCAGGCTCGCTCATCAATTAGGTGGCAGGTTACAGAGGATTCTAGTCATGTGATCGAGGGCTATATAAACCTCAGTTTAAAGGGCTGGGACGGTACGCCTACCTCAATTTTTAAGCATTGTGATATGATATTACAATTCTCTTTCTACGTCCATCTTCAGCTCCGTTGGGGCCATTTGCATTCAACATAAATGTCAGCATATGGATGCTCTACAGTTGTAGCGACGGACGATTTGACCAGATGAGAGTGACAGCTGGCTTGACCGCACATTACTGCAATTCGATAACGTTTCCTGTCCATGACAGAGTTAGCATGCAGCTTTAGCCGTGATGTCTAGCTCTGCTGTAACTGCAATGTGTGAAACCCAAACTGTTTCCATCCTTTGCTGTATGTGCACTTTGGGTTTACTATGTGCGGGTGCAGTTTGTATTTTTCCGGACGTTAGCTGTTTTCTGCTTTTTCATTTCGGCTCGCTGCGGTTTGTTTTGGTTGATGGATACGGAACGGATATGACGTCATGTTACTCAGACCACAACTTCTTACTTCCTAATCAAATGAAGCAAATATATTGATTCTGGCTTAAAAAAAAAAAAATCTGTTTCAAAATTGTAAAAATATTTGTGATAGATGAACACCCCTACTATTTAAGGCCTTTACACACCAGGGCCGTTATTTTTGTGCGATTAATTTGCATGTCAATATATATTTTTTGAACTGTTGTTTTGATATGAGTACTTTGACACAGACTGCAAATGTTACGTGGCGAAAAAGCAGCATACTTTTTTTTTTTCGGAACAAGGTTGATTTTTCTGAGCTTTTGCACCGCGAATAAACACGTCAACCAATCACGTTGTGCGGACAACAACACAGAGGCTCAGTATTCGGAACCAGGACGGCAGATTTTATTACTCCTTTCGACCTTACCAAAGTAAGCACAGACCAGACAGACATCGGAAACTATGGCGACATTCAAAAACCTCAATAGAAACTTTCGATGTTTAAAAAAAAAAAAGCCCTCAAAAAGAGGAATAAATTTATAACTAAAGTGGGTCTAAAGCTCAGTTTTGCTGTTTATCAAACCCTTTTCTTATTCTCACACAGCAGCACTTGACTGAAGTGTGCTGCAGTGTTGAGTAGTTCTACATTAATTACAGCGATTATTTTAACAGAGGAACCATAATTCACCAAGGTGAAAATAATTCAAACAAAACTTGGAGCAGCGGTACATCTTATAAGTGGCTCGCCCCAAATCATTCATAGGGGACAACAGCATGTTTACTTGTTTTATATTCCACCTCTTTTCAACTAATCTTTTTCCGCCATGCACTTTCCCAGTTTATCTCTCACTGCTGCTAAAGTTGAAAAAGGGCTTTGGCACACCTTGCTACTTTCCTCCGCTGATTTATTTGCCACACTAACAATTTCTCTTTCCTTTTCTGAGTTTGTTGCGTTTCTTGATACAACTCAGTGGATTTACCAAGGTCTCTGCAGCCTCACCTCTGTGTCTAAGAGCTGACTGAACTTCCTGAACTGCTCCTTTAAAGATCTGTATCAGCCCTTTTTCATTATCACATAGGATTTCTAGAAGTTTTATCATCCCTGATCCCTCTCGTGTTCACTTTCTAGCATCAGTCTCTCTCTTTGTACCTGTATATCTATCGTTTGTCCGTCACTCCAGCTCTGTCTTTCCCTCTCTCTCCCTCTCCAGTATTCATTCTCTCTGTCAGCTATTAGCTAATCCCTCTTCTAATCCTGTTAAAGAGCGTTATGCTGTTAGCAGCTATTTGGGATGATCTATTCACACACTCTCACACACACACATACACGCATAGGTATTCATCCTCTCCTTCGCCTCTGTTTTCCATTTTGCCTCTCTGTAAATGTGTTTTCTGTTCCTCTTCAGCCACCAGATCTTTTATTCATGAGCCCGAGATGGAGAAGAGATGAGCTAATTTATTCACAGCTAACTTTGGCTCGCCACGGTGTGTGTAGTGTTTGTGTGCGCATGCATAGAAATTACATCTGTTAAGATTATTTGAAAGCAATTCTCCCCTTTCTTGTATGAATCTTTTGTAAATAAGGCTCGATTCTTTGCCCTCTTTCATTTTTTTGGGTATTTTCATGGTGCTTTATTAGTGTGTTGAAAGGAAGGACACAGTGAAGTGAAGTAAGATATGGCACAAGAGATAAATGCCTCCAGTCATATAGATTTGTGTTAAGGATCTGTCATGTTAAACCCAGAACTGATGATTTTTATACTAGTTGCAGAGATATCCTTTGTCTGTGTTCCTAGTCATGTAATTAATCTGTAAAGGAAAAATTCCACTGTGAATTATGTACCACATTTCATCAAACATAGAGGTCATCTGATGACATTGCTCCCATCTAAATTGGCGTTTCATAATCTGAGGTTATCTTTTCTTCTTCTAAACAGAAAGTGTACAAGTTACAGTAGAAAGTATTAGTAGGAGCTTTAAAAGCATATTGAGTCCACATTCAGGAGACTCATCTGGTCATTGATTCTGGTGGTTGTTAAAATCATCCCGGTAGAGGTAGAAGCTCTGTCTCTAGATCTTTCGGATTGGAGGATTTGGTCCACAATTTTGAGTGGTACACAACCCGCCATTGTCTCGCACAATTGCAGTGAATGTGACATATCAACATATCCTCCTTCAATGGCTCGTATGCTGCCTTACAAAAAGTTATTCCTCATATTTTGTTTTCCTACTAATGTCCAGCAACGTCCACTTGTTACATGCATACAGTCTTTTCAAAATAAACTCCTGTCTTCACAGGAAACTACTAAGTTAAGCTTAGGAAAAGATCAACTTGGTTAGGTTTAGGAAAAGATTGACTTGCTTAGGCTTACGGAAAAAAACTACTTAGTTGTGTTTAGGAAAAGATCGGCTTTGTTAGGTTTAGGCAACAAAACAATTTAGGATTAGGAAAAGATTGACTTGCTTAGGCTTACGGAAAAAAACTACTTAGTTGTGTTTAGGAAAAGATCGGCTTTGTTAGGTTTAGGCAACAAAACAATTTAGGATTAGGAAAAGATTGACTTGGTTAGGTTTAGGTAACAAATCTGCTTAAATTTAGGAATAGATCGACTTGATTAGGTTTAGGCAACACAACTACTTAGGTAAGTTTGGAAAAGATCGGCTTTGTTAGGTTTAGGCAACAAAACAATTTAGGATTAGGAAAAGATTGACTTGGTTAGGTTTGGGCAACAAATCTACTTAAATTTAGGAATAGATCAACTTGATGAGGTTTAGGCAACACAACTACTTAGGTAGTTGGAAAGATTTTTTAGTTTAGAAAAACAATTTAGGATTAGGAAAAGATTGACTTGGTTAAGTTTGGGAACAAGATCTACTTAAATTTAGAATAGATCAACTTGATAGGTTTGCAACACAACTACTTAGGTAAGTTTGGAAAAGATCGGTTTTGTTAGGTTTAGGCAACAAAACAATTTAGGATTAGGAAAAGATTGACTTGGTTAGGTTTGGGCAACAAATCTACTTAAATTTAGGAATAGATCAACTTATGAGGTTTAGGCATCCAACTACTTAGTAAGTTTGGAAAAGATTAAACATTTAGGATTAGGAATAGATTTTTTTTAGGCAACAAATCTACTTGAATTTAGGAATAGATCGACTTGATGAGGTTTAGGCAACACAACTACTTAGTTAAGTTTGGAAAAGATCATAGTTTAGTTTTGTAGTTTGGATTAAAATAACATTGGACATCATGACATCTTTCTGATGGGAGCTGAAGTTGTTATATTGCTCTCTTCAAAGCCACCAGACTACATTCACAAAAACAATAATTTTACCTTGCAGAATTACACATACAACCCCACTTCTGAACTAAGCCTTTCAGCTACTTGCAAATTTAACACGACTTACTTTGACTCAGCTAATGCTAGCCTTCACATTATTCATAACCTATTGATTAGATGATTGATTAGACCTATGTCACTGCTTCAGCTGAGTGGGTGTTTCCATTTGAACAGAACAGAATGCAGATGGACTGGCCCTTTAATCAAGAAATAATAACGTCGCCCATTTAAGATTATCGATACTTCCATGTTCCTGATGGTCGAGTGACGTACCAGAAACAAAACCATCCATTTCAGTTTTATCTGGTTAAGATTAAACCATGTAAATTACCTATCAAACCAATTTAATTATGAAAAAAGGGCATCACATTATAGCAATTATCACGAAATAATGCTTACATTACTACATTACTCTCTATTAAAGCAAATGCAAGGGTGGTGTTATACTCATTTTTAACACACACACACACACACACACACACACACACACACAGATAATTCCCTCCTCAATAATAAGATCTCTCCACGGATCATTGCCTGTTATAACAATATCATTTGCTTATTGACCGAAGCTGTTTGTATGGGAAAAACAAAGCCAGGTACACAGATTCATAACCGATACAGGCTTTCTAGAGAAGTCAAGAAAAAAGGGCTCATGGATCTTGTTCAATTACTGAAACATCATGTCTTTAAACATACAAGTGCTGTACAAGATGTGTGGTTTTACTCCTCTGACCACTGAGGAAATGGTTTGAAAATCGACCCTGACAGCCTCTCACAGATCTGCATGATTGGTGTTAAGTTCCACTACAATCAGTGTGAGGATTATTCATTATTATTACATGTAACATGATGCTCTCTCCAGAAATATTGCCTACGATTAGTTAAGCGCCTGCTTCCTATGAATGTACATTCATTATTCATGAATTCATTAACCTCTCCAAATACAGGCAATTTCACCCTGTCTTGAAAACTAGATAAAGGGTCTTATTCACTCCGTTTCACGCGTTTCGACCTCTAAACCTATTGTAGCTTTACTTGACAGTCACTCTGTGTTACAGCAGCGGTGATTAGCAAACCTCAGGTTGTCAAACACCTTTCCTTTACGGCTGGATCCATTAATCACACAGCGAAAGTTGTGTGTGATAAAAATATATTTCTACATTTCACATGGATTTCATTCAGTGTTTCCAGTGTTAATCATTTTCACCATTCACGATGAAATAACACTTCATAATAACCATTATTGATAAATGGTAAATTGATCAAACTTAATTAATAGTTATTTTACTGTTAACAAACAATTAAATGCTAATCATGTTTCTAATTATTTGTGATGCTAGAATTTCATCATTAGTTTGGGTAATATGAAATAATTAGTTAATAAATTATATATTGTATCATAACAGACTGATAACGGACATTGACAATTACATTCTGATTGCATTAGTAAAGTATTTATATTTATTGGTGCACACATTAAAACACTGTATAAACTATATTAAGTATTTATTAATGATTGCCAAATTTGGGGGCGGCAGTAGCTCAGTCCGTAGGGACTTGGTGTAGGAACCGGAGGGTCACCGGTTCAAGTCCCAACATGGACCAAGACCTGAGTGTGAACTGGTTGCTGGAGAGGTGCCAGTTTACCTCTTGGGCACTGCCGAGGTGCCCCTGAGCAAGGCACCAAACCCCCAACTGCTGAGGGCGCTTGTCAGGAGCAGCCCCCTCACTCTGACATCTCTCCATTGATGCATGTGCACTGTGTGAAGAGGGAAAACTAATTTCCCCCGGGGTTTATAAAGGTTCATCTTATCTTTTCTTAAATTAAACCAATGTAAACCATTAAGAAATTGTTTTTGGTGCATGCAATTTCTTAGATGTTTTACAAACAATTTCTTAAAGGTTTACAAATAATTTCATCAATCAACTAATACTTACATATATAGTATATAAAATGTATATTAAGGCAACAAAAACTGAAAAAACAAAATAATTGCATTCTTAATAAAAAAATAATAATAAACATAATAGAGCGGTTAGTTGACTGAAATAGTAATCGTGATTAATCCAAATTAATCACTTTCTTTTATCTGTTCATAATGAACCTTGTAGGGAGATTTGTACTCTAATCAACATGGAGTGGACAAATATGCTGCTCTGTGCAAATATATGCATATATTTATTATTGTACGTCAATAAACGACACAAAACAACCCTCACGGGTACATTTAGCATAAAAAATATGCTCAAATCTTAACATAACAAACTGCAGCCCAACAAGCAACAGCAGCTGTCAGTGTGTCAGTGTGCTGACTTGACTATGACTTGACCCAAACTGCATGTGATTATCATAAAGTGGGCATGTCTGTAAAGGAGAGACTCGTGGGTAGCCATAGAAACCATTTTTATTCACATATCTGCAGGTCAGAGGTCAAGGGACCCCTTTGAAGATGGCCATGCCAGTTTTTTTTACTAAAATTTTTTTCCCCATTTGAGCGTTTTTTAACCTTTTTCCACACGCTTGTATAACATATCTGACTAAAATTTAGTGCACAATTGGAGCGTTATTCCTCAGGTTTATTATCATGAGATGTTATCACTTTAACACCCCTTTTTATAGATGTTTTACAAACAATTTCTTAAAGGTTTACAAATCCTTTGGTAATCTTTAACAAGTACTATACAAAGTATATACAGTATATAGTGTATAAAGTGTTATAATGTGTGCAATAATAAAAAACAAAAATTATAGCATTACTAATGATTAGTAAACATTATTAATTTGCATTTCATTGTTTGTTAATCGTAAAATAGGTATTAACGAAATTGAAGTTTACCATTTATAAATGATGGTTATTGGAACGTTTTACTGATGATTAAATTACAGATTGTACATCTTGCATAATTCCATAATTGGCCCATGATGAATGTTTGCTTTTTCTATTTGTCTCTCAGGTAGAAAAGAAATCTAAAATCTACACTATTTCCTGCTCCTCTATGGCTTTTTGCAGCAATCTGGTACTAAATATAGATCTGCTGATTGCCCTTGTCCTTTCGATAACGCCAAATGATCAAATCGTGGATTTTCATCATTAAAGAAGTCGTCTTGACTGACACTAAAGGTACTCTCGAGCTGTTCTGAGAAACATCTCAGCATTAGCACATAGCGGCTGAAGGTGCTACAGTGTCATATATCAGTAAGGCCCGCGCTGTCCTCCAAGCCATGATTGCTTGAGAATCTGGGGTCAGGCTAATAATGATTCCTGCCCCATTAATTTTACTGCACCGGCCTGGACTGGACCCTCTTAAGGGTGGCATGTGTTTAATTAATCATCTCATCCTGATGTCTGGTCAGTGGTCACCCTATCCGTCTCTCACGGTTCCTCTCCGGATGAATAAAGAGGGCTTTTCATCAAGCCTGAAGAAATGGAAAAATGGAAGACTTAATTAATACTCTTCTCTCCCTCCCTCCCTCTTGTCCTTTTCTTCTTTCCTTTTCTCCCCTCAGACTAATAAAGGTGATGCGTTGGCGAGTCGCGTCCAGAACACGCTGGGTTCCTATGAAGAAATGAAAGATCTGCTAACCAGCCATTCGAACCAGAGCCACTTGGTAGGAATCCCCAAAGGCAGCAACAACCTGCAGACCCCGACCACTTCAACGACGGAGAGACCCGCCATGGAGTCCCAGCTTTTCAACGAAGCCCTGAGAGGAGGAACAGCTGGAGGAGGAGGAGGAGGAGGAGGAGGAGGAGGAGGAGCGGAGGGAGGCGGGGACAAGAGGATGGGAAATGCTTCTTCCTCATCTTCAACCTCCATGCAACCTCCTGCTTCGACCACGTCGTCGTCAAGCGCCGCAGCGATCCCACATCAGAATTCGAAGAAGTCAAGGAGCACCATGGACTGGTCAAGGGCAGGCCATGGACAGAGCGCCCAAGGAGCAGGCCTCGTTCTGGGGTTAGCGCAGAACGGGCAGGGACAGGTCACAGCAGCGACGAGTGGAAGAGGGAAAATGTCTTTACAAGAGGAACAGCAAATGCAGAGGCATGAAGAGCTGTTTAGCTCACTTAAAGATGAACTTGGTCTAAAAGGGGACTCAAGCCCTTCTTGCTCCTCTTCGTCCTCCTCTTCCTCATCTTCTTCTGGGAGAAGGCATGCGTCCCACCCCTCTAAAACACTTCCTCTCCCAGGTAAGTCCTACAAAGAACGGCTTCAAAGTAAAGACACTTATTTGCTTTCAGTCTGAGAGTTCTTGAGAAAGATCGATACCACTCCTGTGTCTGCTTTTATGCTAAATGTAAAGCTGGAGCCAGCGGCCAGTTAGTTTAGCTTAGCATAGCGTACCATAAGAACTGGAAGCAGGGAGGAACAGCTAGCTTGGCTCCATCCAGTGTAAAAAAAAAAAAAAAAAAATCTGTCTACCAGCACCTTTGAATTTTAGTGATTAGCATGTTATATCATAAAGTGCTGCTGATTAGGGAACGATGCTCAAATTCAGAAAACATGACAGTACTCGTTTTTCTACAGTACTGCAGGTACCGTAGGTAAATAACACATATTGCCAAGAAATGAAAGTCAATTGTTCGTTCGATTGCAACATCAAAACCCAGCAGCAAAGCTGAGCTTCCGCCATTTTGGACTGAAGGCAGCAAAACGTCTGTCTAAAATGTGCAAAAGTGAAGCAAAATTATTTCTATTCTATTGTTATATTCTACCAAAATGGTCTGTGTTGAACAGTAAACTGTTATATAATGCTAACAGTTACCACTAAAAGAGGCTGTATTGTGTTTCACGAGTTTCATAGTCAGTCTCGTTATGATGTCTTCAAGCTCTACTCAGTAAAAATGAGTATTGGGTGAAGGCAAATCAGAATGCAGTCATGATGTGTTCAAATGTGCTCTTGTGAAATGTAGTTGTCACAGCAATATAAAATATGAACTAGAAAGGGAGTTATAACCTGTTTAACTTCCTAACACTAGCTCTACGGGTTTCTGGTTTTGCTTTTCTTTTTTACCGTGGTATCAAATTGGGTATCGAGAATCATGGAACTCACTAGTGTTGGTATTGATTTCTAAATTTCTGGTTATGTGACATCCCGAGTGCTGATATGCAGATTTTTAGATGGAACCAAGCTAGTTTCCCGCTGCTTCCAGTCTTTGTCCTAAGCTAACACTGCATACATGCAGTGTCAACAGGAAAAACTGAACTGAATTTTATGTACATGTAACTGCATCTATGCTTCTTTTTTAATAAATGGGACATGTCATCGTCTGTCTTTATGACTACTATCAAAGCAACTTGACATGAACGTGGCATAAGCTAATATATCGCTGTCTCTCGTTTCATATTTAGCATACAGACACAAGAGTGGCATCGATCTTTTCATCTGTTGTCAAGAATAAGCGAATTGCCCAAAATGACTAACTATTCCTTTAACAGTATTGGGGAATATCTCAGAATATGGATGATTAAACCTGCCATTCACACAACAAAAAGAGGACTTCTTATGTTTTGATATTCATGGGTAATGTTTGAATTTGCCGGAGCCATTAGTTTTGATGAATAATTTCAGTGAATAATTTCGGTGCGGAACAGACTCTATCACCTTTTGGGCGGGCCTTCTGAAAATTAACATCTGCATCCGATGATAACCACATCTTTCAGCTGATTTCTAAACCATCAAGCAACACATAATTTGTTTTGATTGGGATTGGCTCCGTCCATCTGGGAGAGGGGAATTTTGCCATTACGTTTTGACAGCAGCGAGCAGAGCGATATTCTTCAATAACAGGTGTCGCGTTGGTTATTTTTGACTTGTCTTTTTGGTTTTCCTTTTCTTTCACAGATGGTGGCAATTTCCGATCTTCCACCATGGACGGGGGCCATTTTAAGTCTTCCACTAACACAGAAAATGGTGGACATTTTAAATCCTCCCCGTTTGAAAATGAGATGGGTTCTCATTTCTCTACATCCTCCTCCCCGCTGGCTTCCACGTCCGTTCTCACGACGCCTACACCTGGTCTAACCACTCCCACATCTGGACTGACTACCCCCACATTCCCACCTGGTAGCCTATCGGGGAAGCCGATCGCAGTCCAGCAGAAGCCCACAGCGTACGTTCGACCGATGGATGGCCAGGACCAAGCGCCCAGTGACTCCCCCCAGCTTAAACCGCCTCTAGTGGCCACAGAGGGATTCAACAACAGTCAGACTTACGGAGGAAACTCTGGGAATGCGAAGAATAAACTGCCAAAACTGAGTCTCAGCCATGCAGGGGAGGTAAGAGAGCAACCACTATGACTTATACTCTTATTATCCATATCTAATTGTTTAGTTATGAATGGTGTAATGAGCGGCATGGAGCCACACTGTCACTAACTGCACTCCCTGCATAAATATCCAGCTAATTGCTGGAATAACATAAAAGCAATTTCAGAAAAAAGCATACAGAAAGGTCAACCATATGCAACAGACAACAAGTTAAAAAGATAAAGAGAGAAGCTAAAACCTTCAGATCACTGAAATGAACCACAATCTCCTGCCGATCGAAGCTGTGAAGGTCTTTATTCACTGTTAGTATTATTACAAATTAAAATCAGCATGAGTATACAGTCGGCACACCTTCAGTAATTAACGTAGCATTGTGCTAACACTAGTTAATGATGCGCAAACACACTCATTGATTTCATCAAAACATAAAATTTTAGAAACGTAGATCTTCTGACCTCTCCTGGTCAGGAGTATCACTTTTACACAATGTTGAACCGGGACTAGCTCCAAATTCACTATACCAGCCTGAAAATGAAGAAAAGCTGTGACGATTGCATGAGAGTCTACGGGCCAGAGCCCAATAGCTGTAGGACCCTGGTCAAAGCTGGCCGACGCTATTCTACGATTGGCCAGTCCGTGTTCGAGGGGCGGGAGTTTGCAAAAGGTCAATTACAATGAAATTATTGATAGGTAAAATATATTTTTGTAATACTCTTTCACAGTATCCTGTGCCACTGTGAAAAAACATGTTAACCCCAAGCAAAAAAAAAGTCCTTTTCTATTAATGATATTGCTTAATAATGACTAATAGTCACTAATGTCACAATGTGACAAATGAGGCTCTATGTGTGAAAACAGTACGTTGCACTTTTGGCTTCACCCCAATCAGTGAGGTAACAACAGGGATTTTGGGTTTGAACTTTTCCATGCCTTGATTCACTGTTGATTAACATGTCAGGAGAAAAAAAGGACAGTCAAAAAGAAACATTTGAGTAAAATATATTGAAATCTTAGAAGGTGGGTATCTCATACTGCATTGGCAAAATAACTGATTTCTGACCGACCCCGCGCCTCACATCTAATAAAAACTGTCTCCATGCACTAACAAGCTTGCTTCAACAAGAAATACATCATATTCCTTGGGTCAAATGCACCTTTAGGTCTTTATTTTGCATTGTTTGAGTATGACAAAAAGAAAAGAGATGTCCATCCATTTTCTTCTGCTTATCCAGGGTCAGGTCGCGGGGTCAGCAGGCTTAGCAGGGAATTTCAGAAGTCCCTCTCTCTAGCAACATTTTCTAGCTCTTCCTGGGTAACCCTGAGGCGTTCCCTCCAGATTTATTGTATATCCAGCGAGTTGTATATATATATAATCCCTCCAGCGTGTTCTGGGTCCACCGTGGGGCCTCTTACCAGATGGACGTACCTGGAAAATCTCCAAATGGAGGTGTCCAGGAGGCATCCTGATCAGATGGCCGAACCACCTGAGCTGGCTCCTTCCCACGCGAAGGAGCTTCGGCTCTACTCCGGGCTCCCCTCGGATGTCTGAGCTCCTCACCCTATCTCTAAGGCTGAGCCCAGCCACCATACGAAGGAAGCTCATTTCGACCGTTTGTTTGATTTAACCATACATACAATCACATGCTAATAAAATATATTTCAGTATTACAAGCATAATACTTAGGCTGCATGGTGGTGCATTGGTTGATGCCGTCCCCTCACAGCAAGCAGGATTTGAATCTGGCATGGGGCTCTTCTGTGTGGAGTTTGCATGTTCTTCCCATGTTAGTGTGGGTTTTCTCCGGGTGCTCCGGTTTCCTCCCACAGGTTAATTGATGACTCTAAATTGCCCGTAGGTGTGAATGTGAGAGTGAAAGGTCGTCTGTCTCTATGTGCGACTATGTGAACCCCGCCTTCGCCCAATGCCAGCTGGGATCGTCTCCAGCCTTAATCTGCAGGTGACAAGCGGGACACGGGAGCACGCCGACACTCGCTAACGTACACACAACTTACGCGCTACGAGTTCTTCATTTTTTAGTTTAAAAACATCTTAAAAATACACAATTCCCCGATGATTAGGCCCGGAGTGCATTTAATGCAATACACTGGTGGAAACCCTATAAATCACACAAAAAAAGGAACAGAATGTATTCATAGGTTTGAGTGCGTTTTTCGATAATATCAGCAACTCTCTCTTTTTCAAATCCTGCGCTGTGTAATATTTCTTTAAATGATATCATGGTGAATATTCACACATTTGGCTGATTGAAATGTCAAAGGATTCTGACAATATCAAACTCCTCCACTCACTCACTTAACTCTCTGACCTGCTCGCTCGCTCTCTTTCTTCCTATCGCTCACTCACCTTCCTTTTCAAATACAGCTGAAACACTGTGTGTGTGTGTGTGTGTGTGTGTGTGTGTGTGTGTGTGTGTGTGTGTGTGTGTGTGTGTGTGTGTGTGTGTGTGTGTGTGTGTGTGTGTGTGTGTGTGTGAGAAACTGGTTGACAGGCGAGTAGTCATCCATATCGAGCAAGCCAGCTGTTCCCGTGCTTTGATAGAGCTGGTGTGTGTGTTTGTGTGTTTGTGTGTTTGTGTGTGTGTGTGTGTGTGTGTGTGTGTGTGTGTGTGTGTGTGTGTGTGTGTGTGTGTGTGTGTGTGTGTGTGGGCACTCCAAATGAGCCCGAGATGGAGCTTTGAGCATATGGCACCGAGAAGGAGAAAGCTAGGGAGACAGGGAGGGAATTAAAATATACTTTACTTTCAACACTTTCTTATGGAGAGAGAGAGAGTGAGAGAGAGAGAGTAAGTACATTCATGGCCGTGAGTGCTTCCTTTCTTTTTGTCTCACCCACACACCCGTGGATGCTCCGTTATCGTCTGCTTACCGTTCAGTTTTCACTCCTCTCTTATTTATTCCGGGGAGAATTCGTTGGAAGGAAAATGTAAACTGGATACAGGAGTGAGGGGGAGGAAGAGAGGGATATGAGAGAAAAAGGAAAAAGGGGAGACTGATGATAAGAAATGGAGGGCGGGGGGGCTGTAAGGAGGGACATAGGAAGCCAATGACTGACTGATCACAGCACCTTATCACTGCTGTATTTGTTCTGGTTAGATGAGTTATTGGGATGCGTTCTGCAGTTTAAACGGCAAATAGCAGCAAATCAGAGGATTGAACCAGACACCAAATGAAAGGCCTCGAGGACCCTGCTGCTCATTTTATGCCTGAAAACGAGAGTAGTACGTCCACATCGTTCCCTTCAATCGCTGAATGTGTGAACTGAAAGCTTGGCGAAATAGTAACAAGAGCAACAGCGAAACCGGGGTTTACGCTACACTTTTTGATGATCAACATGGCCGTTAATATACCAGAATTCCAGCAATACAGAACAACTACTGAACATTTGTTTTAAATAGACAGACAATAGCCTGTGTTTGACATGAAAAGACGAAGAGTTGAAAGAGAGGTCTCAGAAATAAAATAACAGGCCGTTCGGTCCAATTTCTGTGTTTCTCAAATTCAAAATACTGTTGTATAGCTCGTGGGGCTGTAGCCTACTCAATAATCATTCATACCATTGACATCCCAATTATTATTAATACCTTCCCAAAATGTTCAGTCCACTTTTTCTTCCCTTTATCAGTCCTTTGTCTCAGTCCAAAATTTATTGAAAAAACATAGACGTAATTATTATTTATGTCATCATTACAGTGGCTTGATCCGAGTCTCTGTTTGTTTCACATTTACAGTCAGCTGGTTGTGTATGGAGACCAGGTTGTTTTTCAGTGTGGTCAGAACGGAGAGCCAGTGGACTGTGAGGAGATATTGACCGAATCTGACAAAGATTGAAGGCTACTGCATCAGAAGCATTTGCACTTTTGTATAAGTTTGTGTTTAAGTTATTTTGGCAACATATGTTATAATATTTGGCCTTTTAAAGGTGGGCTGTGTAGGATCTGCTGGTGAGATCACAACCAACTCACCTCTCCCGTGTGCCAAGCGGGTTTAGATTCACGGTGGCCGACGCGAAAATGGGAATGACCCTCTCTAGAGCATAGAGTGTGTGTACGAGGGAAGTGAGTGGTGAAGCAAGAGAGAGAGACAGCGGTGACGACGGGATTAATGTAACTAATTACTTGAATTGAGTTGATAAGATAACAGTGTTTGGTTTGTCCTTTCTGGGCTAATGCAGAAACATGGTGGAGCAACTTGGTGGAAATTCTAAGCTAAAGTAAATTATTTTTTTAGGGTAATTATACACAAAGAAAACATATTTACCGTATTTTTCGCACTATAAGGCGCACCAGATTATAAGGCGCATTAAGCAAAACAAACGGTCAGATAAGTCAAACTTTATCAAACAATTCATTCAATAACTCAATAACTTCAACAACATTTTTCAGTTGTAACACGTGAAATACAGAACAATACACTCACTTTTCAGTTCATTCCTCTTCCACAAATCCATCAAATCCTTCATCATCAGTGTCTGAGTTAAACAGCGGGGCGATTCTAAGTGCGCCTTATAGTGCGAAAAATACGGTATTAATATTATATATATATTCCACTTCTGCCAATAGATGCAAACTGGTCCTTTAATATGATTCTATTAATTAATTAATTAATTAATTTGGCATTTATGTGGCGCCAATAAGCCGGCACACAACGTAAACCCCAAACTCAACACTGTCCTCCAAAATTAGCATCCCTAATGGGAACGTCATTTTTAAGCGACCGGGCCGAACAGTGGTCGTCCTAATGCGTCACATGAATGCGAAAGCAATCAAATAAATCCCTGTGGAGTGAATTGCCATGATTGATTTTCCATTTTAACGGTTTTCAAATTAGTTGAGGTGCCATGAATGTGTTTGAAATGCTCGATATTTGGCTCGCGGTTCTGTTGTCAAGTGTTCAGTGATTTTGCGAGTGTGTTTTCAGGGTGAGTGTGTCTGTGTGTGCAATAAGCCTTTAAACTGCTGTGGAAGCTTTCTGTTAGCACTGTAGAGTTATTGATTAGAGCCTGTTACTCCCAAGTGTGTGTGTGAGAGAGAGAGAGACAGAGAGAGAGAGAGACAGAGAGAGAGAGTGATAACAGTATTGATCTTTTTCTAACAGTTACAGTAGGTTTAAATCTACCTCTGGACACACACACAGTTGTCAGCAGCTCACAGTGAGGCACTCCAAACCAGTTTTTCCTCTAAAATTTAGTGTAAGTTTGGAGCATTATATACAAGCTCTCCAGCTTTTAAACTGAACCCACCGCAACCGAAAAACCACAAGCTGAATTAATGCGTCTGTCACAGCCCTAATTTTTATGTCTTAAAAGTATTTCTTTCTAACATTGAATTTTCACGACTAAATAAGCAGCAGTCACAGTTAAATAAAAGCACATTTACTTAGTATTTTTTAAGACTCTGACACTCAAATTCTGTTTCATCATCAGGACCGTTTGGATGCGTTTTGATCAGATTTGATTGACTGTGAAGTAACAGCCCACCAACTGTCATCAGAGTGAAATACTGCTAAATCCTGATTGTTACGCAGAAGTACGCCGCATCACCTTTTTCTGCCTCCTTCAAACTGTTGGAAATAACAGAGACAGAAAACAAAAAAATGGATATCTCAAATGTGAATTTCAAAAACCTTTTGAAAAAATTAGTGTTTTCATGTGGGACCTCCTCCACTCAAAGTTCGGCACTGATTGAGAAAATACGTTGTCACTTTAAAGCAGCATGAATTACTTTTTTGGCCATTTGGGGACAATGGAGCAAGCTGTAAAAACATTGGCATATATCATCATAAAGAAAATGTTGTGTTGTTTTAAGGCTGCCTGCTGCTGCTGGAAACAAGGTTGATGAGCTATGAGACCAAAACAGAAACGTTGTAAATTGTAAATTTATTTATATATTTTTAATTCACCTTTATTTAACCAGATAAGTCAGTTGAGATCCAGTTCTCATTTACAATAACGACCTGGCCAAAAGTCAGCGACAGAAGGCAGGTCACAATACACAGTACATAACTATATATATATATATATATATATATATATATATATATATATATATATATATATATATATATATATATACTGAAAATGAGTGACGACCAAAGGAGGTGTGGATTTTAGGAATGACCTCATGAATTTGCTAGAATGAGGGCCGTCAAAGTAACGTAATAACGCATTTTAATTTCTTTAATGCACAGAAACGCAATCGATCGTAATAAGCTCAGTTTTAAAGTTAAAGTTATGATACTGGTATCATATGAAACTACAAAACCTAAAGAATCCATCGGTACCAACCATGTCGTACTAGCCTGTAGGGAAGGAGGATAAATAACATCCCAAACTTTTGACATTTTATGATTTGAGCATATTTGTAGTTAAGTGCAGTACCTGTGAGGGTTTCTGGACAATAATTGTCATTGTTTTGTGTAATTGAGGTGCAATAATAAATATATACATACATTTGCATAAAGCAGCATATTTACCCACTCCCATGTTGATAAGAGTATTAAATACCTTTATTTTGAACAGAATTTGTGATTATTTACGAGTAATCGCAATTAACAATGCACAATCATAGGATTGGGTTAGGGTTAACCCTCCATCCATCCATCTGCAACCACTTATGGTGTTGATAATTGGGCGAAGGCGGGATTCACTGGACAGGTCATCACAGGGCACATAGAGACAGACAACCATTCATACTCACATTCACACCTTTGGATAATTTGGACTGTGCTAACCACTGTGCAGCCCACATGCAATTAATCACAGTTAAATGTTTTAGTTGACTGACAGCCCTAGCTAATTGATAGTTTTATAAATGAACTGATACCAGTGGATTTGACATGTGGTATGGCGTGAGTAGAGAATACAGGTTACAGTGATGAGTGGTGAAAGGGGCACCGGCGACAATGGGCTGAAAGAGCTGAAAGATGCTAAAACACATGGTAGAGCTGAGTGAAATCCTGTTCACATTACATGCATTCATTTGACCCATTGTTAATACAAAATATTGCAAATTTAATTTGTGACTTAGCTAATAAATCAGGCCTTCTTCTGAAGCTATCAACTAAAAACTCTTGTATTTTCTTTTAATATCCACATAACATGTAGAAAAACCTTTAAAAAGTCTTTAAAAGAAACTTTTAAGGAACCTTAAAGTCGCATAAATTCAATAGGCTTATAAAAAAAAAAATCCCTTTTTAATAGGGATATCATTTATCCTCATGGGCGGAAAGGAGCAGAAGACCACTAAACACTAGAGAGAAACATTTCTGTTTTACAGAAACACTTACCGCAGATGAAGCCAAGCCGTCACTACGCTTCTAGTGACATTCAATTGTCTCCACTGCATCCTCCGGTAAACAACAGTCAAAGTCAAGTGGATGTACAAGTATATTCGCGATGCCCCGCGAGCGAGGCTGCAAGAAGGTAAACATGGAGGTGACAGGTGACACTTCCAGCAGCACTGTGACAGGTTTCATTTACATGTAGTTCAAAGTATAGAGCTGATGTAATTTCACAGTGATTTGAAGGCCTGCTGTGGTGTTTCCGTCAGGCGTGTGTTGAGGTGCACACGGCGCCTCGCTGCTAATGTAGCGGTAAATAAGAAGCAGGCTAGACTAAGACCTCCAGTCAGTAATCACCATGAGGCTAACAACAACCAAATCAATTCTGCTCTCAGAGAAAGCATTCATTTGTGGCTTTTTGCATGAAAAAGATCCTGCCTTTATGAAACACACTAGCTTGGTAAAAGCAAACGTGGGCATTTACATTTAGAAAAATGGACTGCAGCTTAGGGAGCCGGTCGAACTGCATTTAGACGGACTTACTCTCCTCTGCATCTGGCTGCTGGCCCTCGAACATGAGGTCTGTCAAAGGTCTTTACAGTATGTTTCAGCAGAAACTGCTTTCTGGTCTTAAGCAGCAGAAAGCACTCAGCAGTATATATGCTGAACAGGTTATGCCTGGACAGAAAAGCTGATGCCACTTTTACAAGGCAGTTTGAACCCTTACGCTGTGCTCAGACCAAGAGCAAAGTGAATTTTCACCTCGCTTTACTCGCACGACTTGGACCACCGAATCATTTGTGTTCACTCGCGCTAGAAGTGCCGTACAGGAGAAGGAGCTTGTCTCTATAGATACCAACAGCTTTTATTTCCGCCTTTTGTGCATACCACCATTGAGGAAATAACTTTGTACATGTGTGAGTCTCAGATATGTCAGAAAACCAACCGCCGTCCTGTTTGATGCTGTATTCACATACACTGTGTTGACTGTAGCCCATCTAGCAAGCCAGACTTCGCTGCAGCAGAATGAACCCAAAATAAACAGACTCTGCTCTTTGGTTTAAGTGCAATAAACGGATCAAAAGGACGCCGAAATAACTACATAATGGTGTAGATTTGTAAAAAGTCTGAATTCATGCTTTGTCGGGTCTGTCTGCAAGACGACAAGCAAACAACTCTTAAATTGCATGTTTCTGAATGGAATTTGGATCGATCAGCGCCAGGCTGCTCCATCAACACTCGAGATAAAGTCATCTAGCCATAAATATGGCAGCAACTTTATTTATATGGCAGCAACTTTATTTATACAGCAGACAATCAGTGCTTTATACACATTCATACACAGTTTCAAACAAAAAAAGGAGAGTTTCAACGCTGATTGGCTTTTGCGACATATCGAATGCGAACGCGTCGTGTCATTTGTGCCGTTCGCCTCGTCCGGTGCAAATATGCGTTTATTTGCCTCTTTGCATTAGATTGATGTGTTGTGATGTTTAAAACAGTTTCTCGTTCTTTTGATCTTTAAGTTGTAATATTTTAAATAATTTTATTATTTTTAAAAGGTACCTTTTGTACTTTTCCTTCTACTTGAAAAGATGAAAGACAGTCATTCTTGGATTTAACAAATTGACTGGCCCATCTCTCTTTTAGACACTTGAACAAAGTGCAAATTAGCTAACATGTAATGTTGGCATTTGTGTCACTGCCGCTCGAGGGAAGGCGGCGGTAAGTGTTGCTGGAAGGTGCCAGATCACGTCATGTGATAATTTGCATGTTAATTTGCTACATGGAGCATCTTTGAGTCGGATAAGCCAGTGCAAATCAGCATCAGTTGTACAGATTTATTGTCAAGTGCTTGTGGAGTCGTTGCATTAACAACCTTCTGCCATGGTTAGATACAGTTACATCAAACTACAGTGGTGAGCTTGCAGACATAGTACTTTATAACCTTCTTATCCAAACAGTAATTAGCCAGTTCTTTAGAGTAAGTGATCATTTTAAAGCTACACCAATTCATATTTTTAAGACAACAATGCATTAAATGACTGTGTGTAATGTTAAAGTGTTTTAGTGATGAACAGAGAGAAATATTTATATATTATACACTATTATACACTGGTCCAATATCGGGATTTAACCCCACCTCCCTCCACTCCAACACCGAGGCGCAGATTTACTGGGTCGCTGATGCCATTTGTTGTGCTTAATAATTAACAATTTGGATTTTCTAATGGTGCCCAGATTGATTTTGCAAGGTGGATACAAGGGCTGCCATCAGCAATCTCAAAACATTTATTGTCACCAGTCTGGATAGTTGTAGTGATGCATGGGTCACACTGCCCGGCCTGCAACCATACGCATTAATCCAGTAGCCCCCAACCTTTTTTTCACCATGGGCCGGTTTCATGGATGACAATATGTTCACGGACTTCAAGATGTGGGCGTTAAAAATACAACTCACCATGATGCTGAATTAGTGGGAGCTTGTTTCTCTGCAATGAGCCGGTCCAATGTAGGGGTAATGGGAGACAAAGTGTGTTCCTTGTGTCTAGGGTTTTGTTTTGGTCGCTGTCACTGCAGAGGATCCCGCTTCACAAAGACAGGAGGTTGGAAATGGAGGCAGGGTTTTCAGTGCTTTTTCTCCTCATTGGGCCTTTTCTTCTCTCCATAGAAGCTCTCCAAAGACGATTTTTGCTAGCTTGTTGGCTTCATTTTTGGGTTAGCATATCACATGACCGAGACGAGCGTCTTGACGTGTGTCAAGAGGCAGAGTGGCACAGACAGATGAATCTGGGCGTTATATCTTTTTTTTTTTTTTTTTTTTTTTTTTTTAGCCATTCTTTCTGTGTGACCTGATGGTTTGGGACACCTACATTAATCAACCACCCGACCCGACCTGCAAACCATCAACTTTCTTCCAACACAATCCAGTAGCTCAGTACTGAGGCCTGAGACAGGCGGACTTGAGTGCCACAGCTTGTGGTGTGTGTGTGTGTGTGTGTGTGTGTGTGTGTGTGTGTGTGTGTGTGTGTGTGTGTGTGTGTGACCACAATCTTGTCACATTACGTGGCACAGGAGAGACATAGAGAGAGGGAGAGAAGGGAGACAATTGCATTATGTAAGTTATTAATAACTTACTCAGAACCCAACTTTGTCACTTTTTAACCCACCCGCCCGGACCAGCGTTTTCTAGTTAGCTAGTAAGGTTTCAGAGTGTGTGAGAGAGAGCGGGAGCTACCGGTACAATTATGAAATCACTTATTTTTACAGTCTATGGAATATGTAAATTAATAAATGCACACATTTTTGGCAATAGAACGTCATGATTGATAAACAATATCATTGTGATGTTTCACTGTGGATATTATCAAATGCTAATTTGGTAGACATTGCCCGACCCTGCTGCCTTTATGATGTATTTCACACACAATTATGGGCACCATCAAGTACAGAACATGACGAAAAACATGTATTTGTAGAAATAGCATTAAAAACAAGGAGTCTTTTTAGATGCTTGACGTTGTAAGAAGAAGAAGAAGAAGAAGAAGATAGTCCTTTATTAGTCCCACGAGGGGAAATTCACGAGGGGAAATTCAATTTTTTCACTACTACTTATACACGGTACATGCAGACCCGAAACACACACATGCACAAACATGCAACAATGGAGAGATGTCAGAGTGATGGGGCTGCTCCTGACAAGCGCCCCGAGCAGTTGGGGGTTTGGTGCCTTGCTCAGGGGCACCTCGGCAGTGCCCAAGAGGTAAACTGGCACCTCTCCAGCTACCAGTTCACACTCAGTTCTTGGTCCATGTCGGGACTTGAACCGGTGACCCTCCGGTTCCCAAGCCAACTCCCTACAGACTGAGCTACTGCCGCCCCAAGATGCTAAGGGAAAAAGGATGTCTGCAACCACAGGGAAGTGGACATATCTGGTATGCCTAGGGAGGACAGGGATGAGAGAGAATCATAAAGAGACACAAAGAGGAGAGAGAGAGAGAGAGTTTTCTACCGACTGAAATGAAGTTGCAGCGTCTGCAGTCGTATAATATCCGAATTAACATGAGACCTATTCATGGAAAACTGTTTGTTTGTTTTTCAGCGAGCTGTGGATTCAGCGCCTCAGAATAATTTTCTTCATACTGTAGAAGTCAACAAATGCTTAAGGAAGCTTTCCCTGTTTGTACATTCATTACTGTAACAGTGCAGATGGATAGTCGAGCAGACGCGGGGGAATAGCGGTAAAATGCGGCGGGAAGGGTGTGTATAAATATGGTATGTAGAAATACCTTCTCTGAGGAAATAAAGAGGAGGCGAGAGAATGTGGCGATGAGGGAAAAAGGGGATAAAATATTTTCTCACTTCCAGCCGAACTAGGAGAGAGTTATGAGGAGTCTGCCAATGCAGCAAACAGCTGGCTTCATTTGCATAATACCCATCAGGCCTCTCTTTCCCTAAGGCTGCCTGTCAACTCACGGCCGAGACGTACGCGACTATACACATGCACCACGCCATCTTTCACCATATCAGCGCCTGCCTGTATGTAGGCAGCAAGTATCCCGTGGAAGTGGTGATACCGTATTAGTGGTGTGTGGATTCAAAGCTCCTCCGTGGCTCAATGAAAGCTTTTTAACACGTTAATTTATTTGATTTTCATAGAGGCGACTAATTGCCTCTGCAGAGAGAGGGGAGATGAAATGATTTAGCCTTTATGCTGATAATAAAATGATCATAAAAATTGTCTTCTAGAAACAAAGACTACAGTCCAATGAATCAGACTACTCTTGAGTGGCTGCAGTGAGGCAGAGGAGAGGGTGCTTGGGGAGAAATATACTTTAGCCAGATAGCATAGGGGAGGTCTCCCATCAGCGAGGTGCTGCAGGGGTGTCATCACAGTAATAGCTGCCCTGTGATAAGAGAGATCACAGAGGAGCAAGGGCAGCAGTCCTGGCTGGTCTCTATGGGTTTTTCAAGTCCAATATCTTAACAGCTAAGATCATCTTTGGGGTCTGTTACAAGACCGTCTGGAGAAGGCTGTGCTCCGTGATAATGAGTTGAACGGCGTGAGATAACAAAGCGGTGATGTTATGTCATGTTACGCCGAGATGTACAAGCAGCAAGAGAGCAAATAGCATGTCAGCATCCGCTAAAACATCGCTGACAAAGTCAAAAGTGCATTTCTCTTTACATTTCACAGATTGCTTTTTCCTAAGAGAGCGCACACACACACACATACACACACACACACACACACACACACACACACACACACACACACACACACACACACACAAGCATGGTGGTTTTATGATTGCAGCAGCCGCAGAGCGGTTAGTTATTCAGCACTGCTGTTTATAACAGACAGGATATGATTTGAGATGAACTGTTTTACCCCGAGGATTAACATTAGAGCTCTGTTGACTGGATTAGCTTCAATGATCAGCATTGATCTCTGCTGTCACTATCAGAGGCTGACAGTGTGTATTAGCGCTGTCATCTCGCTCCTTATAAGTGAAACCCCCCCTTCACACCTTCTGAATTAGATATTTTTCAACAGGCCGGTCAGATGAAGCTGCTGTTATTTAAAAAAAAAAAAAATTCCAGCAGTGCAGCGGCGGCGAATCTGAGGTCTGCGGTTCAAGCCGGGGCAGGGCCGAGAGCTTGACGCGCGGCGGCTCGCCACCCGCCGATCGTTGACCGGGGGTCACAGCAGTCAATCCCCGCACTTTTACAGCAGCTTCCGCGTCGGCTGCCGGAGTGATTTGGGGGCTTAGAGTGCCAGCGGTAGCATGTACCCGGTGTCATGGGTTCACACAGTCAAGGATTTAATTCGTAGTTTAAAGCCAGAGTCCTCTGTGACATTTTAATAAAAGAGTTATGAGCAGTGGTGGAAGAAGGATTCAGACCCTTTAAAGTGAAAGAAGCAATGTCACAGTGTAGTTAATTAGAAGTAAAAGTCCTGCATTCAAATGTTCCTTCAGTAAAAGTGCAGAAGTATTTGCAACAAAATGTACTTAAAACAAGGGCTGGGTGAAAAATAGCCAAACTCAGGATGTACTGTAAGGTCATATCTCCATAACAATATACAGCAATATACAGGTGTCAAACTCAAATACACGGTGGGCCAAAATTTAAAATTAAACAAAGCCGTGGGCCAACGTTGAACAAATGAACCTTTAATATGGACCCAAACAAGTTTTGCTTTAACACTGAATATGGAACAAGCAACGCTTATGTAACTTAATAGTGCAGACATGCAAAATCGAATTTCAAATAAAAAAAAAAACATATCAATGGCATATTAAATAAAATTTGAGTAAATATTGTATGCCTCTTTTCTATTTGCAGGTAAATATCAAAATAAGCTTTTTCTACAGGCTGATAAATTTGAAAATAAAATAACAATAATGGATGAATCAACCATTCAAGCCTTGGAGGAGCAAGAAAAAGTGCATAAAGAAAACTTATTGCTTTCCAGCCGAAGCACAGATCGCTACTGACAGAGAGTAGAGGGCATGTCTGGGTCCTGTCCTGATTGACATGCCAAAGCAACAGCAGAGCATTATGGGAATTGTAGTATTAGCGGTGAATGTGCTGTTCTGTACCGGCGGGCCAGCTCTAAGAGTAATTTTATATTGCCTCGCGGGCCAAATATATTTACACTGCGGGCCAAATTTGGCCTGCGGGCCAGAGTTGGACACCCATGATATACAGTATATTACGATTAAGGCTGTCAAAGTTAACATGATAATAACATGTTAACGCTAATTCCTTTCAACGCAGCAGATTTTTTTTAAGGCTTTAACGCAACTAAGGTTGTAGTGGGCTGAGCTTTAAAGCTAGATTGAGGATATGGTATCGCAGGAAACTAGATAACGTTAAGAGTCCGCTGGTACCACTTAGTTGTTCTGACACAGATACCAGTATTCACAATTCCTCTGATACTGCCCAGAATTTGGTATCAGGTAGCTGCAAGTATGCCAGTCTCTACACCAATACGATACCATAATCCAATACCATATTAATCCAAACTTGTTTAACCAGAAACCAATTGTTCTATCAGACTCGTCATGGTGGAAAATACAAGAACTTGGCAGGAAAACTGAGACGGCATTTACAAAAGAGATGATGAACCAGCTGAGATGTCCCGCTGATCCGTCAGCTACGACTAAAAACTGATTGCATTATTCGTTAATTGTTTTCAGAATGTAATTCTTGACACTAACAGGAAGGGGAGGTGTTAGTTTTAGGTTATTAGGCAGTGGTTTTACTGGAGATCAACTTGGGCTTTACGTAGCCCATGAACTAAAATGAGTTTGACACCGCTGCTCTAGCTACTATGTGGTTTTTTTCATTAAATTTAACCTGAACAGGTTCATGCAAACAGTGATAACCTGCGGGGAAATGTGGCACCAGCTCACGTTGTCACTGCATTTTTTATCACGTAACATAACGCAATCGACCGTACAACATGGTGGCACGACAGACCGAAACCTTGGCTTTCCACTTGCTATTCTGTTTTTTTTTTTTTTAAAGATCAATTTAAACAGGACCATAGACAGTTCATTTATGAAGGGTATGAAAGTCCATGTTATGCAGGATGCCTCCTTTTAGACTAGAATAAAGGATATTATAGAATTATTAGTATTGACTTGGACATGTAAGCAGCATTTTATTGTCAAGCTAAATTTAACATTTTATACGCTGCCAAATAAAGTGTCTGTTTTATATAGTTGCGATGTTCCAGTAAGCCCATGTATCTTATGAGGCTGTAGGCTGCTGCACATCAAACATTACAGAACTTAGTGTTTAGTAATATATGACTGGAATACTTATGTCATTTAATAAAAATGGATGTCAGTTTAAAGGATCACTTCCAAATTGCAACTTTCTTTATGCTGTCTTGAACACGCTGCTGACGTGTGATTGATGAAGCCACGCTGCACTATTTTAATGCAACGACATTAATTCCCCAGGATGTTAAGGTACTCTAGTTAATACTTATACATCTCGACTAGTAAAATATAATGAATAACAAGGCGACTTCATCTCAGGCAGTAAAAAACTCAGTCCGAACGTCTAATAAGATATCCGACTATTCCATAACAGCTTGTGTCTGGAGCCCATAAAAATATGGTAATAAAAATCTTTATTACTCTTGGCGTTACAAAACAATACATGGAGAACCCCTGCTGCTCGCTCTTTAGTATTATTCATTAGGTCTGATACAGGCCAGTGGTGTGTGTGTGTGTGTGTGTGTGTGTGTGTGTGTGTGTGTGTGTGTGTGTGTGTGTGTGTGTGTGTGTGTGTGTGTGTGTGTGTGTGTGTGTGTGTGTGTCTGTGTGTTGGGTGTTTGATAAAAAATGCCCCGTGTGTGTGGGTTCTAGCGCTTTTTATAAAAAATGCCCCGCTGGGCTCTGCGTTGCCAGTTTGCCAATCAGAGCATAGCCACAATATGCAAATCACACACACACACACACACACACACACACACGATGTAAACACACACACACACACACACACACATAGATGTAAACACATACACACACACACACACACACAGTGGAAGGAGTGTTTTGATCTACCAGGGCCATTACAGACATTTTAAAATCCTATGAATATAAAAAAGAGAGAGAGGCAGGAGGATGGAAGTGAGAGGAGGAAGATGAGAGAGAGAGAGAAAGCGAGATGGAGAGAGCGAGAGAGATGGAGAGAGAGAGCGAGATAGTGACGATAGTGAGAGGAAACATTTTCTCTTTCTGTTTATGATTTAGTTCTGAATGCATCAGAGAGATTACATGGAAGATTTTTGGGAAGAGTTTTGTATATTGTTCCTTGATAATACAGAAGTCTGGCAGTGAGAGATGAACCTCGAGCATAAAGCCTGAGATTTATGGAAATGCTCGGTACCAATAAACATGAAGTACGAGTGGTTGATTGAACCAAAGGCATCCTGCAATCAGAACAAATGCCTCGTCACTGTGATTTAAATGGACATTAATAGTAGAGCTGGGACGATCCGCTTGTCTCAGATTTAATACTCTCATGATACCTGGATGCCCATTCAATATGTATACAGGAATTGTGATTTGATATTAAAAATTATTGCGATTTTTATTAACTTTTTTAACACTAGACAATGGGGAAAAGTTGAATCATACATTTCTAGGGACTTTAGGGAAAATATCTAAACTGATACAGTAAAAATTAGGGATTCACCGATTTGACTTTCAGTCCAGATACCGATAGCATTACCTGATTTGACCCGGGTATCAGCGGATACCGAGTACCGATCCGATACCAGTGTTTAATTAATGAGCTCTGTGCCTCACTGAGTGGACGTGACTGGATCATTCTTTTGGGATCATGCTTGACTTAAATGTCGCTTTCCTGGCTTTATAGACAAAATGTAACACATAAACACAAAAGTATAATTTTACTTCGTTGTTAATTGTTATTAAAATAATATATGCACCAGCAATGTGGTAAAAAACATGATCAAAATTAAAAGAAATTATAAGTCAAGTATTAATCTTTATATGCAGAAACAAATTAGTCAAAATTATGAATTAAAATTCCAGTATACATGTTATGTACAGTATATTGTATGTAAACATTGAATTGAATAATTGAATTGAACTGAATATCTGAGCCGGTATCGGCGCATCTCTAAGTCAAATATATATATATATATATATATATATAAATATATATATATATATTTTAAAAGAAAGAATAGAGACATTTCCCTCACAAATTAGTGGTATTTTCTTTTTACATGTACATGTAATGTTTTATACTTCCGATGAATATAATCCAATCAATCTTATTTCCATAGATGTATTTTGTATATATATTAACACCTTATTTTGAAAACCTGATGTAGTCGCACATGTATACTTCCTCTAACTTCACCAAGTCCGTCTCCAGCTTTCCATCAGCTCTAATAAATAAATAAATGTCAGTATACGGTGCTCTGCTGTTGTAGCGTCGGCCCGTTTGACCACAGAGATGAGAGTGACGGCTTGACTGCACATTACCAAAATACAATAACGTTTCCTGTCCGTGACAGAGGTAACATGCAGTTTCGCCATGCGCCCTCCATGTTTACCACTTTGGAGGGTCGTCGTATCCACACAGACACTCTGTCGTTTCCTGCTTCATCCTTTCCGCTCGCTGTGGTTTGTTTTGGTTGTCGGATACGGAATAGATGTGATGTCACCAGGGATGCTAATTTTGAAAAAAAAAAATTAACCAGTAACCGACCCTCGTTAACCAATTTTTAACCGTTAAACGGCAGGAGTAGTGCGTCTCATGCAGTGGTGTACCAGCTGCAGGACATGCAGCCACTTTTCCCAGAAAGTCTCCACCACACATTTAGTTTAGTTTAGCAGGTTGTCAGCTGTGTGTCTGTGATTGTCAGTGTGACGATGATTGTCCAACAAACAGGGTGTGTGTTTGTGCTACGTTAGCAGCTGCTAGCATCGGTGAATAAATGCTACGAGGCTACAAGTCCTCCGCTGGAAGTCCAGATCCGGATCTGTAACTCCGGCTCAGACTCTCTTAAGGTGGACCAGCCTTTTTCCTTAAACTGATAAGCTGCTCCTTTTTTTTTAGCATTATCAGTTAAATGCTTAATGCTAGTCATCGGTTAAATGGTTAATTATTAACATCCCTAGAAGTCACATTACTCAGACTACTACAATAAAAGCGGTAACTTCCCTTTACCTCTGCTTAGACTTAAATGAAGCAAATATCGCGATTCTGGCATTTAAAAAATCGATTTCAAAATCGTAAAAACAAATGATGCATAGATGAATTGATTACTTTTCCGACCCCTACAGTATATAATGCAGACAAACAGCTGTGACTCATGACTTACAGGACTGTGTTATTAAGTGTATATGATGAATTATGAGATTCCAGGCGCCAAATGATCAGCTTATAGAAAAAGTGTTTGGACTCCTGTTTTTTTTAAGGAGAGGAGAGGCGGCTAATAGGGTGATTAGGGGGGAGGAGAGCTGCTGTTGAGAAAAAGACTTTGTGTTGGATTATTTTCTCCTCTTAGGAGCTTACAGAGGAGCAGACGGTGTTTTACACCTCAGCTCTTAAAACCCCCAAATCCCCTGATTTAGACTTAAACTGCATAGAGAGGGAGGAGAGGAGGAAGGGAGGATGAGTGAGGGAGGGGAAAGAAAGGAAAGTGGGGGAGATGCAGAGAAAGAGAGAGGAAATAATAGAAGAAGAGGACTCAAGGAGGGAGATTAAGAGGGAAGTGTTCATTTACAGTTTATACTGCTGAAGTAATCGTACATTTCCAGTGTGATTGTTTGGAATAAACGGAAGAAGCAGACAAAGGAAAAAAAAAAAAACGTAATTAAGCTCACAGGTGAAAAGTGAGAACTAGATAGGTGTTATTTCCAGCTTATTAAGGGAAGTGTCGAGGCTTTGAATGATAAAAAGCGCGCAGCTTGTTTTTGTGTGTCACAAGCTTTGCTCACTTGTCGTCCTGCGAGTGCGCGCCGTCGTGGTGTGAAACACTGTGGTGTGAACACACACATCTCACCTGCGAAGTCACGCGGGTCTCACCTTGTTTTATAGCTCCGCTGGTCCGTCGGGGTCCGGGCTGAGGGCCAGCGCCGCCACCTGTGATGGTGCTGAGGTGTCTCTGTGCAGATGTAGCTTTGCTCTTTATGACATGGTTTATGGGGTTTGTAGCAGAAATCCTGGAGGGATGTCAGGAGAGAGTGAGGATCCCAAACCAAGAGAAAAATAATGCATAGATTATTGTTCAAGTTGGTAATCAGACATACTGTAAGCGCATTTTATTCCCATTTCACACTTGAAATGAGAGAATTTGCCAGAAACCCCCATCCAGTTGTGCTGCTTTCAGTGCTCCATGTCAGCAGTTTGGCAGCTGAATGATATCAGATCAATAGCATTTGTAGGCGCCTACTATTGCTAGTAGGCGCCCCATGTACCAAGGCTGAGTCCTTGCTGTAGCGGCCCCAGGTCTGGATCCAGCCGGGGCCCTTTGCTGCATGTCGTCCCCTCTGTCTCCCCTTTCAATACTGTCATACATCAGTTGATGTGATGGTAAATGTAGTCAATTTGACAGAGAAGGCTGCAAAATCTGTTGTACTTCCTGCATCCAGCAGCGTCATTGTCTTTCGCTGGGTAGCCAAAATGTGGATGCCACTCAGAAACTGAACTTCCTACACCTGGTCTAAGATCCATTGTGTAACTAAAGTAAAAAAAGAAATAAAAACGTACTTGTTCTCTTCACCTGTATTGCACAATAGTCCAACAGTGACAATGGCATCCCGAAATATTACAGTACAGTACAGAGGATTTTATGGACCAGGATGCGTTTTACAGTGTTTTGGCGTACTCCGTGTTTTTGCTGGAAACGTTTCCTCTGCGATCAGCTGATTCATTTCCTCAGCGCATACAGATTTTTTCCCTGTAAACCTATAAAATGTATATTTTCTTACACATGTATTTCAAACGTGGTCAGGTCTTGTAGTTGTAGGGTGTCGACACAGTTTGATGCATTGTTCCGAGAGTGGCGTAGTGTGGGCGTAGCTGTATGGTGGAGCGACAGAAAGGTGGATGCGCTCAGAGCAGACAGCAAATAACAAATGTAGGGTGTAGGTTTCAGTTTGTCTCTGAATAAATGCTGCAGCTCCTTAAGACCAACATTTGAGGCCGTGGGCATGTTCGTAATTATCATGGGATGCAACATACTGTGGGTCTGTTCAACAAAGTTACATTAATTACACAATAACCCTTTACATTCTCTTTTAATTTTTACTATACTGTGTTTATCTGTACTGTGTTGATGCTGTTATGACACCCGAATTTCCCTCCGGGGATTAATAAAAGTTCATCTTATGTTACCTTATCTTATCTTACATGAGTAATCCAGATCAACAAATGATTGAAACAGCGATTATCCATCCATCCATCCATCGTCAACCGCTTATCCCGTTAGGGGTCGCGGGGGGGCTGGAGCCGATCCCAGCTGGCATTGGGCAAAGGCGGGGTCCACCCTGAAAAAGGTTGCCAGTCCATCGCAGGGCAGCATCCTGATACATGAGGAATTTATTGCTTCAGTGGACTACGTTTCCCATCAGGACTGACTGGACATCCACAAAAAATTTGCATTTCAATTGATGTCATTTTCTAACTTGATAAAGTAAAGGTTGCGTTCTCCCCGTGTTAGTGTGGGTTTTCTCCGGGTTCTCCAGCTTCCTCCCATACAGGTTAATTGAAGACTCTAAAGTTGCCGTTGTGAGGTGTGAATGGTTGTCTGTCTCTATGTACCAGGGCGTACCCCGCCGACCAGCGTCAGCTGGAATCGGCTCCACGACCCCTAACGGGATAAGCTGTTGCAGTTGGATGGATGGATAAAAAAAAAAAAAAAAAAAATCTACTGGTCCACTATGTTGACACTGCTATTACTCAACACTGTTTATATTCAGGTGCTGCTCTTGAAAGTGAAGTGATACAACTTGTGAAAGAATGAATAACACATGATCTTCCTACAAGCTGAGCTCATGAGCAATAAAACACACCTTTGTTAATTTAATATGCTTAAAACTTCTGCCTCTGCAGCAGATGGTTTGGGAAAGATGATCATTTCATCACAAAAGCAAAACAGGAATTAAACAGAAAGTTCCTCACCAGGAGAAATGTTTTGTCGTTTACTGCTTGTGGACACATTTCTTCAAGTCTTTTAAGCGACTGACTCGAGAGGCTCGGGAAAGGAAAGGAAATTCGACGTGCCACTGCAGGAGACAAATATTGTACTCATCACTGTGTACTATATAAAAAAGTAGGCTGGTCCTCATTAGCAACAGGAGAGGAAGTACAAGCTATCATTTTTGTTCATGAACGCCTCCCGCCAAAGCTTCCCCCGTATATCACGTCTCTTCTCAGATGTAAAAGCACAGTTCATCAGAGCAGATCCCAGGACTAGCTGTCTCTTGACACCCCGCGAATAAATACTGAACTTTGGAGGACTGCCTACTGCTACTTTGCGCCATATAAACAGAATGAACTTCAAAAGACATTGAAACTTGAAAGTCTCATCCAGCTGGATGAATTTCACCTTTTAATTTTTAAACATTTCCGGTGATGTGTGCGTCTGTCTTCTGCTGTACTCAGGTCTCTCTTGTCAAAGACGTCTCAGGGAGACGACCTCATTGAATAAAGGTTGTACAAACACATGCAGTAGAACATGGAAGCATTTCTACATGTTAAGTACAGTTATCGATAACTTTGCCGCTGAATGAAAAGTTGAGCAAGCGGCTTGTTAACATGCCAGGCGTTAACAGGTTAACTACTTGCTAGCGAGGAGTTTATGTTTAGAAGGATGCCTCACAAATAAGACCTGAAAGGTCCTGGTTTGCTTTGTCTTTGTCTACTATTGAATTTTAGATTTTCCAAAGGGATGTCTGAAGAGACTAAACATCCAGCGATACTGGTGCCGTGCTATAGTTGAACGCAACTGAAGTTCAATTAGCGTCATTAAAAACGATTATTTTTGACATAAGCCGTGTCTCCATTCGATTAAATGAATTTTAAGCAAGCTTTTGAAATACTGCAAAAAATAAATGTGAATTAAATCAGGCTGTCGGAGTTAACGCGATAACAATGCTAATTTGTTTTTTATGCCACTAATTTCTTAAACGCAATTTTTAGGTTGTAGTGGGCTCAAGAAGTGAAGCTAGAGTGAAGATACTGGTATCATATGAAACTAGAAAACCTAATCCACTGGCACCAAGATAAGATTAGATAAGATATCCTTTTATTAGTGCCACAGTGGGGAAATTTGCGGCATACAGCAGCAAAGGGGATACAAAAACAAGAAGCTAAACAAATGAAGATAGACATAAAATATATAAATATATAATATATTTAAATAGAAGGAAATATAAAAAAACAGGAACAATATAAACGAGTTGAAAAATTAAAAATAGGAACAATTTATAGAGTATTGACAATAAACAGACTATTAACACAATTGCACAACCAGAAAAATAGCTTTTGCACAGTGATAGGAATGAAATTTGAAGTTTACACCTGAGTAGTACTGATAATACACGGTCGGTGTGCAGTATAGTGCAGATTAATCACAATATACTATGGAAAACCATGAGATGATGTGATAAAGTATTTGAATTGACTGATGGCCCTGGTTTAGAGTGAATAAACTTCGCTTAAGCATAGTTTGTAGTTGAAGTAAAGGCCATGTAACCCACCTATGAAAGAAAAATGCAGAGAGGTTTTCAGGAATTAGTTTCAACTGGGCAAGCTGTGATAGATCTTTTTTATGACCGCTAACGTTGGCCATGTTTCTATCCAGAGACGACCACAAGCTTTCTCACATTTTTCAAGTTAAATGGTCACCGCATCAGAATTCATTCAGCAAAGGCATTTCTGTAATCAGTTTAGGGCAACAACCCTTTTTTGACAAGCAAGCGGAAAACCTTTCCTGATTGAGGATACAGATTTTTTTAATGCGATACTTTAACATGCGCACAGAAATATGTGAATGTAAACGCGGCTTATGGAAGCTATTTAGTTGTGTATTTTGCATGTCTGAAAAGCTGTGGGATCCACCATGCTGTTTCATGACAGGCCAATACCCTTAAAGTGTGTTTAATAGTAGTTGTTGTTTGTTAGAAGTGTGTATTAATCTGCATAAAACGTCCCATCAGTAGGAGAAACAACAGTTTGGTTGACATGATTCTGTGGATAAAAGGGATTTATTCAGTCCTCTGGGAATCATGTGTGTGTGGATAAAGATGCAAATGTATAGAGGAGCACACACACATTGGATGCCCTATTGTGCCGCCGAGGAGCCCTCCACCTTCCACCCACCGTCACCCCTCTCAAGAGGCACTTATTCAGTTGGTACACAGGCGTCATGCTGGGAACCACACACAGACAGACCACACACACAGCAAGCGCAAACACACACACTCGAACACACCTTGCCAACGGAACAAATCAAATATCCTCCGCTTGAATTGCCTCGGCAACACACACTCACACACATACACACCTGTCAGTCACTCTCTTTTATTCCCTAATTAAAACAGAGGTGAGTGTGTGTGACTATATAAAGCCCCTTTCTTTCCATTAATATAGCTTTGTGCTTATGTGTTGTGCGTATTAATAAAAGGGCTTTTCTTTGCCACTGAATGTGTGCGTCTGAAACAGAGAGACGGTGAGAGTGTGCGCATGTAGGAGGTGTTCTGTTCGCAATTAATCACAGTAGTGAATCTCCCTCCCCTTGTCTTATAATACAGATGTCATCCACAGCAGTAACTCCACAGTGCTGCTACTCGGCTGCATAAGTGGTTCAAGCAAAAGTGTTTGTCTTAATAGCATTTAATGACATTTTCTTAATATTATTGCACCATACTAAATTTTTATGTAGCATTGATCGTTTTGGAGCTGGAGATAGGTACAACACCTCTGCTATAGAGTGCTACAGGAATGAGTCCTAAAACCCGGAGGTGAGTTAGCATTTTAGTACTTCTGCTTCCTTTGTCTGGAAGTCTGTGGGTTTATTAATTCAGGTTTTAGTTAAAATAAGGTCTGCGGTTAACACGAGCTGAAGAGATTTTAACATATTGTTCTACTATATAAAATACACCAGTAAATACCCCACATGAATTTTTAAGACTTTTAAGACAAGTGGCTAAATGAGACTACTAAACGTCATCACGCTCATGTAACCATGGTGTAGTTTGTTTATAGCCTACTGTTAGCTTTTTACTTCTGGTGATTGCATTTACACTTCAAAAAATCATAACAGTTATAAGATTATTTCTGCAATAATCCAAACCCCAGTGGAAAAATCCCATCGTTTTTTGGTTGAGGGAACCTAGGCGATGCTAACTTCCTGGTTGGCCTACAAAAATAATCCCTGGAGCACTCTGTAGGTGACCCAACAACACATGAATCTGTTGGGTATGAAACTGAATGCAGCGTTCAATAGTTTCTTTGAGGTATTGGGGAAATAGAGGGCCAAAGTGAAACTGGAGCATCCAGGTTCTGTTGCAGGAGTAAGAACAGCTCATCCAAAATCTCACTGTTGTAGTGATAAAGCAAATTAATGATAAATCCAGTCGTAACAGTATGGTGTGTGGTTCTATACTGTATGTCTACATAAGGATGGTAAACTAGTTATTAAGTTTAGATACAGTATGTCTGGAATAACAACCAGACAGAGAGGAAGGAAAGGCAGAAGTGATTTTACATTGGATGGGATATCAGGTCGATACTGACTCCGATAGCTTGATCAGGTATTGGTGACAATGGGACCGAGTTGCTGGTGTATGATTTACTGTTTAATAATAGATAATAATGTCTTACACATAAAAGAATGACTGATAAAGACTGGTATCAGATCAGTACTCGGTATCGGCCGATAGTCAAAGCCTGGGTATCACTTTCGTTATTGGTATCGGGGCTGAAAAAGTTGGACTGGTGCATCCCAAATTTTGCACTCATACTCATTATTCACTTATCGTCCGGGGTCGGGTCGTGGAGGCAACAGCTCCAGCAGGGACCCCAAACTTCCCTTTCCTTCACTCACAAGATCCTATGAATGAGGTAAATGAAGAGAGACCTGGTCCAGAGGAAGCCCAGGGTCCCCGTCTGGAGCCAGGCCCAGACGCAGGGCCCGTCAACGAGGTGGCCGGGCTGGCCATGGAGCCCGAATAAGAGACATGGCACCCCTTCCACCTCCATCCACTGGACTCGCCACCTACCGGAGGAACCGCTGGGGTCGGGTACGCTGCCACATGGGGGGCACAAATTTTACATAAAAAAATGTTTTTGATGGGAGAGATTACAGCTAAAATATGGGAAAAGCAGCATTAGATAAGATTTATTTTATGTTTGCCCAGTGACATCAAAAAAATGTTGCCTGCTGAAGCTTTAAATTAGCAAAATAAAATGACAAACATGGCCCAAACATTTCCCCAAAATCAACCAGTGATGTGTTCAACCAATCACCAATATATTCGTCCAGTTGCCCAACCCAAGTTTGAACCATGGACGCTTTTAATTGTGTCGTGAAAGCTAAGGAGAATTGACCTCACATCAAAAATGTTATTTTGCTTCTTTGCGTAATATTCATATTCTGTGTGAAAGTATTCATGACAAAAACAGCAGTTAAAATTAGAAAAGCACTCGGAGAGCGCAGACCTCCGCCAAGCACCATAGTTTCCCCCCATATTGTAATTCACTCCAAAATAAAAATCCTACATTTTTTAAAAAGAATTTTATATCAGTGGCAAACATAGAACATATATACAAGACACAACATAAAACTCACAATACATCAGGCCAAAATGTAAGAGCACCCCCATTTTTTATATAAATTTCTATAAAAACCATCATCTGGATCAGATCTGGATCAGCCTTTGGGATTTGATAGAAGTACACATTGTAAATCCCTGAGTCAAATTTCATGAGCTTTGGGCAACAATTACCAGAGATATTGAGAAACAATTTTTTGGGTCCCATTTACCCCAATGTTAACGAAAATTTCAAAGAGATCCAGAATCCAGGATTTCTTCCGGATCACCCCCAAAATTAAATCACTTCTTCCTTTTCACATTTTCGACACACCCTGAAAATTTCATCAAAATCCGTCCATACGTTTTTGAGTTACCTTGAACACAGACAAACAGACAAACAGACAAGATAAACGCCAGCAAAAACATAACCTCCTTGGCAGAGGTAAATATATATATATATATATATATATTAAATAATGTGCACAAGAGCTTTAGTTAGTGCAGGATGAATTAGACCTTCCTCATTCTTATTGAGTAGTGAGGTAATCCGGACATACCTCACAGCGATGCTTTGTGTAAGTTGAACAGGAAAGTTTGGAAGCGACACACAGCAGCCAGTTGTGTTGTGACATTATCGTCAACATAACAGCGGAGACGAATGAGTTCTTGAAGCTGATGGTTTCACTTGTCACACATTGGATGTATTTGTCAGAGAAGAGCAGCCGGAGCAGATGTTGTAATGGGGTGAGAGTGAGCTGGAAACCCTCGTCTTGGCACACTTGATGGTGCGCTGGGTGAGAAAATGATTCAGCGGAAGGTCAGTGTCAGTTATTGTTGCTGAGGAGACGATGCACTGCGGCTCTTTTCATATGGGACCGTATGTGTCTTTATTCTCTCCGCAAATCGATGTGTGGAGGCCAAGAGAAGATAAATACCTGCAAAAATGCATGAATTGCAAAGGTGGCCTCAAAAGAAGAATTGCACTTAATGAAAGCATCTGCTCATAAAATACAGAGCAAAGAAAAGACTAGGTTTTAACTACTCTGAGAACGTTAAAAAATTGTCTTTCTTAAAATGGCAACATAACGTTTTATCAGCTTATCAACTGTGTAGAAAACTTTGCTAAGTTTCGTGGCCCAGCTCTCACAGATGGATGACTCTGGGTCCCGCTAATACAGATTGAAGTGTTTAGCTTGGCTAGCCGGCTCCAGGATGTGATCCATCAGAAAACAAGGCTAATGTTTTCAGCTAAACCACTCCTGGTGCAATTATATGGTCCACTGGCATTGATCATAGCTCCTCTTCTTCAATCTATTCTCCTCTATCCCTCTCTCGCCCCCTTTAATGGCTAAGTCAGTGTTAAATGTTTGATAAATGAGTTTTGAGACCGCTTTCCCATGGATTTATTAAAATTCTATAAAAAGCCTCTTTTCAGTGTGTGTGCATGTGAGAAAGCAAGTGATGGAGAAAGGTAGAATATTATACTTTGTGTGTGTGTGTGTGTGTGTGTGTGTGTGTGTGTGTGTGTGTGTGTGGAAATACTCTGTTTAGCTGTGCCTGTGTCTTAGTGCTGACTGTTGAATCATATTTTCATCGTCATTGCGATATGAACATGGGCGACAAACACATCGCAAAAGACAAAAGAAAAATCGTTTAATGTAGGGATGGTTATTGAAACAGGTATTAAACAGGCCGCGGGGTCACAGACGGGTAACGATAGTATTTATTACCACGCTACATCCTCCCCCTGCTCTGTCGGGGCTGAGGAACTCTCCACAGACAGGTGGAAACAGAGACTGGAACCGGGTGTCGTCAAACTGACCACACACTACGCTCCTAACTGTGAGTAAGTGCAAATAAACCTTCACAACTATTAAGCCAGTACTTTATAAATACATCCATACAAGCATACAAGCATGTAAAAAAAATGTTTTAATCGGTCTGCACAAGCACAGTGTGCTAGCTCAGCTAATAGCAAATTGTTATAGGGCTGTCAAAGTTAATGCCATAATAACGTGTTAATGCAAATTCATTTTAACACCACAACTTTTTTGTGAATTTGTGATTTTTAGTTTGTTGCGGACTCAGTTTTAAAGGTAGGGTGGCCTCATATGAAACTAGAAAACCTAAGAAATCGGTACCGACCATGTCATACTAGCTTATCAGGAAGGAGGTTAAATAACGCTCCAAACCTAGGCAAAATTTTGGTGAGGAAAATCTGGCATGAACATTTTCAAAGGGGTCCCTTGACCTTTGACCTCCAGATATGTGAATGAAAATGGGTTCTATGGGTACCCACGAGTCTCCCCTGTACAGACACGCCCACTTTATGATAATCACATGCAGTTTGGGCCAAGTCATAGTCTAGTCAGCACACTGACACACTGATGAAATACTAATGAGACTAATTTGTGAGAGTAATGTCTTTATTCTTTGATTTTTTTTATTTACTTTTTTTCTGAAATTCAATAAATAATTCCTGACTATGATATATTGTTATATTTGACTTCACTTCTCTCACTAAAAACATGCTGTGTCTGTTCTGTCTCAGTTTAGATATTTTCCAAAGTAAAAGTCCCTAAAAGTGTATGATTCAACTTTTGGATGGGCTAGTGTTAAAAAAGTTAATAAAAATGATTCTAAATCATGATATCGAATGGCAATACTTGTAGACTCACATATCAAATTGGCACCCAGCTGTTGTTGTCTGTTGAGCTGCAGTTTGCCATGTTATGATTTGAGCATATTTTTTATGCTCAAGTACCTGTGAGGGTTTCTAGACAATATTTGTCATATTTCTGTACTGTTAATTGATTTCCAATAATAAATATATTCATACTTAATTTGCATAAAGCAGCATATATTTCCACTCCCATGTTGATAAGACTATTAAATACTTGACAAATCTCCCATTAAGGTACATTTTGAACAGATAAAAAGCATGTGATTAATTTGTGATTAATCTATGGACAATCGTGATTAATCATGATTAAATATTGTAATTGATTGACAGCCTGATAACAAACAAGTGCTTTTGTTGAGTTACCTCTTATGCCGGGATCAGATTACACGATATTTTTGTCTTCACCACATCAGATCTAACGATCACAGTGTGGTGCGGTGTCTTGGTCGGGTGACTGGCACGACTACACGTATGACCACGATCAATCACGGCACGGCGTATTTCAGCTTCATGCGCAAGCTCAGACGTCATCAGGGAGGCGGGTGAAGCAGCTGTCAATCATGGTGACAGAAGCGTTGTGTGTGATGCTGACGGTCTTGTGTTGTGGAAAGACAGAAAAGAAAGAAAAACGGTTGTGGATGCATCCCTGGGTGGCACAGAGAGGACGGTGTGGGCTGTCCATACTTCAAACAGAACATAATGTTTGAGCATTATATAGTATGTAGTAGTAGTATAGTACGTAGTTTCCTGTACATGATTGTTGCTACTGTATGTTGAAAAATCTCGTGGAGGAAAAAGAATTGGGAAATGAACGTTTGGTAAATGAAGATGTATTTTTTTTTATCAGGTGGTTTTGCAGTCACTCCAGCTGAAATCAACAGAAAGTCAATACAGCTCCTGTTTACATTTGCCGCCAGTGGCCTCTGAAATGACAGCATACACTCACCGACACTTAGAAGACGTAGTTGGAGATGTAACAGCGGGTGTGTCAAGACACAAAACTTCTGATTGGCTAGACGTTTCCTCGGGGTGTTGTGGATTGGCCCAGATGCCGCATAACAGGTCGTTTAGCACATCAAACTACACAGTAAAGATGCACGACAGTCGTTCATAATCAGCCATGATGCTGGTAATTAGTCAGCCTTGATGAAATCATCTCAAAATCAGGCGAGGTTCGTGTAGTCTGATCCTGGCATTAGTGAAGACTCTGAATGACTTGTTCCAGTATATGTGTCTGGGAATTTTATTGTGAAAGGTGTAACGGAAGAAGTGAAGCAGCGATGCGCTGTTATTGATGAGGTTAGAGCGTCTTGGTGCAGACTACCAAGCCTCATTATCATAAAATGTAGGCGCAACACAACGATGGGCTGTACAAACTAAAACAAAAGCCATCTGTATGTAGTCGATCTGTTAAGTTTAGTTTGCCACGTATCTTAAAATTCTTGTAAACTTCGATGCTGGCTGACTGAGACAAAGCAGCCCCTCCTCCCTCTACTAACGGTAATGAATCAGCTGAGGGAGGAGGACAGAGGACACTAATGCACATTAATTTCTGTCACTTCTTGTGGACTGCAGTCTCAAAGTTATAATGCGTCTTTTATGGTTCCTATCGGTTGCTATAGCCAAGCAAATTAACAAACCCTATTTCTTAGCTCTTCAAACTTTACCTAACACATTCAACAAGAGCCCGAGATCGCTCAGAGGAAAGCTGCCGTTACCAGGCGTGGCTGATGACAGTATTGGATCCCAGGCTACTCGATCTGGTGCTGCAACGTAGCAGGCAGAATAAACATCTGGAAGAAAGGCAGTGAGATGTGAAGCGAGTCTCCTTCTCACCAGCTTAAATAATTTTCGGTAATCCTTTCTCGGTAATACCAGAAGGACTGAGAATTGGACCCTTTAAATGGAGTGCTGGTTGGTCTATCCCAACCAGGTTATATCGCGGATCTTACAATACGCACTACAGATCAAAATCTGTCTGCAACGTGACAAATGTAATATTAGACACGCATTTTAGCTCAATTTTGGTCACCACCTCCTATGTCTGTCTCTTGAGCTGGTAGCTAGCTGCTAACTAGTCTGTGGTGAGCAGGTAGCATAATGTTGATTTATTGAAGGAAGCTTTTTGGCTGAAAACAGCTGCCAGAAGCTTAGTTTATGTGAGAAGCAAGACTAAACCACATAGTAAATGCGCTATAAAATGATAACAATTAACTAAAATAAGGGTAAAAGCTAGCCTTTTAACCTCTGATAAGCTGTAGAGCGTCTTTGTGACTGCGGGTGACCCCTCTCACCTGTTGTGATTCATTTTAAATATGAAAAATCAGTGTTTTTCAAACCAAAAACTTATAACTTGGCTCAGTTGGACAGTTGAATGCTTAGAAAGAATATGAAGCAGCGGACTGTGTCAGAAGACACAAAAACATCCGCACGTACCACTTAGTTTGAACTCAAAATGACCCTCTTTTAAAGTGGAGAGGAAGCACAGTCTAAATCGGCCGGTCAGAAGTAAAGCATTAGATAAACACAAAAAGACAAACGCAGCACAAAAGCACTCGCACACATCCTACCGCATGCACATGCTAGTGGAAGGCCAATTAGCGCAGGGCGAGAACGGCGGGCTGTTTTTGAAGCAATGTTTCAATGACGACATTTAATTGGATGGTAAATCAACTCCTTATCTGCCTCTCTGCAGCTTGGTGTGGGGAGAATGAGATGGAGAGAGAGAGAGAGAGACGGAGGAGAAAAAGGGGATTGAGAGGAAGAGGGGGCACAGTGAGCGAGCAAAGAGACGAAGGGAGGGAGAACTGGTACATGTATAGCAGTATAACGTAACCTTACCTTGCTGAGACTTCATAGCGGCCTCGGCTGATAGGAAACAGTTTAGAAGGCAACAGCAGATGCCATGATGGAAACATACAACTCACCACTTTTTATTGTGAATTTTAATTAGTTGTCTTTCACTTTTTGGGGCGACTGTGGCTCAGAAGGAAGAGCCGGTCGTACACCGATCAGAAGACCGGGGGTTCGATCCCCAGCTGCTCCAGTCACATGTTGATGCGCCCTTGAGCAAGACGCTTAACCCTAATTTGCTTCCCCCGTAGCTAATAGTGTGTGAATGAGTATTCAGATGCCTGATGGGTAAAGTGTGCACCTTGCACGGCAGCCTCTGCCATCAGTGTGAGAATGGGTGAATGCTGACATGTAGTGTAAAGCACTTTGAGCAGAAAAGCGCTATATAAATGATATAAATGTAAGTCCATTCACCATTCTCTTTTGCAGACAGGAATATGTTGATTATCATAATACTGACAACCAAATAAATACATTTGGGAAAAAGAAAAAAAGCAATGCTAATAAAAGAGGTACTGTTTAATTTAAGGGTCACAGTAAACCATTTGATAACTCTGCACAATACCAGGACCCTGTACAGGCCTCACCTAAATAGAATGCAGTAATTATAATGTTATCATTAACATCTGTACACCTCTTCCTACTGTGTCATGTCTTTTACTTTTCGTCACCAAAATATCCGTCATTTTTAATTTGATATATTCCCTTTTAAGCATTTATGCTGGTAGATGTGCAAAAATTTGTATACATTTGGTCTCATATCCAAACGTACTGCTCTCTCTGGCTCAAAGTTTTACTTGAGTTCAACCTGAACCTGTTAACACTTCTGCTCTTCTGTAGGTTTGCAGAGTTTAAGATGGTGCTCAGCTTCTGGTTCATCTGTGAAATATCCTATATCTTTGCGCCGGCCCTGCTCCGAATTAACACTAAATTTTGGCGATAAAAAACTGGCATGGACATTATCAAAGGGGTCCCTTGACCTCTGACCTCAAGATATATGAATGAAAATGGGTTCTACGGGTACCCACGAGTCTCCCCTTTACGACATGCCACTTTATGATAATCACCTGCAGTGTGGGGCAAGTCACAGTCAAGTCAGCACACTGACACACTGATGAAAGACCAATGAGGCTAATTTGTCAGATAATGTCTTTATTCTTTGATTTTTTTTTCTTGAAATGTAATAATTACTGACTATGACTGTACTCTAGATATTTTACAGTAAGAAAAAGTCCCTAGAAGTGTATGATTCAACTTTTTCCTATGGTATAGTGTTAAAAAAGTTAACAAAAATCATCATAAATCCTAACATTGAATTGCAATACTTTTAGAATCGCAAAACGCATCAAATCGGCATCCAAGTATTGTGATAGTATCGAATCTGGAGATTAGCTTATTGTCCCAACCCCAGGCTAGAAAAGCACACACAGTTATGAGCACCACCGCCAATGAGTGCCAACGCTGCCATCCATCAACAGTGTTACATGAGCAGCAGTACTGCCATCTAACCACCGCTGACAACGACTGAGATAGTCTGCGAGAGCGATGGAGTGAGTCAGAGTGGAGAAACTGTGTCCTCCATATCATCAGCCTCAGAGCAATAGCTATAGGACGCTACGAATGAAAATCACTTTCGTGACAGCAGCAAATGTCTCTTTTGCAGCAAATTAAAAGGATGCGTATAAGTGCAGTTTATGGGAGCGCCACAAAACTTCCAATAAAAGATAAAAAATAAGAGGGCGCATGAGGAGAGAGACCTACTTTTAGATGTACTCAACAATCTTTAGATTATTAGACAGGCTGACTCATACACAAACACACACTGAATCACACACAGCAGCTGTTGAAGCAACACACACACCGGTCTCCTGTGAGGGCAGTGCTTATGATCTATCTAGCATGCTGGTAATCCCAGTGATGGCGGTCACTCCGGCTCTGTAAACAGCTGAAATATGGATGATAAAAGGAGCAGATGAAACTGAATAAATGAGAGGCTTGTGGACAAAAAAATCCTTGAAGATTTTCCAAACCCTGTTGGACCTCAGTCTGAACCGTAGACGACTCAAAACTTCAATCGCGCCAGCCGGGTGATTGACATTTTTTTATTTGACTTTGACATTTTTCATGACAGCAAAGCAACAGTTTTTCTCTGGCGTTGAGGAGGGATGTGTTAAAAGACAGAGTTCACTTGCTGTGTGTGATTTAGCCCGCAAAGTCAACACTTTCCTCGTCTTCGTGAGAAAACGTCCTGAGAAAATAGTTCTAAAATACAAGCGAAATAGGAGAGGATGAGTTAATAGCTCTCAGAGGAGTGAGTGTTTACATTCATTCAGCTCTAGATTTGATTGTGTTTGACTTTGTCTTTGCATATCTTTCTATTTCTTTGCCCATTATCCTCCCTCATCCTTCCTTTGTATCTCTTTTCTTCTCTCTTTCATCTTTTCCGCCTGCCAATCTCCAATTCAAATGCTACTATCTCTATGTTATTGTAGCTATGAATAGACTGTATGTCTTTAGGGGTGTTTTTATTAATTCATATTTTGTCATCCCACATGCTTTCACTGAGTCATTCATCTCCCTCTCTCTCATAAACACATACTGAGAGGGAATCCTGTTTCTTCAGTCTCAAACACATTACTATAATTGCCTCTTAATGGTTTTTAATTCCAGTACAAAGGAAACAAGACACTGGTGGATTTGAAAACACGAAAACACACCGCTATATAAAAGGAAATCATCTGAGTGGGATCCCATTAAAATGGGTTTGTAATGCAATATTTTAGGTGGCTACTTGCGGAGTGTTCGCCAATGTGACAAATTGATGTAATAAGCACTCATTCAGCCAATCAGAGTGGAGCTTCAGGCCATAATTCATGCCATACGTGGGACGTGTGACGTCTTGTTTTCAGAGGCTGACAATAATCACTATTCAACCCTCTGTGTTATACAGATTATTGCTTATGCTTATGTCTATATTTGATAAAGGGATTACAATGCAAATGATCAACCAATCAGATTGCAGTCTGCTATGTTATGTAAAGCAAAATTTAAACAAAAGTTAATTTCTGTGTACACAGTTAACTTTGCACACTAAGACTGCAAGAAAATATCGATACACTTGAGTATCACAATATTATGCTTATGCTATGATAGTGTATTGATTCTCAATAACGCTATAGGTTTTTAATAATAGTTTACATGCAAAAATTGGTGGGACAGTGATAAATGCAAATGCAGATCCAACTGTTCTGAGTGCATAAAAAATAAAGTATTCATATTATACATATGGTGGTGGATTCTTTCCACAGTGATAGTTTTCCTAAAATTAAATTAAAAAAAAATCACAATATATTGTGATGTATTGAATCGTGAAAACATAAATGGGCCAATCACATAATTTTATGACAGCAGTTATGTGGTTTTAGCATGATCTATAAATGATCAATATGAATGGCTAAATTTAATACAAGATGATTTGGTAACCATGGTAACATGCACGTCACAATGAAAGTTTGGGGATTTTCCCCGATACACCAGGAAGTGAAAAGCAGAAAAAAGTGGTGTGTAAATCCCCAAAACTCATAGTAGCAGACAGCCTTGTTTGCTTGTTTGGGTGTTGTTGTTTCATAAATAAAGGCGCAACGTTATCGGTTGATGCCTTCACTTGCGGTGCGAAAAATCGGAAAATTGACCTTGTTCCTAAAAAAAAATGCCGACCTTTTTTTCACAGCATAATGTTTGCGTAATGTGTGAAAATACTCATGATAAAAACAACAAATTGAAAAAATCTATTGATGTAAATTAACCACACAAATGAAAATCAATAAAATGGCGTGTAAAGGCCTTTAGTCATCCGATTATACTGAACGTTTCGGTCCGGTCTAGACAAGATTTCACCTTGTTTCTCCCAAACCCTGTTGCTGCATTGCAAATAATGTAATAATAATAATAATAATAACAATAATATTTTGTCTTGTGTTTTTTTAAGCTACATTTCAGTCTTGTCTGTTTCGTCTTTTACAGTATTGCGTGTTGATATTGTCACCGTTACTGTTGAATGACGTCGGTGTCGTCTCATCATTGTCTCGTCCTTAACAACCATTCATTCATTCATTCATCGTCAACCGCTTATCCCGTTAGGGGTCGCGGGGGGCTGGAGCCGATCCCAGCTGGCATAGGGCGAAGGCAGGGGACACCCTGGACAGATCGCCAGTCCATCGCAGGGCACATAGAGACAGACAACATATAGACAGACAACCATTCACACTCACATCCTACGGGCAATTTAGAGTCATCAATTAACCTAAACAGCATGTCTTTGGCGGTGGGAGGAAGCCGGAGTACCCGGAGAAAACCCACGCTTACACGGGGAGAACATGCAAACTCCACACAGAAGAGCCGCAAGCTGGAATCGAACCTGCGACCCTCTTGCTGTGAGGCGACAGCGCTAACCACTACACCACCGTGCAGCCCTCTTAACAAACATATTTAGTCATATTTTTCATTAACAAAATTAACACTGTTGAACACAGTGCAGACCAGACCCAATAGGCATGGTTATATCTGTTCTTCTTTGCTCTGAACCAAACCACAGGCGTGAAAGTGACCTTAGGTGAGAATTTCCATTTCATGTTTTATTACTCGTTATAATATGATGATTTAAGAGCCACACTTTTTAGTCGAATGTCCATCATTTCTGATGAGTCCGTCTCAGTGGATGCGTCTGAAAAGCTTGGGACACTGGACAAAGCTACATGTGAAAGGAACCACTGCAATGGTATTATTATTGTCTTAAGTATAAATGTGGGCTTTGCACTTTTGCGTGACTCTCAGTTGGAAGAGAAAATTTGCCTCCATGCAAAGTTATCACTAGTGTGTATGTGTGTCTGCATAGAGATCAAATGATTAGCGGATCAACAGAAATAAGGGACAAATATTTCAACACAGTCTCACGGCAGTTTGTGAAATTGTCTAAATGGACTTTAATCTATTTGATTTTTGTACATATACGCAAATATCCCTTTTTTTTATCATGACGCTCAGCACAACTGTGTTTTCCTAAGAATGTCCAGAAACATGTGATGTTCAATTTCTGCTCCAGTCTTTTCAAAATAAAACTCCTTAGTTAGGTTTAGTAGTAGCTTGACTTGGTCAGGCTTAGGCAACAAAGCTACTTAGTTTGGTTTAGGAATAGATTGACTTGGTTAGGCTTAGGCAACAAAATACTTACTTAAGTTTAGGAAAAGATCAACTTGGTTAGGCTTAGGCAGCAAACTACTTAGTTAGGTTTAGGGAAAGGTTGCGGTTTGGGTTTAAATAACATGTTGTGGCGAAGTATGGATGTTATGGGACAAAAACTACTCAGCTTCAGGGAAAAAAAAAAATGTGGGTTGGGTTAGAATAACTCCAAAATGCTGTAACTTAAGTACGGAAGTTACTTGACAAATAAATCAACTTTGACTTGTGCAAAAGTCTTTTTTGACCCACCCATCCATCCATACCTCCTCCCTGCCGGTTCACGATTATGTCGATTACATATAAATTGATTTTGTGCTGACCATCACAAGGAAATGTGAAGTTTGTGTCTGTGTACACAAATCAATGCATTAAATTTTGTGACTATTTCATGAACTGCTGTGCAACTGGGCTGTTTATAGGGATGTTATTTAACCACTAACCGACGTTAAGCATTTTAACCGATTAACAGTATCGATTAAAATGTTAAAAGAAATATTATAATTAATTAAAAAGCGGAGCAAAACTCTAGTCTTGAGCTGGCTTGAGCAGAGCGGAGCTGTGGGGTTGTAGCCTCGTAGCATTTATTCACCTACAAATAAACTGTACACACACTGTCTGCTACAGCTACAGAGCTGTAATACCACCGATAAACCCGCTCTCACCACCGCCGCACACCGTCAGTCACTCTTTAGGTGTGAGACAATGGTGAGCAGGAAGCCACAGCTAGAGCTGCTGACGTAGCACAAACACACACGGGTTGTCGGGCGCTATCGTTACGCCGGGCGACGGCGTCGTTACGCCAGACAGACACACAGCTGACAACCTGCTTAACTAAGGAGTACATTCAGCCAGAGACTGATCCCCCCTCGGCACACTACAAACCATCTGGGTCAGTCCTTCCTTTTGGTGGCCATCAGGCTCCACAACCAAGGCCTGACCCCCATGTGACTCTGATCATCTGCTCCGTATTTATTCCTGGACCACATGTATATAATTACATATAATTATATAATTACATATATATATATATGCTATGCACATACAATACCCACCCACCTGCTGTACTTTCCTTATCACTGATACTTATTTATTTTATTGTCAGTTCTCTTCATTGCACCTTCACCTTTACTTTTTACTATACTGTATTCACCTGTACTGTTGTTGCTGCTGCTATGACACCCGAATTTCCCTCCGGGGATTAATAAAGGTTCATCTTATCTTATCTTAAACTAAATGTGCGGTGGAGAGTTTTACTGGGAAAGTGGCTGCGTGTCGGCAACACCACACAGCATCGTGGCTGCTACAGTAACCCAGACGGGTGAACTGGAGACAGGTGCGTGTGAGGCAGTAATCTTGTTGGAGGGTCGGTTTTTGGTTGCTTTTTTTCAAAATTCGCATCCCTAGCTGGTTATTTTATGAATTTGATTAATCGTGTATGTCGGATTTCAAGCGAAAATGCCAAATGGCAGTCCGTCGTTCCAGCGTCTCAGTTGTTTTCATCAGGATTTCCTGATGTTCAGGCTAATTGCACGGCTTATTAATTGAGAAAATAATCAGTGTATTAATCATTAATGGTAGGTTAGTTGCAGCAACGGCTGAGTGACAGTGTGGATTTTGTGTCTTCCTGTATATCCTCATGTACCTGTCTGTGACGGAGTGTATCTGCCTTGAGGTGTGTGTGTGTGTGTGTGTGTGTGTGTGTGTGTGTGTGTGTGTGTGTGTGTGTGTGTGTGTGTGTGTGTGTGTGTGTGTGTGAGAGAGAGTCATTCTGTTCATGTGTGTAGACGTCTATCTG